>JAXRKP010000028.1:723588-733588 GCA_037039925.1 Doris montereyensis
GAGTTATCTTTTGCGCCCTATACCCCTTCATGCAATCTCATTAACAGCAAACCACGCCCTTAGGGAATGTTATATGTGCCCCCTACCCTAAAGCCGATCGACCGTTGACCTTCACTTGATGGTTTCTTGGCCGAAGAGTTTACTGTGTTGTCTTCGGTCTAGGCCTACTCAATGTATGGATGGAGTTCCCGGTCGTCAAATAAATTGAGCTACATGCTTTCGTTGCTGACTCTCAGCCACCTGATGCTTGCTGTGTGAGAGGGCCAACGCTTCAAATGTTCTCTCATAAGAAGAAGAAGAAGAAGAAGAAGAAGAAGAAGAAGAAGAAGAAGAAGAAGAAGAAGAAGAAGAAGAAGAAGAAGAAGACAAGAAGAAGAAGAAGAAGAAGAAGAAGAAGAAGAAGAAGAAGAAGAAGAAGAAGAAGAAGAAGAAGAAGAAGAAGAAGAAGAAGAAGAAGAAGAAGAAGAAGAAGAAGAAGAAGAAGAAGAAGAAGAAGAAGAAGAAGAAGAAGAAGAAGAAGAAGAAGAAGAAGAAGAAGAAGAAGAAGAAGAAGAAGAAGAAGAAGAAGAAGGGTAATCATAATAATAATAATAATAGTAATAATAATAATAATAATAATAATAACAACAACGACAACATTATAAAGAAGAAGGCAACTTACCTTTCAAAACAGCAAGACTGGTCTCCACTGGGATCAAAGGCTTGATGATGGTATCGAACTCTGACGTAATTCGTACTGGAGCAAAGGAGACTCAGCAAAACCCCCAACCAGAAGAAATACCTGAGCTCTGTGGGGGATAATTCATTTAGTTTGATATTGATGTAAGTTAAAACTAAACACATAATTCAATGAAAAAGATTTAGTATGATATTGTCGTTCCATGATCTTTGTAATTTATAAGTGACGGGTAAGATCATGACATTTGATAGACACAAATCGAAACCCGATTGTAATAAAAACGAGACAAATTTACTTGACTTTGTTATTTAATTAGTTCAATCGATTTGAAAGCTATCCCTATTTGAGACAATAAAAAAAACAAAGTTAGGTGATAACTAAGAAAGAACAAATACCAAAATGTGAGCTGATTAAAAGATGAACCTCGTCAAGAACTTCAAATACTTGGGATACAACATTACATCAAAAGGAAATTATGTAAACGAAATAGAAAAAAGACTTATTGCAATAGCCAAGGAAACCTATAACAGAATGAAACATGTCATGGAAAACAGACATACACACGAACACCAAGATTCGTGTTCTGAAGGCCTACGTTTGGTCAGTTCTTTTTTATGGCTGCGAATGCTGGACAACACAAGAAGAGACAGAGAGGCGAAATGAGGCTGCAGACCTGTGGTTTATACTTAGAATATTAAACATTTCATGGAGGGAAAGATAGCCAACGAAGACGTGCTGGTGAGGGCTGAAACAAAAGAATCACTTATGAACACTATCCGAAACAGAAAAATAGAATTCATGACATATTTACCGAAATAATTTTATATATAGAGAGACAAAGAGTTGTATTAACAGGAAAGGTCAACGGGAAGAGGCAGAAGTAGACCCAGAATGACGCACACACGAAATCTGAATGCCTGGACAACATTGGACATACAAAGTGATACATATTTAAATAGCTACAGAGAATAGGGAGGATTGAGGAGGAATGATCGTCGATGTCTGCAAAACAGACCTGTCACATATGAAGAAGAAGAATCATGATGCATAGAATTGACACAATAATATACCTCTTGCATTGGGATGGTTGAGGACGTCCCCAATCTCCTATTTGATGCGGCTAACAGTGGGGGAAGAGCCTCCTCATGGCCACTGGGCTGAGTCGGATCATTCCCTGGGGAGACCACTCTACGCCCGGGTCTCCATACTTCTTGATGGCCGTCTCGGGGTCGCTCTGGGTCAGTAGTGGCGGTGTTGGAAAGAAAGACAATATGATAGAGATGAAGGACAGTACACACACAATGATGATGATTAAAATGAAAGTAAGTGCTGGTGACGATGACAGTGACAGTGATGATGATGATTATATTTATAGAGCTGCTGCTGATGTCAATGCTGGTGATTATAATAATGGTTGCCTCGATGCGGTGATGATGATAATAAAGATGGTGGTGGTGGCTATGATGGCATGACAATGACTATGACAAAAGATAGTGATGAGTAATTATCACAATTATGAGAACATAACAACAGCATTAATAATGACAATTTCGTAAAGCACAATTTACATTGTGCAAATCAGAAAATCTGACAAATGGGTTTCCTGTGAGAGTTTCATTTCCTTTTGACTTTGTATGAGTTGAGTGAGATCGGCGATTTCGTTGGAGATAAGGGGCATAGCGAATAAGATATGTAAAGTAAAGTAAGTCCCATACTCGGGAGAGTTGAATGTAGGGTAGTCATGAATAAAGATTTGACTGTTCTAGGCATATGGCATGATGTGATAATTTGCCATTGCTTTTCATGCTGCCCTTATCTTTATGGAGTCTGAACAGTCATAGTCACCCATTTGATTGCTGAGTCGATATGAGGACCAGAAAAAAATGCCCGGCCTGGAATCGAACTTGGATCTCTTGGGCAAATAAAGTAGTTACTGAAAGTATGGACAAAACTGGGAGCATAATGTAAAAAGATAAGGAAAATGTTCATTGAAACAAAAAAATAGACACATTTTAACCCATGGTTGAAGTCTTATACAGGCGACGATCACAGGAAAAGTTGGATTTATAGTCCGAATCGCCACACACGTGCAGGCTCACTGGCTTTACATCATTTATGTCCCAGGAAACCACTTCATTTAAACTCCTTCTTAATTCCACGGGAGCACACAGTACAGCTGTCTGTTAGGCGCTTCATACTATCACTCAGGTTTAGCTGGGTACCCAGGGATACCTGAGCCAAATGAAGAAAGCAGAGTGAAGTACTTTTCCTAAGAGTACAACGTCGTGATAAAACCCAGAGTTTCAGAGATTTGAACAGAGGTTGTCGTGATATACATACCAACTGCCTAACAATGCCCCTATTATACTCATGCTTACTGATGAATAAAGAAATAACACAGACGATAAAAAAAGCAACAGAACCAAACCAAACAAAAAACCAAACTGACCTTGTGTTTCTTGAATTCATGAATGAAAGTAAAAGGAGGTGAAATGTTCAAGTAGGTGTTTTTGTATGGACTGCTCGATCTTTTCTGGATTCAAAGTCGGTCATGAGATGGACCCACCCCATCGGGTACCGACGTTTGTAATGCTCAATGAACTCGAGTCCAAAAATACCACACAGGAGCTGCTCAAACTCCACGTCAACTCTGAGTGTCAAAGGAATTAAAATGGCGCTTTGAGAATGGTTAGGTGAAATGGCATATATTGTGTGAAACTTCTGGCAACTTTAATTAAGTATATAATATATAATATGTACAAACATGTTACACTCAGGTGATACCAAGTACGATTATTAGATCGAGTTAGTATTCGATACCGCTGTTACAGGTGTGCGTGACTGGTACTACTTAAACTTTTTTTATTCAAGACGTTGACTCAGGTAAATGAAAACTCAACTAAAAAATGGAGAAATTATGAAATGTTCAATAACTAACCAAATTTCATTTCTGGTATAAGAATTCTTAGAATGAAAACGATCTTAGGAACGCCTAGAACCTACATGCAAAATATAGTTGCTACTAGAGCCTTTGGCGAAAAATGAACGATCAACTCAGAATCATATATGTAGATGATGGAATCCTAAAAGTTAACCAGCGACACAGGTTTCAAAGAATAGGAGCCGGTCCTTTTAGCTTTATTTACACGATGGGATTAGTTTGGTTTTGATTCGATTCGATCTGATTTTACCTACGTCTTCAACTAAGGTCATCTCGGGAGCTTTGGTAGGATTGTTAATTTTGCCCGGACTGCTCTGTAAACAACCAAGGCATCTTTAATGTGCGCAGAGTGTTGGGATCTGCACACGTGACTTTCTTTATCGTCCGTCTCCAATATGACTTGGTGTCGATCCACCTTACTGGACCAGGGGTGTAGGTTTTACTCGGAAAAAACTCGAGAAAATTTTCAACCGCTGCGGTATGAACCCACGACCTTTTGGTCGAGAGGCCGAGACTTTGCCTCTGGACTACTGAGTCCTCCAGTTTAGAGATGGAAACTACCAGTTCAGTTATTTGTATATTATTGGTGGGAGAGGGGGGGGTTAAGACAGATAATTAGAGAAATTAAAATTTTAGGTTCAATTTGCATTACACACACAAAAACAAACACAAACACAGTCAAATCTGAGAAAAATCTGAAAATTCAGGGGTAATCGGAAAGCAAATAATGATTGCATCTCTTTCCTTCAGACAAAATACAACACAGCCATTAAAAATTCAGTAAATTAGTTCTTTGGTCATTATCTTATTGTTGCTCTAAAGAAGACAAAATCGGCACTAAATTAGATCTGCTTCTAAACTAAATTAGGCAGGAATCCCTCCTGCATATCCTCACAAATACAGCTACAAAAAACACCCCCTTCCAAACAGACAGACAGACAGACAGACACACACACACACACACATACACACACACACACATACAACCACAGCCCCTTTGTATTAACATGTACTAAAACTTTGTATTGCTGTGCCATACACACCTACAGAGCCGTGGGGGCCACCTGTCGCCCGGTGCAACTCCCTGATGTAGCCAGATGGGTCCAACTCGTGCACGGTGATGTCACAGTGCCGCCACCACAGTCCACAACGAGGTACCTGGAACCTGTGGGCGTGACATCACACACACACATATACACAGACATGTAGAGTTAATATAGTGTTGAACGCAGGGTCATCGGTAAAAGAGTAAAGTAAGTCTCTTACTTATCAGAAGGAGGCAAGGGCAACAGTAGTCCTAGGAAGGAAGGTATAGTGAGTCCCATAATCAGAGTTGAACGAAGGGTGATCAGTAGTAGAGTAAAATAAGTCCCATAATCGGAGCTGAACAAAATGTGATCAGGCGTATAATAAAGTAAGTCCCATAATAATTAGAGTTGAACGAAGCGTGACCAGGAGTATAGTAAAGTAAGTCCCATAATCAGAGTTGAACGAAGTGTGATCAGGAGTATAGTAACGTAAGCCCCATAATCAGATTTGAACGAAGGGTGGTCAGTAGTAGAGTAAAATAAGTCCCATAATCAGAGTTGAACGAAGGGTGGTCAGTAGTAGAGTAAAATAAGTCCCATAATTAGAGTTGAACGAAGGGTGGTCAGTCGTAGAGTAAAATAAGTTCCATAATCAGAGTTGAACGAAGGGTGGTCAGTCGTAGAGTAAAATAAGTCCCATAATCAGATTTGAACGAAGAGTGATCAGGAGTATAGTAAAGTAAGTCTCATAATCAGATTTGAACGAAGGGTGATCAGGAGTAAAGTATCAAATTCCCATAATCCCAGAATTGAATGAAGGGTGGTCAATATTAGTGTAAAATAAGTCCCATAATGAGAGTTGAACGAAAAGTGATCAAGAGTATAGTAAGGTAAGTCACGAAGTTGTACGAAGGGTGTTCAGGGAGTAACGCATGTCCCATAATCAGAGTGGAACAAAGGGTGGTCAGTAGTAGAGTAAATAAGTCCCATAATCAGAGTGGAACAAGGGTGGTCAGTAGTAGAGTAAATAAGTCCCGTAATCAGAGTGGAACAAAGGGTGGTCAGTAGTAGAGTAAATAAGTCCCGTAATCAAAGTTGCACGAAGTGAGATCAGGAGTAAAGCAGTATAAAGTAAATAAATCCAGTAATCAAATTTGAACGAAGGTTAATCAAGAATAGAGCAAAGTAAGTCCCATGCTCAGTATGTTCGTGTTTAATTGAAAATTTGATCTAGTTGGTCTCGTATGAGTAGTAAGTTTAAGTGAAGCTGATAGGATTCAAATTGTGGTGTTGACAGCTTGAATGAAAACAAACGTAACGTAGAGTTCCAAAGCCACTGTAACAGATATAAACAGAGGGAATTGTCATCGATAGATGAAAAACATGAAATAAAGCATTTGAACGAAAAGGAAATGTTTACGCGCATTAGTGATTATGATAGAACATTCAAGATCATCATCATCATCATCCGAATCATCATTATCATCATCCTAGTCATCATGATCATCATCACATCATCCTCATCATCATCATCTCATCATCATCATAATCATCATCATCATCATCATCATCATTTTTATTATAAGCATAATTATGACTATAAACATTATCATCGTCCTCTTCCTCCTTATATATGTCGATGTCGCCATGATGATGATGATGATGATGATGATGATGAAGACGACGACGACGACGATGATGATAATGATGATGAGGATGATGGTAGTGGTAATGATGATGATTATGATTAAGAATCTGTAGGTGTTGTGTGTGAGGACAGACAGACAAAGAAATTATAGGTGTGAAGTGTGATGATAGACACACACAAAAATTGTAGATGTGAAGTGTGATGATAGACACACACAAAAATTGTAGATGTGAAGTGTGATGATAGACACACAAAGAAATTGTAGATGTGAAGTGTGATGATAGACAAACAAAGAAATTGTAGATGTGAAGTGTGATGATAAACACACAAAGAAATTGTAGATGTGAAGTGTGATGATAGACACACAAAGAAATTGTAGATGTGAAGTGTGATGATAGACACAAAAGAAATTGTAGATGTGAAGTGTGAATAGACAGACAAAGAAATTGTAGATGTGAAGTGTGATGATAGACACACAAAGAAATTGTAGATGTGAAGTGTGATGATAGACACACAAAGAAATTGTAGATGTGAAGTGTGATGATTGACAAACAAAGAAATTGTAGGTGTGAAGTGTGATGATAGACACACAAAGAAATTGTAGGTGTGAAGTGTGATGATAGACACACAAAGAAATTGTAGGCGTGAAGTGTGATGATAGACAGACCAAGAAATTGTAGGCGTGAAGTGTGATGATTGACATACAAAGAAATTGTAGGTGTGAAGTGTGATGATAGACACACAAAGAAATTGTGTGAAGTGTGATGGTAGACAGACAAAGAAATTGTAGGCGTGAAGTGTATGATAAACAGACCAAGAAATTGTAGGCGTGAAGTGTGATGATTGACATACAAAGAAATTGTAGGTGTGAAGTGTGATGATAGACAGACAAAGAAATTGTAGGCGTGAAGTGTGATGATAGACACACAAAGAAATTAGAGTGTGAAGTGTGATGATAAACACACAAAGAAATTGTAGATGTGAAGTGTGATGATAGACACACAAAGAAATTGTAGGTGTGAAGTGTGATGAAAAACACACAAAAGAAATTGTAGGTGTGAAGTGTGATGATAGACACACAAAGAAATTGTAGGTGTGAAGTGTGATGATTGACATACAAAGAAATTGTAGGTGTGAAGTGTGATGATAGACACACACAGAAATTGTAGGTGTGAAGTGTGACGATAGACACACACAGAAATTGTAGGTGAAATGTGAAGATAGAAACACAAAGAAGAAACAATGACATGCTTATGATGGGGTGGCGGTAGGTAGCATTGCACTATTGCAGACTTGGGAATGGACAGGGAGCTAAGGTTGGTGTGGGAAATGAATACCTGCATCTTTGTCTCTCTTTGTCTGAATGCTTTATCCTCCTTTCTCTTTTTTTCTTCCTCTCCACATTAGACATTCCTTCACGTTCGCAGGGATAACTTCCTTCCCGCTTGACCTCCAGCCAGCCCAGTTATAACATAATTAGATTACATACCGTTACACACCCAGTTAACTCAAATGCATAAACGTATATTATTATTATACACACAATTTAAGGGCTATAATTAAACTTCTTTTCAATGACAAAAAAGAGCCCATGCACAACTACTCAAGACGAAGACAATCGAAATAAAATAGGAATGTTTTGGAAAAGCGTGCCTACGTTCACACTTTAATTTGTTGTGTTGAAGACCTGGCATGCTTTGAATGGCATGCAGTGATTCGAGGCGAATATTATATCAAGCAAAAGAATCGACCTTTAATTTTTGGAATCGACTACTTCATTAGGCGATTCATCCACAGATGATAAAGATGACGGCCTGGAAGTATCTGAAACATCGATTACAGTTGACGAGGTATACGCTTATATAAACAGCCTTGCATATTAATGTCTTTCACGGTATTTAGGGTCAGTTGGCTTACATGGATCATGATGAAATTTAAACTGTACTTGCTTGATTTGTAAAAGCATTAGAATGGAGCGTGAGGCAACTGACTGCTTTTTACTGCGTATTTGTAAGTCAAAACACATTGGAAAATGCAGACGGTAATCAATACAATAACAACAACATACATTCCCATAAATGTAAAGGATTCTTGTAAGGCGAAAGTTCATAGGCTGGTTACGTTTAGCGTTCTTGATATTTAGTGAGTAAATGATCGGAGAACGAGACATTCTAATGCACATTAAATACCGATATTTGAAAGCAGTAGCAAACTATTCATTGCAGCATAATAATATATTATAGATATATGATATGGGGCTAAACTAAGCATGGGTTAAGAAGATCACAGTTCGTGCGTTACCAATAGAAAGGTCAGTGACTGCTGGGTCTTGATTGGCTAATTCAATAGAGGAGCGGGAAGGCGATTGTAGAGGTCTTTTAATTGGTTGATCAGGAACGAGTTGATACATGCGCAATCGACGACAGTATATGGACGCTGCTTCTGGTTCCAGGGCAATGATAAGCTGCTCCAGGAAAGTTGGGGCCAGCCAGTCCTGCCTAAGGTTGGTATCACACAACGGGAGAAAAACAGCCAGTTAATATCTTATGTCCGACAAGCAAAACCTATGATAAAAGTCTTACAGAACAGTCCTACAATTTTGATTATACTGTTGATTCACACGCCATCTTTCAATACCATGACACTTCATACCTGAAACAAGCATTTTCTTCAATTATAGCCCCCTCCCCCCCCCTCCCCCCCCCTCTCTCTCTCTCTCTCTCTCTCTCTCTCTCTCTCTCTCTCTCTCCTCTATATATATATATATATATATATATATATATATATATATATATATATATATATATATATATATATATATATATATATATATACATATTTCTCTCTCTCTCTCTCTCTCTCTCTCTCTCTCTCTCTCTCTCTCTCTCTCTCTCTCTCTCTCTCTCTCTCTCTCTCTCTCTCTCTCTCTCTCTCTCTCTCCCTCCCTCATCTCCCTCCTCTGTCTGTCTGTCTGTTTCTTTTTCTTCCTGTCTCTATCTGTCTGACTGTCTGTCTGTCTGTCTGTCTATCTGTCTGTCTGTCTGTCTGTCTGTCCGTCTCTCTCTCTCTCCCCTCTCTCCCCCTCCCCATATCCCATCCCTTCTGCTATGCTCTGGTAAAAGATTAGAATAACGTTTCTACCACAAGATATCTGCTCTTTCATCATAGTGTTTATCTTAATTATAACACAAGATAAACTGCCACTATATACAAGCCTACCCCTTCTGATCCTAGGAAGCAGTTAGGGCTAAGATCCAGATATTAAATAGCTATTGATAATGATGAGCTGTTAACGCCTGAACAGTATAGCTACTACGCATGTGTAGGACCAATACAAGGGAGACGAGCAGCTGTTTGTACTCACATCGTACGCGGCTTGGCGCATGAATTGCTTGGCCGGTGCTTTCCAGATGGCGGGAACAGTGATCACCCACCGGATGTCCTCGTTCAAAATCTCCGTCCCTGATTGGTCACTCAGTTGTTGAAGGGCATGGTCTTTAAAGAATTCCAAGGAATAGGCAAAGACTTTCATGGCTGGAAATCGAATTCCATTTGCTGCAATCAACATCGTTTCACGGCTCAAGTCCTATACACCAATGTAAAGAAAAAGAAGACGAGACACAGCGATGAGATAAAAGAGATGATGAACAGACGATGGAGATCCATCTGTTGAAGAAAGCGAAAAAGTCAAGATATGAGAAATA
>JAXRKP010000028.1:738588-748673 GCA_037039925.1 Doris montereyensis
ATGGTATTGGGCCGAAGGACAAAGAAGGAGAAAGAAGCTGCTGGATCAGTAACAACAACAACAACCACATCTGATAAGAACAAGAAGAAAACCACACCTAACAAGAAGAAGAAGAAGAAGAAGAAGAAGAAGAAGAAGAAGAAGAACAACAACAACAACAACAACAAGAAGAAGAAGAAAAAGAAGAAGAAGAGAAGAAGAAGAAGAAGAAGAAGAAGAAGAAGAAGAAGAAGAAGAAGAAGAAGAAGAAGAAGAAGAAGAAGAAGAAGAAGAAGAAGAAGAAGAAGAAGAAGAGAAGAAGAAGAAGAAGAAGAGAAGAAGAAGAAGAAAAGGAAGAAGAAGGAGGGGAGGAGAAGGAAGAGGAGGAGGAAGAGGAGGAGGAGGAGAAGAAAAACAAGAAGAAGAAGAAGAAGGAGAAGAAGAAGAAGAAGAAGAAGAAGAAGAAGAAGAAGAAGAAGAAGAAGAAGAAGAAGAAGAAGAAGAAGAAGAAGAAGAAGAAGAAGAAGAAGAAGAAGAAGAAGAAGAAGAAGAAGAAGAAGAAGAAGAAGAAGAAGAAGAAGAAGAAGAAGAAGAAGAAGAGAAGAAGAGAAGAAGAGAAAAGAAGTAAAATGAAGAAGGAGTAGTGAAAAGAAGGAAAAAGAAGAACTGTCTTTCTGTCTGTCTGTGTTTTCAGTCTGTAGAATGTCGCACTACCACCTTTGTCTGGAGTCTGCTGTCTGTCTATTTGTCTCTTTTTTTCTTTCTGTCTGTCTGTCTGTCTGTATGTATGTCTGTCTCTGAATCTCTTTAGTCTGTCTCTCTCTCTTTTTCTGTCTCTGTCTGTCTCTGTCTCTGTCTCTGTCTCTGTCTCTGTCTCTGCCTCTTTCTTTCTCTCTGTCTCTCTGTCTCTCTGTTTCGCTCTCTCCCCTCTCCCTCTGTCTCTGTCTTTGTCTCTGTCTCTGTCTCTGTCTCCCTCTCTGTCTCTGTCTGTCTGTCTGTCTGTCTGTCTGTCTGTCTCTAAATTCTCTGTCTGTCTGATGTCTGTCTGTCTGTCTGTCAAACTCAAGAAGAACTCGTCTCTTAATCTCCTCTCTCTCTCAACATTGATTGGTCATGTCTCTGAGCCGAGCTGGCCTAGAACATGCTGCATAGCAACTGAAATATTAATGAGAAAAGAATATATATATATATATCCCCATTGCGTAAAAAGTCTTTTGTTTTGTTACCTGTTCAATTGCTCTTGTATTCTTTAACTTTTCAATTTGAAAGAGATTTGGAAATTTCATCATGCCCATGAACTCGCCCATTGGTATTTGCTGGGTTACATGTAATAACACTGACACTTGTGAACACTATATATGGAACCTACAACAGATGGAAAACAACATCTGCAGATACCACTACATGGCATTGGGCCGAAGGACAAATTACGTCCGAGCGTTGCTGGATCAGTAACAACAACCACATCTGATAAGAACATTAAAAAACCACACCTAACACCGCAACAAAAACAAAACAAACAACCAAAAACAACAACAACAACAACAACAGAAACCCCACTTCTGATACTTACAACATTGTTGTGTAGCTCCATCTTAAACTTGCTGAAATAGAGCCAATGTCGGGCCTCCAAAGGAATCAAATTGAGGTAACTGCTGCGAGCATTATAGCCAAAACTATGAAATCTGCCTTCCGGGTCCAACAATAGTGACGTCAGCGTCTTCTGATTGGCAACGCCTGGTTCCTCTCAGCCCACATTCTCATCGTAAATACTGCTGGGTGTCTGGTAAAACTACAATACAAATTTTAATTGGAAAAAAGTTTGTCCCCATCATCAATCTATCACAATGTATGATTTCTAGACGGATACTCAAACTTCCATCAACAACAAAGACGTAAAATGAAGGAGTAGTGAAAAAGAGGCGCCCAGTAATTCAGTCGAGAGAGTGTCGCTGCTACCCGCAGGAGGCACGAGTTCAATTTCCAAGTCTGGGCGTCTTGTCGACCTTGCAGCGGAATGGGTAGCTAGGTTTTATTCAAACTCAGTGAGCGGAGTAGCTGCATGGAAAGCAATGGCAGACTATCACATTATGCCGTATGCCTAAAAAAAAACACAAATCAAGGGCTCTTTTCCTGACTACCCCTACGTTCAACTCTAATTATCAGGACTTGTTTTAAATTTAAGTCATTTGAGTAGTGAAATAGACAAACACAAGAAGAACAGTTATCAATAAGGAAGAAAAAGGCAACATTGATTGGTCATGTCATGAGCCGAGCTGGCCTAGAACATGCTGCATAGCAACTGGAAATATTAATGAGAAAAGAAGTGCAGGGCGACAAATAATTAAATCTCAGCGACACTCAACATGGCTGAAAACAACAGAAATATCATCACCGATGAACTGAGATATAAGGGGAAGGACATGACCGTCAACGACTCACACCAGAGGGCACTTTGCATTGGTAGTTTTTTATTATTTTTATTTCCTAAAAAGAAGCTCCAAAAGTTGAAGTAAAAAAAACCCCTGAAAAAACCCAGAGACGGACATCAGTTAGTGGCCACTCCACCACAGAAGGCAGAGAATTTCTTAAGGGATAGACAAAAATATGTACCCAAAAAGTCACATAGAGAGAGAGAGAGAGAGAGAGAGAGAGAGAGAGAGAGAGAGAGAGAGAGAGAGAGAGAGAGAGAGAGAGAGAGAGAGAGAGAGAGAGAGAGAGAGACAGAGAGACAGAGAGAGAGAGAGAGAGAGAGACAGAGACAGACAGACAGAGAGAGAGAGAGAGAGAGAGAGAGAGAGAGAGAGAGAGAGAGAGAGAGAGAGAGAGAGAGAGAGAGAGAGAGAGAGAGAGAGAGAGAGAGAGAGAGAGAGAGAGAGAGAGAGAGAGAGAGAGAGAGAGAGAGAGAGAGAGAGAGAGAGAGAGAGAGAGAGAAACTTGCCAGCAATTGATTATATATGATATAATATTATATGATACAAGCCTATAAAACAGTTGTTTGAATGGGAAAAACAGAGAAGCCTGAACCTAGAGAGCGACATGACAAAACGTATTACATCAGCCAGTACAAACAGCCGTAGTTTACACGTATTGAAAGAAAGCAAACTCATCTAATATGACATTATGGAAAGATTGGATAAGGCATGGAACAGTATTTGATTACAACGAAATAAAAATATATCCATTATTAAAAGAATTAACTTTGATATTTAGACGGCAAACCTGATTAGTTTCCTCATAAACGTACACGTTTTACAAAGCAAACAATCACAACAGCTAACAAACATCTTTCGAAAAAAACACAGCAGAAAAAAATAACAACAAATAAACAATAACTCACCCCCCCCTCTAAAACAGTCACCCTCCAAATAAAAACAAAAATCAACAACAAACCCAACAACAACCAAAAATAAAACAAACCGCCCCCCCTAATATAACAAAAACAGCATCAAGAAAAGCAACCTCAAAAACAAAACCAAAACAACAACAGTGGGAACAACAAAAACAACAACACAAAAACCCCCAATGACAACAGTTATCTAAGCCTAGTCATCAGTTACAGTTACATTGAATAGTTCTCTTGTACTACCGTCTACTTAAATCAAAATACAATTTATGATAAGCCAATCATACTTGATATAACGAGTGAGATAAATGAGAGCTACACATTCACAGGAAATGCCTCTCTGACTTAGACTTCGTTCAAAACCCTTATAAGTCTCTTTTGATAACAACAATAATTGCGAATTTCAATGTCATTATAGGTCGTGTGATCTATCATGAAATGTGTAAACGATCACGTGTACTCACCTGAATGCATATCCGCTGTGGGTGGTGCCAAAGTCGATGGCAACAACAACGAAATGGGTGGACTCTGGAGGTGGGGTGACAGGGGTGGTCACAGGTGATGGCTCAACGTCATCGATGTAAGGGAGGTTATCCACTGTACTCAGCATTCGGGTAGATCGGGGCATGCGCTTTGTGTCCTCTTTGACCACGTCAGAGGTGACGTCATCCGCTCTTTGATATGTGCCATCGAATTTCAGGGTTTTGGTGGGGTGGGTTTGCTCATTGTCGACTTTCTCGCCTTCTTTTGCGGTCGGAGATCGAATTGAAGGCAGCAATTTGGAAAATCTTCCAGACTTTTTTGATTTCGGAGTTCGAGGGAGGTCTTCGTGGTACATCGTCAGCTGATTTTTGTTCAACGTTTTGTTTGGGATCAACTGAGTGTCCGACAGTTGGCGATGGTCCTTCACTAGCTGTCTGCACGTAAACATTCGCCTCTATAGCGACCTCTTGCTGGCTTGGGCTTGTTGCAATTTCTGCTGAAATAAAGTCTTGTTTCTTGTCTGATTTGTTTGTGATTTGTTTTGTATCTGTTTGTACGACTGAATTAGTTTTAACAGTGCTAGAATCTGATGATGAAGACGAAGAAGATGATGTCCTATCCCCAGTTGAATCTTTGTCTTTTTATTTTTGTCTTAGGTTGCACCTTTGCGATGTCTCACAGGTTTCGGAAGACATCACAGGTTCTAGTTCCTCTAATTGTTCAGACTGAGATTCCTGTGTCGAGTCACGATGTTTGCGGCTTTTCTTGTCTTTGGATGATCTCCCCTTGTCCTTTCCTTCTGTGATGTCACTTTTCTTTTTTTCCTTTTGTTTTTCTTTTTCTTTATGTGGTTTATCCTCTATTTCGGCTCCAGATTTTGTTTTACTTTTTGAGTCTTCTCTTTTTCTCTGCTTTTCTCTCTCCCACCACTTTCTCTTTCTCTCTGCTTTTCTCTTTTCTCTCTGCTTTTCTCTTTCTCTCTGCTTCTCTCTTTCTCTCTACTTTTCTCCTTCTCCTTGCTTCTCTCGTTCTCTCTGCTTTTCTCCTTCTCCTGCTTTTCGTCGAATCATCATCTTTCTTTCTTCTCACTTTTTCCGTTAACTTTTCTATTTTTGTTCTTTCTTTTTTTCTTTTCGCCGCTTTCTTCGTCGTCCTTTTTCTTTTTAGTGTGTTCTTTTTTCTCCTTACTTTTTTCACGCGTTTTATCAGTTGTGGCCACCTTTCCTTCGAATTTTGTCCTTTTTCTCTTCTTTGGGATCTCTTTTTTCTCCTTTTCACGTTTTCTTTTTTCCTTTCGATTTTGAGATTGGGCATCTGATGCAATGGAGGTGTCGACCTCAGATGTCTCAAGATGCGATGCGTCTGACATTAAGTCTGTCAGTTTCAGGTACTTGTCAGACTCAGGATCAGGTTTAAACTTAGAGATATCAGTTGTTGACACTGAAGGTGTGAACGTTTCATAGTCAGACTCTTGCCTTGACATTTCTGTGGTCTCATGGAACGAATGTTCACATCCTATGACCGCGCTTAAAGCCTCACTGTATCCTGACTGCCAAGGTGCGCTGTAGGTAGGCTCGTTTTCTGTCTCGTCCAGGTTAGTTGTCTTTGAATCATCCGATTTTGCCGTCGTCTGAGAGGACACGGTAGAGTCCAAGGACATGGACGTAGCTGTCTCGTTTGTCACGGTTGGAGTGGAGCCACTCGACGATGTCGACCTCTCGTCTGACTGACTCTTGGCGCTTTCGTCTACGGTTGTGCTGTCGTCTGAGTACTTTTTATGTTTTTTTCCGTCTGGGAGCAGCGACGGGACTTATCTGCCCTCCTAACGTCTCATCACTAGTCGTGTCCATTTGAGATGATGTCGAAAAAGAGGTTTCAGTGGCGCGTGGTGTTGATGTTCTGGGGTCATCAGCTGAACCTGACCCCTTCATTTCAACGTCGAAAGCCAAATCTGTCGTGTTGTCCATGGTTGGCTCGATATCAATCGATGTATTAACGACATATGTATCGCTGTCCTTGCTCATCATTCTTTTGAAAGGTTTCAGTAATTTATTGATACTTATTTTGGAGGATTTTGAATGCATAGAATCATCTCCAGACGATGTTGTGGAAGTGTTCCCAGATTTTCTTCTTTGTTTTTCTGTTTTCTTTGATGTTGGTTTTTGTCGTTTATCTGGTGTTTGTGTCACGCTTCGTGGTGTGTCATTGCCATTGTGCTTTTCGCTGTCAGTCGATTTGGCATCTAAGTTAGCAGATGAAGTTTCCGTGTCTTTTGTGTCTCTGACTTCAGTCAAAGGTATCGCGTCCATTGCATCTTCCTCGACCGTCAAGCATTCGTTAGAGACTTTGATTGGTGTTGCAAGATCAATTGTGGAAGATGATGATTGTGTTGAAATTCTAGCTTCATCACCATGAATCGTATGAACACCGTGAGCCTCTTTTTCAATTTCATATTCTTCAGAAATCTCAGCTGCTAACTTGATTTCACTCCTGGGTGCTGTGGGTGTCAAAGGTTTCACACACTCATCCAAGACTAAATGGCAGTTTTCTGGCAGATATCCATCGACGCTACCAATGTCAATGTCACGGTGCCGTTGATCTTGGCTTTCAGCTGGTACACAGGCTGCTAGCGGTTTGGTGTCTGAAGATTCAATCATTACATCAGTAACTGACTCTCGTGGTGTGGTAGTCTCTTCCAAATCTACTTCTTCAGCAGAGACACAAGCTGTTACCGGTTTGATGTCTGAGGATTCTATCATTTCACCGCTGACTGACTCTTCCAATGTGCTACTTTGCTCCACAATAATTTCTCCAGCAACTGTAGGAGTCTCGTCCTTTGTCTCTACTTTTATATCAATGGCAAGCTCATTTCCAATTTGTTCAGTTTGTATGGCTGAATTATCAGTACTTTCAGAGTTAACACTTTGATCACTGATCTTCTTTGACTTTTATCTTGTGACGATGTTGCTGATGAAGACGATGATGATGAGGATGTTGACGAACGGCGAGATGATGCGTTAGATTGCTTGCGATCAAAGCTAGTCTCTTTCGTGTTGTGATCATTTCAATTTGACGTTCTTCAATATCACACGAAATGTTTGAAGGATATTCATTAGAATTTCTTTCTTGGCATTCTACATATGTTGACATTGCTTTGTCTTTTCCTTTTCATCTTTTAAATCAGAAGATTGGTATCCTTCACGATCTTGTATGCTATCTGTCTCTTGAATTCCTTCTTCAATTTCACCAGCGATCTCTGTGTCACGCTGCCCTGATTCCATACAGTCAACGTCCTGCGATTTCTCAACGTGTTTTTCGGTGATATTGATGTTACAGGCAGTGGTATCAGGTAACGACTTTGGAATCATTCGCTGTCACGATGACGTAGACCTCTTGCTCTGTTTGGGGTAAATACGATGTTTGGAATTCCGCCTCTGTAAGAGGCAGTTTCGCAAATTCATTCTTGATGGAGTTTCACATGTGTTCGCGTGATCACTGAACACATTTTTGCTATCAATTCTGTGCAACTGTTCAATCTTTTCATTTGCCATTGGTATTTCCTCACTGTAGTCTTGAGAAGGTAAATGCTCGTCGGGTTCACTAATTATGTCTATAATGTCATGTGTATGTGTTGAAATATCTTTTGCTTCCCTTTAGTCGATTTCTTGAAGAAGAAGAAGAAAAGAGAGAAGAAGAAGATGATGATGAAGATGTAGCCGAAGATGTGGAGCTTGTAGAGTTTATCGATCCATTCAGCACGGCCTTCTTCTGTCATCTCTTCTTCCCCATGACTTTTATGATTTTCGGGGATAGGAAATTGTACACACACATCAGTTGCATCCATATCTTCTCTTTGATAGGAAGCGAACAGTTCCTCACTAATATCCCTCGTTTCTTCATCACTTTCCTTTGTTATATTTTCTTCTAGCTCCAACTCGGGAACGATATCCACAGTAATATTATTATCCACATGGTTTGATACCTCGCTCACACTTTCGACTGTAATTGTGTGATTTTCTTCCATGTTCTCGCTATGGAAACACATTGCACAGACATACCACTGTACTCCTCAGAAGTGTTGGATTCCACACTCATGTTCTCTTGCAAGACGCATGATTCAGAAACAGGAATTTTTAGCGCATCAGTTAAATCTAACACTTTGTGCCCAGAATCTGGAGTATTCACCAGAAATTTACGAGGATCCAAATATTCAATCTTATTTTTCTTTGGGATAATTTTCACGGAAAGTCCTTCTCCTGAACATTTTATTTCATGATCTTTTTCTTTTTCGCTGTTGAGCTTGTTCCCACAGTGGACACGTCGTTTCCATGAGTATCCTTTGAATCAGAACACGTCGAAGAAGAAGAAGAAGAAGAAGAAGAAGAAGATGATGATGATGATGATGATGATGATGATGAAGATGAAGAAGAACCAAGCGCCTGTCTGAAGGCAGACGACACAATGTTAGCTTCACTCACAGCCGCCTCAATTTCGTGGCCATTCTCGTCGGTCTTAAAGCCAGATACTAAACTGCGTTTCGTAGGTACCGGCTTGGTTGGCAAAGTATCATCCGTATCAACAACATTGCTGCCACTATGAGCCTGCGTACGACCGTCGTTATCTATACAGCACTCTTTTGTCTCTCTCTCTCTCTCTCTCTCTCTCTCTCTCTCTCTCTCTCTCTCTCTCTCTCTCTCTCTCTCTCTCTCTCTCTCTCTCTCTCTCTCTCTCTCTCTCTCTCTCTCTCTCTCTCTCTCTCTCTCTCTCTCGACTCCCCCTCTCTTCTCACTCTGTGTTCTTCCCCCCCTCTCTCTCTCTCTCTCTCTCTCCTCTCTTTCTCTCTCTCTCTCTAACACACACACACACACATACACACACACACACACACACACACACACACACACACAGTCTCTCTCTGTCTCTCCCTCCCTCTCTCTCTCTCTCTCTCTCTCTCTCTCTCTCTCTCTCTCTCTCTCTCTCTCTCTCTCTCTCTCTCTCTCTCTCTCTCTCTCTCTCTCTCTCTCTCTCTCTCTCTCTCTCTCTCTCTCTCTCTCTCTCTCTCTCTCTCTCTGCTCGCCTTCATCTCTCTCTCTCTCTGCATACACATCTCTCTGCCCTCTCTCTCTCTCTCTCTCTCTCTCTCTCTCTCTCTCTCTCTCTCTCTCTCTCTCTCTCTCTCTCTCTCTCTCTCTCTCTCTCTCTCTCTCTCTCTCTCTCTCTCTCTCTCTCTCTCTCTGTTCTCTCTCTCTCTCCTCTCTCTCTCTCTCTCTCCCCCTCTCTCTGTCTCTGTCTCTCTCTCTCTCTCTCTCTCTCTCTCTCTCTCTCTCTCTCTCTCTCTCTCTCTCTCTCTCTCTCTCTCTCTCTCTCTCTCTCTCTCTCTCTCTGTCTGTCTTTCTCTGTTCTCTCTGTCTCTCTCTCTCTCTCTCTCTCTCTCTCTCTCTCTCTCTCTCTCTCTCTCTCTCTCTCTCTCTCTCTCTCTCTCTCTCTCTCTCTCTCTCCCTCTCTCTCTCTCTCTCTCTCTCTCTCTCTCTGTCACACACTATCTCTCTCTGCCTCTGTCTCTCTTAGTCTATCTATCTCTCTGTCTCTCTCTCTCTCTCTCTCTCTCTCTCTCTCTCTCTCTCTCTCTCTCTCTCTCTCTCTCTCTCTGTCTCTCTCTCTCTCTCTCTCTCTCTCTCTCTCTCTCTCTCTCTCTCTCTGTCTCTGTCTGTGTCTCTGTCTCTCTCTCTCTCTCTCTCTCTCTCTCTCTCTGTCTCTCTCTCTTTCTCTCTCTCTCTCTCTCTCTCTCTCTCTCTCTCTCTCTCTCTCTCTCTCTCTCTCTCTCTCTCTCTCTCTCTCTCTGCTCTCTCTCTCTCCCATACACACACACACACACTATCTATTTCTGCCTCTGTATCTCTTAGTGTATATATGCGTACTCTGTCTCTCTATCTCTTTCTCTTTCTCTCTCTCTCTCTCTCTCTCTCTCTCTCTCTCTCTCTCTCTCTCTCTCTCTCTCTCTGTCTCTCTCTCTCTCTCTCTCGCTCTGTCTCTCTCTGTATACATCTCTCTCTCTCTCTCTCTCTCTCTCTCTCTCTCTCTCTCTCTCTCTCTCTCTCTCTCTCTCTCTCTCTCTCTCTCTCTCTCTCTCTCTCTCACACACACACACACACACTATCTATTTCTGCCTCTGTCTCTCTTAGTGCATATATGTGACTCTCTCTCCCTCTCTCTCTCTCTCTCTCTCTCTCTCTCTCTCTCTCTCTCTCTCTCTCTCTCTCTCTCTCTCTCTCTCTCT
>JAXRKP010000280.1:7500-10000 GCA_037039925.1 Doris montereyensis
CAGAGTGGATTTAAACAGGAAGAATCGTACAAGATCACATATTTACAATTAGACAAATAATAGAAAAATTCCTTGAGAGAAACATTGACTTGGACCTGTGTTTTATTGACTTAGAAAAGGCATTTGACACTGTGAGGAGGGACGAACTATGGCATTCCTTAAAATAACACACCGTAGAGCAAACTTTAATAGAAGCCATTAAAAGTGTTTACAATAAACCAACGTGTGCAGTGAGAGTAGCTGAAAATGTATCTGAAGAATTTGATGTAGATATAGGAGTAAGTCAGAGTTGTATCCTAAGTCCTGTTTTGTTTATCACATTTATGGATTCAGTCGCAAAGGCATCCTCAAACATGAAGAAAATGAATGTAGGTATGTGAAAGCTCAAACCAGTAAATGTATCAATGCTTTCATTTGCTGATGATTTAGTTCTGTTTGGAAAATCAGAAAGGGACCTTCAATCGAATATCAACTTTATGAACAATGAACTAAATAAAAGAGGAATGAGAGTAATTGCAAAGAAAACCAAAACAATGCTAGTAACTAGGGAAGCTAAAACACAAAATCTTAAATTAGGCAGAGAGAATTTAGAACAAGTTCAAAGCTACAATTACTTAGGAGTAATGATTAACTCAGATGGAAAACAAAGAGAAGAAATCAGCCAGAGAATCCAAAAAAGGCAAGTGCAATATATAATCATCTAGGAAATTCATTTGTAGGTAAACAAGAATTGTCAACAAAAACCAAAATGGCAGTATACAACACAGTTTATTGTCCTACTCTCCTCTATGGCAATGAAACCTGGACCTTAGACAGTAGGGAATACAGTAGAGTACAGGCAGCCGAAATGAAATATCTAAGAAGAGTAGTAGGGAAAACTAAGAGAGACAAAATCAGAAACACAACAATAAGAGATCAAACCAAAGCAGATAGCATAAAAACTAAGATAGAAATGAATCAACTGAGATGGTTTGGGCATGTTAACAGAATGAATGACAATATAATAGCTAAATCAGTATACAGGGCTAAAACTCAAGGTAAAAGACCAAAGGCAGACCTCGGAGAAAGTGGAAAGAAGATATAAAAAGAGGCATTAACGCAAAGAAATTTAACTTTCACGGAAGGAAACAGAAACTGTCAGGACAGGGCAGCCTGGAGAAAGATCATTTCGGGCATCTAAAACCCATACACAGGAAGGTAGAATGGGAGCTGATAAAGAAAGAAAGAAATCTTCGTTTATTCTTCTATCTATTATCCAGCTATGTTACCGCCAGGTCGACCCAGGTACAAATGTATACGAACACTAGCTTGTGATTAAACACCTGCGTCAGACTAGCGTCCTGTCCAGAAGGTGATTATAATCACCTGTTCGACATCACGGTTAAAGAACACTGGAATAAGACCCGGCTCTATGGGCCAAATGTGGCTGGAAGGATCTTTAATTTTCTTGAAGATAATTTACTCCGTATCAACAGGTAAAAATATCAATGTTACGCCTTTAATTTACTCCGTATCAACGGGTAAAGATATCACTCCCGTATCAACGGGTTACGCCTTTAATTTACTCCATATCAACGGGTGAAGATATCGATGTTACGCCTTTAATTTACTCCATATCAACGGGTGAAGATATCGATGTTACTCCTTTAATTACTCCTCCATATCAACGGGTGAAGATATCGATGTTACTCTTTAATTTACTCCGTATCAACGGGTGAAGATATCGATGTTACGCCTTTAATTTACTCCGTATCAACGGGTGAAGATATCGATGTTACGCCTTTAATTTACTCCGTATCAACGGGTGAAGATATCGATGTTACTCCTTTAATTTACTCCATATCAACGGGTGAAGATATCGATGTTACGCCTTTAATTTACTCCGTATCAACGGGTGAAGATATCGATGTTACGCCTTTAATTTATTCCATATCAACGGGTGAAGATATCGATGTTACTCCTTTAATTTTAAGCGCACGGATATCTACTTTATGGCTTCATTTATTTTCCTTCTATTTATCCAGTTATGTTGCCCAGATCAGAGCTACAAATCATTTTTCAATTCAATTCAATTCAATTCAATTCAATTCAATTCAATAGATACTTTATTGTCCGCTGAGGCACATTATCTTTGTTAACACGTTATGATAAAAAAGCGATGAAAGATTGGTGAAAAAGTGAAGAGAAAGAAGAAAGACCTAATAGGTGCTACCGCCCCCTCCCCCACCCCCAACACACACACACACACACACACACACATACGCACGCACACACACACACCGAAACAAATTCAAACAAAAAATAAAAAAGTAATAAAATTAGAACAAACAATACAAGAGTACCATAATGACTCATCGCACATCTTGCTCGATGGACTTTCATCTCTCACTTTCCTTATCCTACCAACATCTTTATCGTTCTTGTTCACCTTCTCTTATTCATAGCCCAAACACGTATAGCTTATTATAGTATTATTGGAGACAGACAGAAATCTGATGTG
>JAXRKP010000280.1:15000-85000 GCA_037039925.1 Doris montereyensis
TATTGAGTTTACCTGGCTTTCTAGAACATAGGGAGGGTTGGGATAATTTTCCATTAAATAATGTTATTTCTTACATCACATGGAAATGTTAACAAGATGAAATACAATCGAGTAAGAGTTTTACTTTTTTCTAGGTATCTTTTAAATGTCTCTCTAGGTATCCATTAAATGTCTCTCTAGTTATCTTTTAAATGTCTAGGTCAGTTCAGAGATGCGGAGCATAATCTCAAACACCCTACACCACCAATTATCTGTTAAGAGATCAGCGTCTTAGCATCCACAGCTTTGGACAATTCTACATGCCTGTTTTGTCAAAGTCTCAAATTGTCAGCACTTGAAGAGAAACATGATATTATGTTCACTTCCGAATTACACCTCTTAAAGCCAGGGGACAAATTTTGCTGTCTGCCCGATCTTAAACTCATAAGATAAAAAATAATAAAAACAAAATCAACTACTGTAGTGCTAAAACATAATTGAAATAAAACAAAATAATGTACAAAAACACTTGAATTTATTATTTTCTGTTTGCAGTCTTTGCTAAAAAAAAAAAAAAAGAAGTTCCCACCAAGTGGTCAAGGATGGGCTCTTTACTCCACTATTAGTACTACAACTATTCTGCATGATTCCATGTGGGACCTATCTTGAGTGGTCCCTGCAACTGTGATTACGATACTTCTTTTTTCTTAAACTGTGATATGCTCTAGTCTGACTTTACAGATTTCAGTGGGCAGCCAATCTCCTTTTTACACCTTGACCACTGGGCGAATTGTGTTTGTTCAGTGCCGCAACACAAAAGCCGACTTATCATTCTGCTGTTGATCTTTGCAGCAAGACGCTGATTAATCAATCATTCACTGTGGCGACTTTATCTCATAGCAATAAAATGTGAAAGTGGTTAGTTAGTGAGCTCACATTATTCAAACAGTAATGGCATCACTTTGCCGATACCCATGTAGCTACGCTTTCATGCGTTTCACACAGCCGGGCGGTCAAATTTTCAGTCTAAGTTATTGCCGATAAAATTTATGGACAGTGTCCTTTGTTAACATCTTTTAGACATTTGAAAGAATATTGAAATGGTAAGTTGTTGAACAATATTACATATATACGAAAGTGATCTGGAAACCAACCTTGGTTGCGCTCAAATTTTCCATTTCCCTACTACCTGACACATAGACAGAAAACTCAGAAGTTCAGTTGTTTTTTTTTAGTTTCACGATCAAATCAAGCCATAAGATACACATGAATGTACATTCACACTATATATACAAACAATAAAACTCTTCTCTGAAACAAATGTAACAATGACATGTGATCTTTTCACTTTTGGCAAAATCTTGTACTCCATACAGACAAACAAACAGCTTTCAACTGGCAATGATGGGCTTCAATAAAGAATGGAAATCATAATGGGAACATCTTCACAAATCCACATACAGCAGAACCCGCTTAAGATCAACACCACATCGGGACCCTGAGAATAGTTGATCGCAAATGCAGTCGATGGTAATCGAGTCCAGGGGGATTTAACTTAAATCAGAGGCAGAATTCTTTTGTGTAATTAAGCAGTTATTAGTTACATTATTACATTGTAACCATATGAGGGTTAGGGCCTAGACTATTGTTGTAACAATACATTACATCATCTCTTCCCAGTACTCAGTAGCCAATAACACACTCTATTTTTTACTATACATTCCTTTAGGCTGGCGCACTGGAAGTAAATTACAATTTTAAAAAACTTCTTTTTTTAAAAAAAACAATTGCACTTCTTCATGGTCGTAGGATTTAGTTTTTCGAAGTTGATTTTAAACAGGTTCTAGTCTCAAAGTAGTTGATGCAATCCGAGGTTGACATACAATGAAATAGTAAAAAGGAGAAAAAAAAACAGGGCCAATGGCGGCAGTTGATCAGGGCCAATGGCGACAGTTGATCACAACCAAAAACTGACGACAAAGGAGTTTGATTTCTCGTGGGTTCCACTGTATTACAGTTGAACGAATTTTCTGATCCAAACACAGGCTTTAATCAATAAAGAATGGAGATTACAAATGCTAACATTTTCATGAATCTCACATGTTATATAGTTTAACAAATTTGTTAAATCCTCACAAAGGCTTTATTAATAAGCCACTCAAGTTGGATGAGTCATTACTCTGCAAGAGCAAAAAGACATGCCCGACTACAAATTGAGATCCTATCCTTTTACACTTAAAAAAAGAAGAATTAATCCACAATTGTTTAAAGGGAAATAACCATAATTTTCATGCCTCTGCCTGCTTGGTGTCAAATATGTATGTAAATGTAAAGCCTATCACAAAGATGTCCATGACAGATTCTCCAGAAAGAGTACTGCGGCGGCTAACTGCTTCAAACAAAAGTAATCTATCCCTAGCTGGATCCATCTCCGCTAGTCATCTGCTGTGCCATCCTCTCGCCGTCTATCAACTTTACACGTTCAAGATTCAGCCTTTAAACTTTGTATCAAGTTATCTACATTTGTAAATGATGTAGCAGTGACAGAGTTAATCCAAACAAATGATCAAAAACAAAACAAAACAAAAGGGAAAAAAAAGCGATCAAAACAACAATTCCTGACGCATTCGCTTCTTCGCACATCCTTGCAAGCCCTGACGGGAAGCAACCATGCCTAGTTGTCACCCAGCTGATTGCCAGCGCCCCAATTATATCTGCGCCAGCCTCCTCCTCCTCCTCCTCCTCCATTGTTATCATCTGGCCGTCTCCTTGTTTGGGGTGCCTGGCCGAAACCACTCATTCCACCCTGGCGACTTGGAAAGTACTTGTACCTGAGGACAACAAATAAGGTAAAAATTAAATAAGACGATTGGAAACAGGGTTTTAAAAAAAAGGGGGCGGGGTTGACGAGCAAGAGTGTGGACAGATAGACAGATTGACAAGGCAAGAGACAATAGGGAGCAGCATGAAAAAGACAATACATTCATTGAAGCATTGAACAATTGGTAATGATAAACTATGTTATAAACATGTTTGCATGCACATACATCCAAAACAAATCCTTTAGAGAAACAGCTAGTGCCTAGTAATAGAGGCATCACTCTTGAGAAAATGTTTTTTTAATTTTAAAGTCACGCATTTTAATCGCAGACAACACACACTTTTATGGGTTTTTTTCTTTTCATGCTGACAATGGGTATTCTTAAAAAAAACTTTATGAGCAAAGTGACAAAAATAAACCCCCAATCCTCCCAACCTTTTGGTTAAGAGGCCGACACCCTGCCTCTGGGCCACGGGTCCCAAATCAAAAGGAAACGGCAAGGTGATAAATAAGAGAAAGAGCGAAAGGAAAGAGGTGGGATCTAGCAGCAGCAGCAGCAGCAGCAGCAGCAGCAACCACCAACACAGCCCACTACCTGGATGCTGTAAGATAAAACATATGAAGTGCCTCTCCCCAAAGACACAAGGTCGGGCCAAGTATACATAAGATTCAAGCTCACGGCCTCAAGGAACTCACGTTCGACTGGACCTCTGACACCATGTCATTGACACTGAACGACCACCAGACTATTAAGATGGTGTCCACTGCAATTAACCACCCTTACCCCCCCTCTCCCTCCTCCCCAACCTAAATCAAAACTCTACTACTTACAAAATGTTTGGAACTGTAAGGAAACGAGTGCCTCCAAAGTCCTGTGGGTATTTGAACATCAGGAAAAAGTACAGGTGTCCTACCACAATACCAAACAGTTCCATCAAACCCCTGCAATGATAGAAACAGAAACAGCAAAATTTACCATTCATGAGACAGCAGAGATAAAAATTTATAGTAATAATAAGGTGATTCATATAGTCCCCTGTCATCGAAGCTTCAAAGTGCTTTGCATCATAATAATAATAATAATAATAATAATAATAATAATAATAATAATAATAATAATATCATACATGTAAAAAACAGGAATAAAATCAAACAATCATGCAAAAGGTAACTGGATGATCATACTTGAAATTGAGTCCATGAATAAAAATTCTACAGTGGTTTTAAGAATCACTCGTAACATAAAATATGTGTTGAATATTATGACATGTAGAATCAATGATCAATCATTGCATACACATTTCCTGAATAGATGAGTCTTTAAACGTTTTTTAAAAAAGGAGTATCATCTTCTGCCACGAAAAAAATGTCCATATGACGTATATTTTTTTTTTATACAAAATATTTTGTAGGCAAGGGTAGGTAAAAACAATCAAAATTTTGACGTAAATTACCCTAACACTGACTGAGAAAATGGCAGTAAAAACCCGTCTATTGGCGGTTAATCGCCAAATGTGGCAACACACGACTTGACCTCATTTTTCGACACCGATGAACGCGTCTCCCATCGCTGTGTGATATAAAGGGTGTTGCGCGTCAGTGCGTATGTGAACAACGCACAAACATAGGATATTGAGGGAAAAACAAAAAACTGGTCATTTCGACGTCTGTTTTCACAACAGTATACATCTAAACCTAGATTTATAATCCTATTTACATAAGTAACAATGCCAGAGGCTGTCGAAAGAGTAAGGGGGCTGCTACAACAAGGAAACCTGTCTGAAGCATTTGTTTTGTGTAATTTTCTTTTGATTTTTTTACTTAATTTTTCTCGAAATGTACTTTTTCCAAACTAAAATTCTATCTCCCCCGCCATTTACCGAACGATTGGTATTATATTTGGCACACAGGTTCCTCTTTGTCAATGTTAATAATAGAATGACGTCAGGTTTTGTAACCTTCTTGAGAATCTTTTTTTTTTGTAATAAAAACGCTGTTTTGGTACATTCACGATATATAGTATTTTAAAAAATTCATTAAAAACAAACTATCCAAAATATAGTAAAAACCAACGTCAACCTTTAGATATTGAAAGGAAAAGACGATCTGCACAGGTTTTCAGTGATTTTATTCATAACGAAGGGAGGAGATAGATTTTTAAAATTGAGTCAAAATCCAAGATGGCGGCCGTTTCTATGGCAACCAAGGACGCTACAAACTTTTCAATGATATAGGATGACTGTATTCTGACAGTTACTCATGTACATACTAAAAGCAAAAACCTTAACTCAAAAGTGAAAAAAATTACTTCTTATTTACATAAGTAACAATGCCAGAGGCTGTCGAAAGAGTAAAGAGGGCTGCTACAACAAGAGAAACCCGTCTGAAGCATTTATTTTGTGTAATTATCTTTTGATTTTTTTACATGAATTTTTCTCGAAATGTAGTTTCCCACACTAAAATTTTATCTCCTCCCATTTACCGAACGATTTGTATTATATTTGCACACAGGTTCCTCTTGTCAATGTTAATAGAATGACGTCGGGTTTTTAAAATATATTGTAACCTTTTTGAGAATCTTTTTTTTTTTTTTTGGTAATAAAAACGCTGTTTTGGTACATTCACGATATATAGTATTTTTAAAAAATTCATTAAAAACAAACTATCCAAAATATAGAAAAAACTTGACATCAATCTTTAGATATTGAATGGAAAAGACGATCTGCACAGGTTTTCAGTGATTTTATTCATAACTAAGAGAGGAGATAGACTTTTACAATTGAGTCAAAATCCAAGATGACGGCCGTTTCTATGGCAACCAAGGACGCCTACAAACTTTTCAATGATATAGGATGACTGTATTCTGAAAGTTACTCATGTACATACTAAAAGCAAAAACCTAAACTCAAAAGCGAAAAAAAATTACTTCAGGCGTGTTGTGCTTCCGGCACACATCGGTCACCCAATTGGGTTATTGTGAATGTTTCATTCTGTTTTCAATGATCATATTATTTGATTACAGAATACATTCATTCTATTCCGTGCATCGTTTTTATTATCATTTGTGGCACGTTGCTTGATGTCACGAGTAAAAAAACTCTAGTGAGCCAAAAGTTGTGTAAAATGTGTGTTTTTGTATGCTTTTAGTGTTGTGAAACTTCAATTGTGTTTTTCTCAAAACGTTATTTTTTAGACTGTTTTCACATATTTTGTCATGAAATTTCACATGTAGATAGCCATTTACTGAACAAACAAACTTTCAAAAAAAAAAATTCCGAAAAAATATATACTTTTTGTGAAAATATTTTTTGGCATAATTAATTTGTATATGTTTTATACGGCAATCTAAAAAAATCATAAAAACGTAAATAAGACTAAAAGTCTAAATTTTGTTTTGAAGGTTTATAGTCATTACTTTGAACAACTTGTATGTGAAGTTTGGAGCGATTTGGTCATTAAGTTTTTCTAAATAGCTATGTAAAATAACGTGTAAGCAAAAAACATACAGTTAAAAAATGGCGGCCGTTTCCATGGCAACCAAGTGAACAACACCGTATAAGTTAGCATAATTAAACTGAAAAACATCAAAAAGTAAAAACAATAGTTTCAGAACTTAAGCCCATTGAACAAAAATCTTGTGTGGGAGGCTTTAAACTATTTAATTAATTTCTAAAAGTGAGAGCATAAAATCATTCAATTGTATGGCAATGAAACAAATACGAAACATAACATAATAAGTGGGAGTATAAAACTATAATATTGTAAGACAATGAAGTAAATATGAAGCTTTAAAATAATGCTTTTTTAGTTTTTAAATGAGAGGATAAAACTATACAATTGTAAGACAATGAAGTAAATATGAAACTTAACATAATGCATACCTTTTTTAAAAAGTGAGATTATAGAACTATACTATGGTATAACAATGAAGTAAATATGAAACTTAATACAAGACATTTTTTTCAAAAATGAGACCATAAAATTATACCATTGTAAGACGTTGATGTGAATATGAAACAACACTATACATTATATTCATGGCTTTTTAGTATACATATACCATTATATCTCAAAAAGAGTAGTAGGTCCTATTTTTCTCAATACAGTTATATTTTTAACTTCAATGAATATGTCAAGGCTGACACTTCTTGTTATTGTTCAATACAGCAACTTATTTTCAATTGCAGAATTAAGGAAGTTGTGAAACTGTAATTTAAAATAGAATTGAAAAAAAAAACAACTAAAAAAGATGAAACATTCCTTGTTTTCCTCTATACGATACTGAAGATTAAGATCTTATGCGCAGATAAATTTGTCTAGGTGCAAATCAACCATTGCTAATGACACTCACCCACTGCCTATGATGAGGTTGAAAGCAAAAGAGCACCCATGGAAGATACATTGCCTGTAAAAGTAAGCATTCATTGAAGCAAAAACAATGAATTTTGAATACCACAAACAAAAGTTTTATTTTATCAAAATATCTTAAAGTACATTACAAAGCTGTGTGGCACAAGGCTGCCAGACTGGGGATCATGACGTCCCAGTTCGAATCCTAGCAAAGCCAGGTCCGACGTTGTGTTCCTTAGGAAAAGACATCTAACAGGTGCATTTTCCCCACTCTACCCAGGTGCAAATGGGTACAAGCACTAGCTTGGGAGTATCAATACGTACTATGATCCATGGCAAAGAATCAAATTGCTTTTCATAATAATTGTATCAATACGTACTATGATCCATGGCAAAGAATCAAATTGCTTTTATAATAATTGTATCAATACGTACTATGATCCATGGCAAAGAATCAAATTGCTTTTTATAATAATTGTATCAATACGTACTATGATCCATGGCAAAGAATCAAATTGCTTTTTATAATAATTGTATCAATACGTACTATGATCCATGGCAAAGAATCAAATTATTTTTCATAATAATTGTATCAATACGTACTATGATCCATGGCAAAGAATCAAATTGCTTTTTATAATAATTGTATCAATACGTACTATGATCCATGGCAAAGAATCAAATTATTTTTCATAATAATTGTATCAATACGTACTATGACCCATGGCAAAGAATCAAATTGCTTTTCATAATAATTGTATCAATACGTACTATGATCCATGGCAAAGAATCAAATTGCTTTTTATAATAATTGTATCTTTTATAATAATTGTATCAACGTACTATGATCCATGGCAAAGAATCAAATTGCTTTTTATAATAATTGTATCTACATGTACTACGAGCCATGGGATAGAGCCATCTTAAGATATTACCAAATCTGACTGTGAAAATTTCATTTTCATAAATATACATTGTGTTTTAATTTGCAACTTGCTAGAAGAGAGAGATCAGCACTAAAGAATGGTAATACACTCATGCAAGTCTCATCCCCATCAACTATTCATCAAGTGTCACCCAGGCCAACCCTCACCAGTGTTGTGACTGTCATTCAAAATGTGTACATGAAGGCTAGGAAATTAAAAACGATTCTGATTTCAGCTGGAAGGAGTGTTGATGCTGAACACAACAAGCTATGAATAAATGGCACGCTTATCTTCAAGTCATGAAATGACTTTGACTTAAATTATCATAATATTCACATGTGAAAAATCAACTGGTATTTTCCTATTCACATGGTAATGAGGAAAGAAAATGTCCCTGGAAAGGAAACTATAGCACTAGTAAATGACAACATAAAACAGAAGTTGCCCTCTTACCTTGAATCTTGTTCCAAACCAAAAGGAGACTACTTGGTCCTTGTTGAGTTGGCACCACACGTATAAAACACTTAAAACCAAGGGATCCATCAGGATCTGGAAAGACGACAAAAGGACATTAGCGATACGTTTTAAGTGTATTTTATATATATATATATATATATATATATTGAATTGTCTATCTGTAGGAGCCATGTTCTTTACAACAATATCTTTGAATTGAATCTGTAACTTAGCATGAAAAAGTGAGCCAGTCAGAGATTCCTGGTTACAAAGTAAGTAGCATGGAAACTAAGCCGCTGAAGGGGTGCTTCATCTAGCATTACTCACACCATCATTCGGAAAAGAACTTTCTCCTACTTTTCTTATTTGGACTCAAATGTGAATAAGTACCTGGTTGTAAATAGAGTTTTATTTGTTTTTTTCATTGGAATTTACACTGTCTATCATAGACAGTGATCTCAGGAGTGAGCTAAGAGGAAACAGCAACAGGAAAGACATGCGAATGAGTGAAAGGAAAAAAAGTAGGACCTACCAGAAGTACCCCCTCTAACAGCATACGTGTTAACTAAAGACAGATATTGACAACATGCTAGCATGGCTCAGTTTACAGGATTCTTTAGTGTATCTATGCTTCTTGAAGACTAAAGGACTGTTAACAGAACAAATAACTGTGTGTGCACAATTTATCAATGCAGGGACAACAAACTTTTGTGATATGCCCAGATTTGAAAACAGCTATTCAAAAAGTCTAAAAAATCTTAAATAAAATATGAAAGAGTCTTACCATCAGCTCAGCAGCAAATCCAATTATCTTCAGACTGAGTTAAGACAAATTACATCACAAAAATTATTTTTATTTTTAAAACAAAACAACCCCACACGCCTTTATAACAATTTATACATAATATATACATAACTGCCAACCGTCTCAAATCCAACTACAGCCTCTGACAGTGCCAACAAAACCTTTCCCGATGCCCTCATATTATTCCAGAAAACATTGATAATTTAACTTGAATTAACACCGTTTAAAGTTAATTTGCCTTTCTTGTGAATAAAAACGGTAGTTTTGCAAACTCAGAACGATGTCTCTGGACTTTCACTCCAATCTCCCTGAGTATTTGTCAAGTTGGGGCGGGCTTTTTTTGTGTGTGCTAAATTGCAGTTAACCCTCATATACTTTTCAAAGTAAAACAAACTTATGGAGCCACAAAAGGTAGTATGTACATTTCTTATGTACTATATAACATACGGTTCTCATGTACTAGTTGGCAATATTATATATATATATCAATTACATATTCAATACATCAGGAAAGCTTGCACTGAATAAATAGTATGATGTAGACAAAAACACCTGCAGTAAAAGAAAAACAAACCCCCAAAAAACATACAAATAATGGATTGGCATTGTGTCATTATGAGATCATTATGAGATCTAAAAAGAATTGAGTTTCAAACAGAAACATCAGATTCAGAAAATAGGCTACATTTTACAGTTAATAGTAACATGATTATCAAAGGGATACTTGTAAAATCTTTTACATAAGTGTAGTAATGAACATTGGAGGCGTTCTCGATATATGACAAATAATACGTTAGTTTAAGTAAAGCAAAGTTTCTTCAAGACCGTTACGGCCCATAGAGCTGGTTTCAATAGCGTGAAGCGGAACAGGTGATAATAATCACCCCTGGACAGTACACCAGTCTGACACAGAGTTTTACTCTCAAGCTAGTGCTTGTACCCATTTGTACCTGTGTAGAGTAGGAGAAATGCGTGTTACGTGTATTTCCCAAGGAACATAACGCTGGACCTAGCTTTGCTGGGATTGAAACCGGACCTCATGATCCCCAGTCTGGTAGCCTAACCATTCAGCCATCGACGCCGCTTAGTAGTTAAACCATGTTTGTTTAAACCATAAGGTCAATCTATACTTTTCAGTCTGTCCATGATGGATAAAGTAAAAGGATACAACCAAACATAGCCAATTGAAGAGTAACATGAAAGCATAATCAGCAGGCATTCCTGAAAATGTATCTGAAATGGAAACAATAAGGATACCATACAAATTTAATCCCTTTTTGAGTAATTAAATTTGTAAATTGTAAATACATTCAATGATTCATATTGTTCAATAGTTGCAAATACATTCATATTATTCAAGGTGGGAGAAGGTAACACAGAGAAAGAGACAGAAAGAAAACATAAAGAAAGCGAGACAAAAGTATCATAGAAAAGGAGATATAAAAATAACAGAGGAGAGAGAAAAAAATCATTAGACTGAGTTTACATTAAATATATCAAATTTAGAAAAAGCAAAATAGTGAAATCCGATATATACTTTCATGTAGAGATAAAAGAACCCATTTCATCCCAAACCCACACAAAATGAAACTATAAAAAGAATTTAAGCTTCGTGCTCAGACCTGTTTCCAATCTTGTGGAATATGAGTACAAAAAAGTACAAGTTCATAAGGTAGTGGAATCCCGTGGCCCTGATATTGGATAGAAGAGGGCAGCAGTGATTGGTCTCCATATCTGAAATACAAAATGTGAGAGAATATAAAAATTACTTCTTGTTTTAAACTTATTAAACTTCTGGAAGAGGAAATTACTACATTCTCTTTAAAAGGTACGATGAGTTCATGCAATTAACCTTCATCAAGGCATGAGAATCATCCTCAATTGAGTAAATTCCTCTAAATAAGTTAAGTTTTTCTTTTTCTTTCCTTGTAAAAAATGTTATTCTCTAAATTCCGATTTTCGACATCAGTGATATTTTCCTATTCACATTGTAGCTAACCTGTTGTTCGCAGTTGGTCTACAGTTTCGTGCTGGCAGGATGTCCATAGTCGGGCACAACATTGAAATTTTGCTGTGTGAGCAAACTTCAATGGTAAGCACGTACATAACATTCAAACCATCTTTAGATATCATGAAATCCAATTCCCATCGTCAAAATAGAACCATTTTTAGACACAATAATCCATCTAGATCTAGTGAGTCGAGGCTAAAAACTCAGAACATTGGCCATTATTGTATCATTTGTCACTTTTGTCATTGTTAGATGCCGTAAAAAAAAAATGTGAATCTTTGCAAGGCACCCTCAAACAACACAGCTGTTTGAATGAAATACAAGATCAGGAGAGACCCAATCTTCGGTTAGATTGGGAGTTGGGGGTGGTAGGGGCTAGGGTGATGAGCAAGTGGGAGAATCCAACCTTTAGGAATTGTAATAGACTGCACGAAGGGTAAATCTATTATTATACAGTATTTATCCAATATTATGCAAATTATTTTAAGATAACTCTAGCAGAGAGTTCCTCATTTAGGAAGATGTCCAATATATAAATGCAAATAAAAGTCAGTCACTTTCAAATCAATGGTTGGTCCCAGTTCGTTATGTCACAGTGTTCGTTGTCATTGGCATTTCAAATAAACTGTCCGTTGTCTTGAAGTCTCACACCATGACACAATTCCTCTCCTACAGACACAAAGTCCTGCTCTCTTTTTTACTTCAACTTTGTTCCTCTCTCCCCAACTTCCCATTTAGATCTCCCTTGGATTTGTCCGACTATGGAAATCCTTCCTTAATTCTGAAGTAGTACTGGATTGTGATAAGCCAGCCACTCACACTTGAAGGTTTACCTTGAGGCTTGGCCTTTATGTGGCCTCTTTTCGCCAGTCAGACAAAGTCACCGGCCAATACATGGCTTGAATACACGGTCTGCTTAAATACTGTCATCGCCTGAAATTTCGCTGAATAAGGCCTGAATAGACCAACGGGTAAATTTCATTGATAATCTTGTAGTGTAGAGAGAAATGTTTCTACTTAAAGTCACTACCAGCCGTTCATTATGCATATTGTCTGTATTATCACAGTGTCTACTATCAAAGGTCGAGTTTATTTTTATAAGTAAAAGCCTATAAAATAATAATTATGATAACATTTCTTTAAATAATTATTACAAAATCAATAATATTTATAATAATAATACATAACTACGACAAAAATAATAATAATAATAATAATAATAATAATAACAAATAAGTGTATCCTTGTCCATTCAAAACAAATTCCTAGAAACTAATCACTGGTCCTCCAATTCGTTGAGCAAATTAATGTGATTATAAGTATGTCTATCTCTACATTAGATGAGACATTGTGTATACCAGAATGTCCCTAGCATCTTCTCTTCATCAACAAAGTCACTGCTAGAGTTGCCAGCTACGTATACATGACTATTATTATAAGACGCCATTTTGTCATGAGACCAGAACTGTGTAATATTTGCACACATTGATTGCCTTGAGGCCGTCTTAGGCGGCATTCTGGTTGCCTTATGGCCATCTCTCAAGGTAAATTGACCAACCCTGTGTCATGAGTGGCCTGCTATAGATTACTAGATCTATTCATTCCATCTGTCTTGACTTTAGACTTGGATGTATCTGGTTCGAAAAATCCTTCTCTTTATTTCAAAATCAAAATAAACGTTTCTGTCCATACAATAACATTACTGCTGTTACACGTAGAAATCTAGCTAAACGCACTTTAAGACTGATCTGATGTGGGGACTGATGTTAAAAAATCTCCTTGTTAATGTTGATTGAACTGTTTTTGAAGGGAAAAGATGGGACATTCTAGCACATCAACCAATCAAAACTATAGTTTATACAAATGGGTTGTTTAAATTACAAGATAAACTAGATGAAGAAAGTAACACTATTCCATGTCAGCCCTAGATGTAGGCTACCAAATAAAGATACACTAGATCTATACTAAATACTATGGTCCCAAGGAGTGCCAGTCAATCACGAATCAAGACTGTCACTCTGCTATTATCATAATGGTACTCCTCTCAATTGTTCTCCTATGGTGGAAACATTTTAGTGTATGACTCAGATAAAGCTTTCAGTTAAGATAACAGGTGTATTTGAATTAATCTCGTTACTAAACTCACCTGAAACTTATAGAAAATCGACCTGAAATCAAGGACGAAATAAACAGCATTGATGATTCCTAGCCGGCCTATCAATGGAATAATGATGGAGCCAGTAAACCAATATTTAGTAATTTGGGGTATATTTTGATGCCAATCCCCAATATCATTCGATGCCATTGTGATATTCTGATAACTTCACCAACCAATTTGTCAATTTATGAAAATCGACCTATTATTCTTGTCTTTTCTAAAAATGACGTGTCCCTTGCAGATACTGGTCCCTTTCCAAATTCAATTACTTTGGATTTCGGTTTGCGTTATTCTGGACATGGCCATGCAGGTAAAACATATGGGTTAAGTAAGTGTCACAATATCTTGGTGGTCTCCACCTACCGACTTCTGCCAAAATGGCCAAAGTAAACAATGACATGGTAGACCAAGTTTCTAGTGTCTGGTGTTCGATCGTCATGTTTATTCCACTATTTGTGGCATCTTTGTCATCCTTTGATATTTTGAAGACAAATTTCTACTGATTTTCTTATTTAATTTCTGAATATCATACTTGCAGTTACAAACAAACATTGATTGACACCTGCATTTGTCTTACCCTAGTACAGTAAGGCTGTGAAATGGACTGCCAACAGAAATTAAACTTAGCAATAGTACCGAAGACTTTCAAAACAGAATCAAACATATCACTTTAAAGATGAAGTGAAGGAAAAAATAGGTCCACCATAAATGTGGTAATCTCAGGGTGAATTAATTGACAGGTGGTGAAGGGGTAAAAATGAAAGCAAAGAAGTGGGACTTACCTGCAGCCCTCCACCAGCCATCCTCTCTCCTCGTGTAATAAAATATATTATAAGTGAAGGTAAAAATAGGTTCACCATAAATTTGGTGATCTTAGGGTGAATTAATTGCCAGGTGGAGGAGTAAAAATGAAAACAAAGAAGTAGGACTTACCTGCAGCACCCCCCCCCAACCATTCTCTCTCCTCATGTCATGTAATATATTAAAAGATCATCTTCTTATCATAGTCTCCCAAAAGACACAGATCTCAGGAGTCAAATAAACGCTTGCAGTCGGCAGGATCTGCACCCCCCCCCCTCGTGTATTCACAACTGCCATATTTGATGAGATGATGGTATGCCTTAGTAGAAGTGAAAGAGTGAAAAAAGTTAATAATAATTCAATACTAATATTCTAAATTTGAATCGAAGCCATATTGCATAGATTCATACACTTATTTACGTATTAATTATTAAGGTCTCTTTCCTGTGGCACCTTAAACTATCTGACTGAGACTGAGAGAGAGAGAGAGAGAGAGAGAGAGAGAGAGAGAGAGAGAGAGAGAGAGAGAGAGAGAGAGAGAGAGAGAGAGAGAGAGAGAGAGAGAGAGAGACAGAGACAGAGACAGAGAGACAGAGAGACAGAGAGACAGAGAGAGAGACAGAGACAGAGAGAGAGACAGAGACAGAGACAGAGAGAGAGAGAGAGAGAGAGAGAGAGAGAGAGAGAGAGAGAGAGAGAGAGAGAGAGAGAGAGAGAGAGAGAGAGAGAGAGTATATCAGTGATTAGCATACATTTGAATGCCCTTAACAATGACAAAATTATACTGACTTGTTCTCATAGTCATTAACACCATTTATTTAATCTGTATACTTTACAATGTTCATGACGGTATTTTTTTCAATGATAAGGGGGGGGGGGGATACTATGATAGACACAAATGAAACGATTGTACATGCAGTACTATCGTCAGCACAAGTCATGGTTAAGTCTATAACTCGGCATCGGATAAACAATGTTATCACCACTGTCATATGACTTAGAGAAGGAATGCGGAAGTGCCGCATAGACCCCATTGGGTGTTTTTCACGAAATGTCCATGGCAATAAATGTAATGGTAAGTTTGTGTGCTTTTCTTTTATCATTTCTAAAAAGAAGCCAACGTTATTTAGATTCATTTAGAGAAAAAAGCTCCTTAATTTTTTTAAATCTTTATACATGGAAGTCTAAGCAGAGAACTTTAAAGAGTGTCCGTTAATTTGGAATGACATATTAAGATGAAGAAAAACAATTTGGGACGTAGAAATGAATAGCGATTGTGGAAGAAGTATAAAACACCCGGACCATCCACCACCACCGTCTCGTAAAAAAGGCTCTCCCCTCGTCGGCTTCCGATCGCGAGACGTGCGGCGGCTCTCTATTCTCTTCGTAATACTTTCCATTCCATATTTTTAATCTATCACTCTATCACCCAAACAAACCGATTTGAAGTGTCCAAACATGTTTTACCTAGGAAGGCTTATGATGGATAAGTAGAGAAAAGATACAAGTAACACAAACTCTGTGTTGTTTATGCTTAGTATTGTTTGGTTTGAAGGAGTCGAATTGATTATAATAGTTCCAGGGTATAGATTCTTGAAATAAAAGCATGGAGCTAGATGTCAGTCAGAAAAACACCGGCAAGGTATGGCACAGAAAGCCCTGCCCTTCAAAGGAAGACGGGTAAGAAATACCTTTTTCTTATTTACTTCAATTCGATTTAGAATCTAGATCTAGCTCTATAGATTATATCTCTAATTCTAGATCTAAATCAGTAAATACAGTAAAGTTGGATCGCTTACACGACCGTATGATTTCCCAGGATTTGATTTGTTTCAAATATAGATCGAAATTACCGTATATACATATATATTATAATAGACCAAAATGAATCTACTCAAATCAAATGAGGTCTCCCCCCTCTCTTTCTCTCTCTCTCTCTCTCTCTCTCTCTCTCTCTCTCTCTCTCTCTCTCTCTCTCTCTCTCTCTCTCTCTCTCTCTCTCTCTCTCTCTAAGCATATCATTGTATCAAAATTATCAGCCTCCTTTCAAGGGGAGATTCTAGATTAGATGAATTTATGTTTGATTATTTTTTTCTGATACTGACAAAACGAGTAAAGACAAAGGATAAAGTTTTATTCAGAACGTAAATTTTCTCTTGAATTAAGATTTAAAAAAAATAATGACAATAATAAAGAGTTCTTGTATATCGCCTGCCCCAATATTTATTAAGCTCAGAGCACTCAAAACATGATTATAAATCAAGACACGCATACGGCAGGTTTCACAAAAATGGAACCCAATGATAACTTGAACTCTTTAATTAATCTTTCTCAAAGTCTAATTGATGAATCTTCTTAACATTTGGTCCATGTATAGCTTTGACATCGCAGATATAAAAAACAATATTGTGAAATTTGCTTTCAATTTCTGTGTTTTGTGAATATTTTTTGGGTGCTGAACATCAGTAATTGAGACTGATGGCATTTCCCTCTTTTAACACGTCCTTTTTGACCTCACCTTAAGGTAGGTGAGGTCAACGACCTTTTATTCTGTTTTCTTTAATTCCATGTGAAAGAGAATTGTTCAAAGAAAATTTGGAAGTTCTAATTTTTAAAAATCTTTTGCAGTGATCACGTGAGGCAGGTTTTTGATTTTCGTTATTATGTAACAACTGTCGTCTTCAAATGAACACACAGTAAGAGCTGAAAAAAACAGTTGAAAAATACATAGAAGCGCCGTTTTATGATCTCTGAGTGAAAGAAAACGTATTCCTACGGCCATATATCCTGTAAAAGACACTAAAAAAATCATAGGTAACTCTAAATGAGAGTGAGAATACCATGACACTACTATCAGTCTGCAAAAACTTATGGTCTAAAACAAAATCTTTTTTTCGATCTGGGATCTAATAACGGTAATATCGCGTCAAGCTATTTTCTCCTAGTTCATCTTGTGAAGCCTATTGAGAAATCATGAAATTTTTGTTTTTAAATTGTCCGGTTGGCTTTGCGAAATATTTTGTCTCTTGATGTCCCTTACGGAGACCGTCTCAGGTTAGATTCGATTGCATTAGCAAAACCTGCTTTGGCTTATCGTGAGTGAAACTATGTAAAGAAGTCGGCAATCAATAGGCTTTCACGACTTAATACTTTCCTATACATGAAGACGAGATAATTGGCAATATGGAGGTTTAAAAGTCCATTACAACGATAGTGACTCTACGTCTCCACTATGCACAGTCTTCTTCACATATCAATACAATATTACTTAAAACGTATTTAAACGAGAGAGAAAAATAATACTAATAGCACAGGTTCAAGTAGAGTTCAAGATTTGTCAGCCACCGCTTCCTATCCCTCTCCCGTATTCTGCGAAGCAATTATCGATCGATAAAAGCACAAGTTTGTACTAGTCTAGTGGGGCTTCTATGTGACTGAAGATAGTCGGGGGAGGCGGAGGCACGTCCGGGGAAAAAGAACCATAGTTGTCAAAAGCGCTTTCTTTTCGGTAACGGTTTTTGTTGCTGGTGCATCTCTCTCTCCTCCTCTCTCTCTATTGGCAAATATCGGCCTATACATATCGCATCCTCACTCATTATATAAGTCGTGAAGTTTACCGTACCGGTTTCAGCAGAATGGTACACGATAAACCCATAACATCGTAATAAGGATAGTATAAAGGCGTACAATCACAGAATTTTACAAAAAAAGCACCGGTTTTCATCTATTCACACGATCCGAACGCGAGTCATCTGAACAACGGTAAGGCACCGGCCGTGGACTCCACGCCCGAGGTGTCGGGAAACACAAACACAGACTTCACATCTTATTGAGAACTAGGGAAAAGTCAGGGAACTCTCCAAACCAGATGCCCAAGCATTACGTCGCTAAATAAACACCAGGGAAACCTCGGTCGACAGACCCGTGTAGTTTGCATGACATTACGTCACTGGCATTGGACCTAGAATTTTCACAGTTATGCCCCTTGACTGAAAAACGTGACTTTTTAAAAGCTAATTTACTCACCTCACAGTCCTTTGCTATCTCTTAAAGTCATATATTTGGAATCCTCAGTTTCTAAGCTTTAACATGGTATATAACACTTGTAAGAAATATAACATGTACATTTTGACAAAAGAGGGAAATGGGGATGGACCATTTTAGAAACCTGCCATACACACCAACACAATTTACACTTTATAAAGGATAAACATATTTTAGAGCATGTAAAAAGACAGTTGACGTTAATTATTATTGAACTACATCTATGACAGCAGTGAGAAATATGAAACTGTGTGGGCTTTATGACTGTGTGGAAAACAGCTATAGATGCTATCTATATATATATAATATATTATATTATTCAAATGACTATTTATGATGTCCTTCATAGTTGACCTATGAATAACTTAAACGACCTTTTAAAAAGTTCTTTTATGTAAGATACATTTTTCCGAATTCAAAAGAAATTAAGTTTTAAAATGCTAGTCAGTGAGCTACCATACTTTTTCAACGTTTTACATGCTAATGATACAATCCATTTTACTTCTTTTCTTTTTTTTCAAGGTTGATTACTAGAGTCACCCATAAGCGTTACAGGACCATTCTCAGGGCCAAATCGCAACGTCCGCTTTTTGCAAGCTGTATTTGATTCTTCAGGTGATCGATTTCTAGCAGGCGATCATCTAGGCCACATTTTCCTATTTGACTTGGCATCAAACAGGTCTGACTTTCAATTGACATTTGATTTTGCCTTGTGTAACATGGATTTACGCTGCTCCACACACATGAATAAGAAATATATCATTTCAAAATCTTGCTTATAATACCATGTATGTGGTGAGACATATCTTCTTTTACATATATTTTATGTTATTGAACTCCCCCTCGAAAACAGAAGTGTTATTATTTACATCTTTGACAAGAAGCATGTTGATTAAATCGATGAGTTTCTTATGCAAATTATGTAAACCTGATGATGATTAGAAATCTTAGGAGACACCATGTTACAATGCATCAGTAGGTTTGATAACTACAAATTGGTTTGTGATTTGTCTCTGATGAAGTAAATTCTGACTAGGTGCTGTCGCAAAATCAGCCCCAAGGGTTATATTTCTCACCACACTGAATTTTGAAAAGAAATTCCATTCTGCTTTCCTCACTTGACTCAACCATAGGCAGAGAAGGATCTTGCTAGATTACTAGTATGATGCACCTAACAAGCAGCTATACTGTATGCTCTCCGGTAGTTGAGAAGGATTTTTATATTATTATATAACATCTCATGTTGGGGAGGCAACATAACAAAGATGGACTCAGGAAAAATTGATAGTGGTTAGAAAAGCCATGAAAATTACTAATTGTGAACTTCCACTGTTTCACCACATTTACAAAACAAAATGCCTGTCAAAAGATGAATCATCGTCGGTATCACCAATATCATCATCATCGTTGTCAATTCATCCTCACAAAACCATCATGATCACATCTATAAGAACTGTCATTGTTGTTGTCACTGTCATGTTTATATTGATCCATGATAATTGTATTATATTATTATGCTAAAATTAATGAATTACTCGCAATGTACAATTAAATGTTTTATAGTACAGTGGAACCTCTCTAATCGGGAACTCTCGATGGATTGTAAAATTGTCCCGATTTGCTGTGTTTTCGGTTTCCCGGGGACCTAGGATTTGGGTTTCTCTCAGCAGTTTTAGGTACCTAGGCCCTTATGTGAGTGGTAAAATGCAGAATTAAAAGAACAAGTAACCACAGGACCAATTCATCAAAACAAAGATGGCATTCATCAGAGATGTCACCAACACTCACAGTAGATCTTCGTTGGACGGTAGATAGATAAGACATGTAATCAAAAAGGCATGGTGAATCGTTAAATCTCTCGCATGTCCACCCTTGTGAATGGTTGGTTAGGCAGGCAATAAAAGACTATGACAATGCACACGTCTGCTTTCTTAGCGCCACCTTGTGTCAACTGTATTGTTAGGTGGATCGAGCAAGGATTGGCTGACACCTGGTTACACCTTCATAATGGATATCTTGTGTGTCTGTCTTTTGGTCGTCGTGAACTGACACTTGTGACATCATGTACGCATTATGTAATGTATAAAACATGTAGCACTAATGCATTTATAATAATCAATGTTTTGCTAGCACAGAGACCAATTTTGGATAAAAAGTGCGTGTTGGAATAAATAAATATGGGGGAAATGGTGATGATAATCAGCGTAGGCCCACGCAAAATTGTCCCGATAAGCCGAGGACCTTTCCTGTTTAGAGAGGTAAAATATATAGAAAAAAATCTGTTTCCTGACATTTTTTTCTGATTGGTCGGTTTCCATTCCCCGGGATCCCGATTAAAGAGGTTCCACTGTATTCATACTTTATACTTATTCTGTGTAGCATGTACTCATTGTAACAAAAACAAATTTCCCTTTGTGGATAATAAAATGCATTCAATTTAAGATTTCAAATTTAAAACAATGAAATAGCATGTTGGGGATAGATGATGATAAGTCAATGAGCCTGCACTATTGAGGAGATTGGGACTACATTATCCATCCTTATGTTTCTTTTTCGTTTAAAAAAAAGAAATTAAGTTTGACGGTGATTTAACTTTACCTTTCATTATATATGTATGTAAAGGATAATAGTCTCTTCTCAAGTGAGATTTATTCCACAGAATAAGTCAGCAACCTTTTCAGTTATATATCTGGCAAAAAACAATTGTTCCGTGAGAATCGTTTATTTGAATGTACACATCTTATCACAGCTTTAGACTCGAATTTTAATTCTTTGACACAAAGACTTCAATTTTTGGGGTTTTTACAAGCAAGCACTGCAGACTGGTTCCTTAATTATTCCCTGTGTTGGAAATGCCGATGGTAAATGATTATCCTGCATCAATAATCTCCAACAGGCCTTTCATTATCTAATGAGAGTAATCATGCATTTTTTAACCTTTCCTAGTTCGACCATAAAAGTGCTGACAATTGGTTGGAAAATCGATAAATTTAGAAATTGCGCACAGTTGACAAATGAAATCTGCTTCTTTACTTCTTTGAGAAACTTAGATACTCTTTAATACATGTAATGTTAGAGGAATAAAAGGGGTTAATGTATGTCATTTACCTGAATGTCATGCTCTTTATGATATATTATAACATCATTTCATTTTGTTTTATGCTTCTTTCAGTTTCCGTCTTGTGCAAAAAGACCGGTCAAGCTTGCTCAGCCTTTGCGTTTGCTCTCAACATAAGTTGGAATATCTCGTCGCCTTAGCAGACTACTCCCTCAAGTGCTTTGACACAGGTAAGGATCTGAAACTCCTGAGCGAGAAAGTGGAAATACAGTTAAAATAGTTGCTCCAGGTTCTCTGTCATGGCTGTAGCGCATAATCCCTAGTATAAGTAAATAATAAGCATGTGAGTATCCAGAGTAACTTTGTTATCTCTATTTCTGTAACATTTATTTAACGAAGATAAAGTTTAGTCACCATTCATGTTTTCGTTTGGGTTCTTCTGGGGTTTTTCAATTTAAAAATAATTTAGTGACCAGCATCAAGTATTTTCTTTTTTGGGGGGGGGGGGGGGTTGTCTTTTTGTTTTCAAGGTTGTATTCATAAATTTCTTTAAATGACCCATATTTGCAACACTTATTGATCCATATAAATGTCAAGTTGTTAAGATCTTCCAACGTGTCATATTTTGCTTTGCTGAATTTGTTGTTTCTCCCAAAGTCACTGAATTTTATCTTTTGCATGCTGCTTCTATGTTTTAAGTAAGCAAAAAATAAAACCCCCTCTCTCCACCAATGCCAGATAAACAAGACCTGATAGCATGGATGAAAGGTCACTGAGTCTGCCATACACAGCATTTCCATACACAGCTCTGGTCGCTACGCCCTGTCCACATCAGAAGAAACCACTCACTTGTGGGACCTAGACACCTTCCAAAAGAAACACAAACTTAATATTAAGGAAGATGTAGGCCTGTTACAGGCAAGTCCACACACTTTTACAATAAATCAGGGTTTGTAGCAGTTAAGAATCTCATAGAAATGTTGCAACAATACCATAGTGTTGTGAGTTTTTAATCACGATGACATTGGTTCAAAAACCCATGGCTGACCCAGGGAATTGAGAAGGACCTTGAATGAAATGGCTTTCTGTGGGATAAATGGTGTACAATTGATGAGCCTGCGCTTGTGCATGGACACAGACTATAAATCGATCTATATCTTTTATATTTAGAAAACGTATCTTCTCAAATCTTCTAGATTCTCCTTTTGTTTTTAATTTTCTCTCAGAAACTCCTAAAATTTCAACTGATCACTGACAGCCTTACATTCTTTGTGCTGTTTCAGCATTAATGTTGATTCTTGTATCCTCACCTAAACTTCCTTCCATACAAAAAAAGAAAGAAGTTTTAATGCACAATAATGTTATAGTTTCAGTGTCCAAGTAAGAACTTGAGGAAGGGTATTGAAAAGTTTTGGCATCAATCCTTTTAAAATAAAATAAAATAAAAATCTCCTAGAGAAATCATTTTGGAAGTCGAGTCATATGCATGGCTGTGGGATGCTCTACTAATTGAGTTACCAGGCCCATGAGTGAATTAATAAAACTATCAGTCTTACATACATGTTATGAAAGTAATAGCTACGGTGTGTCAATTTTAACAAGTCATAGACTATTGGTTTAGAATGAATAGATAAGTATATGGTCTCAAGTTGTCAGTCATGGAATTCCTGATGATTTTATGTTTACAATTGGGTTTTTTATTTATTTATTGATTTCTCATTCTTAGTTTTTATTTTTACAAGGTTTGCTTTCCTCGACTTACTTTTTCTTGCCATCTTCTTTTTCTTTTAATTAAAGTTGATTATATTCATTCAATGGTTCTGCTCTGTAAGATGTGTACTCTCTTACTCTCTTAAAATTTGTTGTTAACAGTATTGTTGATAATCACTGGCTTTTAAATCAATTTCCTTTCTTAATCTTAATCTAATGTTAAATGTTTTAAACTTGCTTTTTTGAATTTCTATTTATTTTCAATGATCTTGGGCTGATGTTAATTGTGACAAATTTCCTTTAGGGATGAATTTTTTAAAGAATTGAATTGAATATTCCCCTCCCACTATTAGGAAATTAAGATGAAATGAATAAACAGTTACGTTTGCCGTACCATACCAGTTTGACAAAGTTATATAAAAGTGTTATATTTTTTGTCACAGGCCTTCTTTTGCCAAATAGTGACACGATCATCACTTGCTTCCGTGATGACACAATCTTTGCCTGGGACCTGGAGACTATGAACTGCTCGTATCAGCTTCCAATCCCGGCAGGGAAATGTCCAAATTACCGGGCCTTTGCTGCATCAAGGTAAACATTTTTTACCATTTGTATCAATCAATTCTTCAGATGGGGTTGAAAGAAGATAGAAAAATAGATGTTGAGGTCAGTATTTTATTTGACAATTTTGAAATATCTTTATTGGTATTTTAGATAGTGATGAGTGAGAGGTGATCTACTACATTTGTAGATTTAGGTCACAGGCATCAATTCTCAAAAGGTTTCACCCTTTCACATGTTTGAAATGATAGAGTTGGGTTGTCAGAATTGATTAAATGCATTAAAAACGTCTGTTGCCATGATTTGATCAACAGTTTTAGAATTATTTCGAGGTAATTGACACATTTTGGTGGGACTATTTGAATGAGCAAATAGTTGAAAATTAGCTGAAAGCTATTTAATTATTTGCTATTTAATTATTTTTGTTTTGAAGCCGGGAGAGAGAGTGGTGAATGCCTTTAATGGCCACTGTTTCATTTTCATTTAGCAAGAGATTTTTGTGTTTAATGATATTGTCATAGGTATTTATAAGCCATATTCTGTAAGTATTTGTTATCACCTTGAAAAATATTGTATTTTATCTTCACTCAGGAAGTACAAGTTTTATCTTTCGATTCAAGTCAAAACCTGAATATTTTATGCATTGATTTTAAGTGAGATTAGCATTGAATTTCCTTCTTATCTGGATTCTCTGTTGTGTTGTGGTTGTTACAGGGACGGACGTTACCTAGTAGCGGGTGGGAAGTCAAGGTTTTTGCATTTATGGTCCTTGGACACGAGGCGGTTAATACAGTGGTTGAAATGCCGGCCAAGGTCACCTCCATCCGTCAGATGAGTTTCCTCCCAGATAACTTTCAGCATGGCGTAGATCAGGTAAGCATGCACCTCTACATGGAAAGCAATATTGAACTTAAAATTTGCTCTTTTGGGGAATGGTGTACGTTATTCAGTTGCTTTTAAATATTACTTTCTTGTTGTTAAAAAAAAAAGGAAGGCTGGCTTGAACAAAAGTTGTTGTTATTGTTTTTATGTAAGTTGTTTGAGGGAGAGGAGAGTGGTAAGTTTCGAATTTCAAACGAAATAAGATTTTCTTGTTACCACTTATTCTTCTATTTTCATGTCTTTATTTTTATCTTTCCTATTTCTTTTCTTTTCTATTTTTTTTTTTTTTTGTCTGGGAAAAGCAGGATGGCAATTTTACTACTCTGACTCTCATGATATTCGTTGCAGTGAGTTTGATTATAAATAACTCATTAATGGACAATTTTGATGAGCCGTTTTGTTTTCCAGATCCTAGGCGTTTTGTCACAAGACGGAATCATGCGTTTCATCAACACAGACACCTGCAAGCTCCTTTTCGACATCGGCACAGTGGACGAAAAATAAAATCGGTGGCAGTTGGGCCAGCAGGTCGCCACATTGTAGCTGTGACGGAAAAACGCAAACCTGAACATAATCAGCGTTTTGCTTTAGCCTCTGATCTCAATAAGGTAGAATTTTTTTCGTGAGTTAGAATGATTTATTGTCTGTATCAAGACAAGTGAAGGCTCACTGACTTTTCATGGTTTATCCCCCCCAGAAGGCTATTTCATTCAAAGTTCTTTCTTAAGTCTCTGAGACACATACAGTACAGCAGCCTGTTAGGTGCTTTGTACTAACACTGACAAGATCCTTTTCTCCCTATGTCTTGATACACCTATCACACCAGAGTCACATGAGAAAAGTAAAATGAAACAACTTTTTAAACAGTACAACATGGTGTAATAAACCTGAGCCAACCATGGTTTTCAACCAGTGACTTTTGTATTACAAACCCACAACACCTCTGATGGTGCACCAATGCCTTTATCTAAGGTGTAACAAATCGATAATGTCAGCAAATTGTCTTTCTTTTAATCTAGGAGTTAAACTTTTTGTTCCTGCAGACCACAAATTTTTGTCTGTTTTTCTTAATATTGAGATGCCTCTTTAGTCGGGCGGTTGGCAGATGCTACTGGTAGGTCTTACTTCTTTCGTTTCCTTCTTTCACTTATATTTCATCTTGCTGTTTCCTCTCAATTCACCCTGAGATCGCTTGCCAATGGTGGACAGGGTAAGTTTCAATGAATCCCTCTTTTAACCGTGTCACATTTTTGACAAAACCATTTGTATAGAAAATTGTGGGATATGCAGCATGATGGGAAGCATTATTTATGCTGTAGACCAAGAAAGCAAAGTATATTCATGAAAGGATTTGTGTATTGTTAGAATTGTTCTCTTTTTAAGCCTTTTACTATTTGTATTAATACAAATGTAGTCAAACAGTTAATGTTAGAGGGTTGATTAATGCTTTGTTTTCAACCAGTCTGTTACATCTGCCTAATATGTCGTTTCTGTTGTCTAAGCTTGCGTTTATTATTTCAACGTTGTTTCTCCTTCCTCAGATTCTCATAGAATGATCTAATATATTGATAAATGGATAAACAAATAAATTAATAAATAAAGAATCAAATTATGAATAAATAGATAAACAGATAAATCCATTGATAACCGGCTAAGTAAATACATTTTTATGTGACAACCTATTGACAGCCACCACCACCACTGATGAAAGTGGTGAGCACTAACAGGCTGTGTGATACCATGAGCACGGAGAGCAGCATGCGGAAGACTAAAGCACACCCATCCTGCGGCCAATGGGAGAAGACCAAGAGACAGAACAAATGGAAGGGAGTTTGACGATGAAGAAAAAAGAGGTATGTGGCATTGATAAATGTGAGACAGGGCCGTTCGTTGAGGCTTTCATTCATCTTGCTTCCAGTAGGGGGGGACGGCTTCTGCTAGTTCCTACTTTCACTTTTTTTTAACTTATCTTTCATCTAGCTGTTGCTTCTTAATTCACCCTGAGATCACCACATATAGTGGGCGGGTTAAGTTTCAATGAAACAAAATTCATCATACTTCAAGTGGTTTGAATGTCTTTTTTTTCTTTCTATGACTTTGATTGCTCTTTATATTTATCTTGTCGATTGTGGGATGGCAGAGAAGAATGGAAATCCATGATTTGCCAATGCCTGCCCCAGACTCAGCATATGAAGATTGTGGGATATTTTTTGTCTTTGAAGTACATTTACTGGAAAATGATTTGTTCTTTTTTGTTCGGTCCAATTTGATAAGCTTTTATAATTTTAAAAAACAAAACAAAACCCAACTTGATCTTTTCTGAGTGGTTGTTTTTGGGTTTTTAAAACAAATTCCTGTTGACTCTAAGTTTAATGTCAGAGATTTAAAACCTCTTTCATGTTTAGCAGTATAGGGGGTTTATCAGATCAATGACATAAATAAGAAAGTGGAATTGGACTCAATCTGTGAGACAACAGAAGGTAGCACGCAAAGTCTCTTGTAGTCATTTTCCATGCTTGCATTCTTCTTCTTTTTTTGGCACAATGCTATTTTTTTTAGGTTGTTTTTTTCGCTTTTATTGTAATGTAATTTTTTTTTAACAGAATAAGAATAGATGAATAATGTCCTTAAGTGTTTTAAGCCAATATATTTTTATTTATTTAAACGGTAGGGTGGGGGGATCGCGGGCGGTGAGACATATCTGATTTCATTCTTTTTATTTTTCTTTCAGAATGAAGAAGTTCCAGATTTAAACATGGAAAAATTGATGGCCATATTGAAAGGCTATGGACAGTACCCAGCCAAATATCGGTGAGATGGCCTCTTTTTTGGCGGGGTGGGGGGTCGTTTTGTTTCATTTTATTTTATTCTCTCTATTTTGCTCGTAATTTAAACTAGGTTTCCATAAAATCATCATGATTTCTGTCTTGTCTTTATCTTGAGTGTCAGTCTTGTATTATTTCATAACGAAATGGGAAACGCCATATAGCAGAAAAAGGCCAATAGTTTATCAAGAGAATGGTCATTGATATAAGTAGAGAGACCTAAATGGAGCAAGACAGCACAGTGGAGCTTTTGCTTGCCACACCTTTAATAAGGAAACAAAGATGAAAAACGTGGTTTTGATAGCCTCCATGGCAGATTTATCTCACTGGCGTGTTACTGTAACTCATCGTTTTTAAAAGAGCATCGGAGAATCATAAGGGAAGAAAATCGGAAATGAATGATTTTCCAAAAAGACATGTTGCAAAGATGTCATGATAGGAACTGTTTTCATGCCTTTTGTTTTGATTGAAACCATTTCTTATAACAATCAGAGAGAGATCAATGAAGTATTATATTGACGATTTTTTGTTTTTCTCACTTTTCCATTTTCAGAACATTTATTTGGCGTAAAATCCTCGTCTGCCAGAAAATTTCTCAGCTTACGCTGCTTTGGTTGACAAGGGAGCTCATCCAGCATATTCAAAACTTCATGAGATTTATCCAATCAAAAGCCGCAAGTTGATGAGAATTTTGAATAGGTGATTCCTTTTCTCCTTTCTTCACAGGGTCAGCAATAGAATCTATAATTTGACATTGTGTGAAATAAATGGAATAAACTGAAGCAGCAAATACTTGTTCTCAATGTAATTTTACCAGGAAAAACATTTTTCGTCAAGTTCATTTTTAATTTCATGATCCATCTTACGAGGTTATATTTTGTTGATAATTATCACCTTAAGGTATGTACTTATCAATATTCCTGATTTTTAGTCTTCACGTAAGATAAAAAAAATGTTGCGGGCTGCACATAATATGCGTGACCTAGTGTGACCAAATCACATAATGCGTACATCTCCCTCCCACCTTCTATACACCACCTTATAATAATTTTCTGTCATTAATTGAGGCGTATCGAATTGGTCACTGTAGTTTGAGAAAACAGCTGGTATATGTTTGCATGTCTACAAATTAAGAGAGCCGTTATATTTTTATCTATCAGGATACTCTCTGCCACGGCTCACTGGTCTCCTATATTTGGGGAAACGCAGTACCTGCCTTCGCTGGCGTTCCCTTTTGTCAAGCTCTTCCAGAACAACCATTTGATTTGCTTTGAACTCATTGCAACAATCATTGGTAATCAACCTCTTCTTTACTTTTGATATGACCATAGCTTTAGCCTTTAAGATTGCGATACTTTTTTTATTTCGTGAGCATAGAATTATTCTTAAATGGATTCTGCGCCTCCGGCGTACGATGAGCATATTCGCTGATGTAGACCAAAATTGTTGTATTTCCAGATTGGGTGAAAATTGGATAATGTAATGATGAAAGCTGAATAAAATCTTTGTATGTCATATTTGATTTGATTTTACCCACATCCACAACTAAAGTGATTTCAGGGGTTTTGGTAGAATCTTTAATTTTTGCCCGGCTGCCTGTAAAGAGCTGAGGGATTTTAAACGTGCACAGAGTGTTACGATCTGCACATGAGACTTCCTTTTATCGTCCGCCTTTGATGTGACTAGGTATTGATCCCCTTACATGGGGGGGGGGGGGGGGGGATACTAAAAAAAGACTCCAGACAATTTTTCAACTGCCGGGGTTTGAACCTGTGACTTTTTGGTTTAGACGCCGACACCTTGCCTCTGAATTGTGGAGTCCCCAATCTTTGTATCAAATTGTTGCATGTCCCATAAATGGAAAAAAAGATTATGGCTTTGGGCAGTTTGATCAAGTTGTAACTCCAAGAAAATTGAGAGCTTGAGAAACTTTGAAGCCATTTGTTTTTTAACTTCAGATTTGGAGATACAGCATTATTGCTCTCCATACCAACGGTTTGTTGTTGTAGTTATGATTTCCTATTATGTGAGGCAAACTCAGTAGACTAGAAGCAAGGTGTCGGCCTCTCAATCCAACGGTTAGAGGTTCAAGCCCCGCCAACAGTGAAAAATTATCTGTATATCAAGAGGTCCAGTGTGCAGGTCACAACACTCTCGGCTGTTTACAAGGCGGTCCAGGCAAAATTTAAAAATCCTACCAAACACCCCTGAGATCACCTTAGTTGTGGAGTGTGTAAATCAAATCAAATCAACCTATTATGTGAAACATGCTTTTAAACCTTTTAATTGGTTTTAAGTTTAATTCACCTGTACGGCTTCTAAAGTAAAAATTTGATTTGTTTTTCTTTTCTTTTTTTCTTCCTTTCCTTCTTTCTTCTTTCGTTCCTTCATCCTTTATTTAAGTGTCTATCTATTCATCTATATATGTGATTTAAAAATGACAATTACAATTTGTGCTGGCATTAAAACAGTGTTAAAAATCCCAGTTAATAATGAATGAATCTACAATGAGCTCCAAACAGAAGCTGTTAATTTACACACTTTCTCGTTTCTCTTCATGTCTAATGACAGTCAACTGGGCCCAGCACTGGTTTGAGTATTTTCCCAACCCTCCCATCAACGTCCTCGGCATGATTGAAAACGTCCTGGGTCACCATGACCGCTACCTGCTTCAACATCTGGTCAAATATGGAGTCACTTCTGAGGTCAGTCCTTACTGAGTGCAGTAGATAAACATTCATTACAGTCAAATAGAGCTAAATGTAATCATCCACGGAATTTGTCTTATATCGTTAGTGAAACTGTCTAACGCCCACGATGTACGGGATTTGAGATTTGTCCTGATAAATATAAGAGGCTTTGAACCAATAGAAAAGCTCATTTTAGGCACATGATCTAAACAAAGATTTCCATTTTCCCTACATAAAGCATAGCATAGTGTTCGGTTATTTATGACATGTTTTACTTCTCCTGAAGAATTACGTCAGGCGGACTTATACGTTTATACAGTTTCACCGATGATATATGTTTTGCCTTATTTTGTTACTGGAAAAACACCATCATGTTCTTTCTTTACCTTCATCATTGGGGTGTTGGTTGGCACTCCTTCTTCCTTTGACCCTTACCCTATCTTTCATCTTGCTCTGTCCTCTTCATTCACCCCTGAGGTCACCATATGGTGGATGGGGTAAATTTCAATGATACAAATGAGCCCCCATCATTTGGCCATTCTGTGTTTCCTCCTTCTCCCTGTTTGTTGTGACTTTTCCATCCCAATGGCTTTAGGATTCTTTTTTTTTGCTGAATCAAAGTTTACTATGATGTGGTGCTTTGGAATTTCAAAAATAATTATTGATATTTCCTTTCATGTGAGTCGGCAGTTGGACTGGTAGGTCCTGCTTCTTTCCGTTCACTCTTTCACATGTTTATTTCATTTTTTTCTCTCGAGGGGACACAGTGACCCAGAGGTTGTATTGACCTTTCAACTAAAGGTCATGGATTCATTAACCCCTACAGGTTGCGAGAGTTTTATAGGTTTTTAAAAATTAAAACACAACCGCCTGGTCCAGTTAGGTGGATCGGCATTCTGTCCGATCAGCGATAGGCAATAAAAATTGGTCCCGTATGCAGTTCACAACACTCTGTGCACGTTAAAAATCCTGTGGCTACCAAAAACCCTGAAAATTATGGATGTGGGTAAAATTTAATTTAAATTCTTTTACCTTGCTGTTTCATCTTAATTCACATTGAGATCACCGCATAGGGTGGAGACAGTAAGTTCAAATGAGACAAGTCTCTTCATGTGAAAGAATTATTATCGCAACATTCAAGATAAGACTCCACACTTTGTTCATGTATTGAAATTCAAAAATTCCTGTCAAATTTATTAGTTCATCCATCTTCCGTTGTTATATTAACACCTTCCTTTGCTGTTAATGGGCAGTTGGCAGGCACCCACTGCTGTTTAGTCCTATTTCTTTCCTTACATTCCTTCACACAACTTTCTTTTGTCTAGTGTCGGCAGTTGTCATGTGCTACTGGTTGGTCCTACTTCTTACTTTTTTCTCTTTGGCTTATATTTCGCCTGGCTGTTTCATCTTAATTCACTCTGAGATCACTGCATAAGTTGGACAGGACAGGTTCTGATGAAACAAATTTTTATCTCGCTGTTTCCTCTTGATTCACCCTGAGATCACCGCATATAGTGGACAGGATAGATCCCAATAAACATTTAGTTTCGTCTAGCTGTTTCATCTTGATACACTCTGAGATTACCGCATACGGTGAACAAGTTAGATTCCAATTTAAAAAACTGGTCGCGTTTGCCTTTCATGAAGGCTGAAACAAAAATAATTAGAAGAAAAGAATAAAAAGACGCTCAAAGTCAAAGATGAGTTTGAGTGACAGAGATTTTCACTCACTAGAGTTTCTTTTTCTATTTAGATTTATGCTTGGCCTCTGCTGGAGACGGCATTCTCGGAGGTTGTCACCCAAGACGAGTGGCTCATGTTATGGGACAACATTCTGTCCAACCACCCGTCCTTCTTGCTGATGCTTGTGGTTGCATATGCCCTGGCGGCAAGGGGACCCTTGATGAACTGTACACAGCTGGAAGATTTTAAGGTTTGCTGAGCCTCTGTGTGTGTGTGTGTGTGTCTGTGTAGAAGTAGCCTGGTTGGGTTGTACATAATTACATGTTTGTGTGTGTATGTATGAATCTTTGTGTGTGGGATGAAAAGTAGCTTGGTCATGGTGTAGGTAAAAGCATGTTTGTGTGTGTGTGTGTGTGTGTATAAATCTTTGTGTGTGTGTGAGTGTAAAAATAGTTTAGTTGTGTATGTGGAAGTATGTTTGCGTGTGTATGTATAAACCTTTGCGTGTGTGTGTGTGTTTTGTTATGTGCATATGTGTAAAAGAAGATTGGTTGTGTGTGTATGTATAAACCTGTGTGTGTGTGTGTGTATAGAAAAGTATGTGGGTGTGTTCTGAAAAGGTTGGTAGCTCTGCGTACATTAGATTTATGCTCACGTTTTTCCTTTTATTTCAGTTTTTCTTCCATCACCGTAATGCCATTAGTGTCAAGCAAGTGTTGAAAGAAGCGTATCGCCTCATGGAGGCCACCCCAGACGACCTTCACCCCCAGAAGAAACTGGCCGCCTTCACCCCACTCACCAAGGGCAACTACCCAGTTTTCAACAAATATCCAAAGTTCATCGTTGATTATCAGGTATTTATCCAAGATGGTTGCTTTAATCCTTTGATATTGTCTTTTCTCGATTATGTCTTGAAGTCTGTGATATACGACTTAATACCTGTGCTCTTAATTGCGGGAAGAATTTTCACCATATTACGTTTGTCTTTGATCTTGCTATTTAATATTTTTCATCCTGAGATCACCGTTTATAGGTGAGTGGGAGTTACTACTTCTTTCCTTTCAATACTTTCACTTACCTATTATTTTGCTGTTTCCTCTTTATTACCCCTGAGGTCACTGCATATGGGTGGATTTCAATGAAACAAACAATCACTATTTATTTATAGTGGACGGATTTGAATGCAAGTGTGAGTTACCACTTTTTGTCTTTTTATTTTGTTATCTAATGCTGATCGGGGTCTTGGTGTTCTGGAGCAAGTGTTGGCCTCTCAGCCTAAAGGTTGTTAGTTTGTGCCTGACTGGTTGAAAAGTTTTCTCAATTCTTTTTTGAGTAAATCCCACCCATGGCAGCCTGTGCGGGATTTAAAGATCCTACCAACAACCCCGAGATCACCTCAGTAATTATAAGTAAAAAAAAAGCAAAAGTTCCTTTAAAGGCCATTACGACCCCATAGAGCTGGAGCTTATCCTGGTTTCCATACCATGAAGCGGAACAGGTGATAATAATTACCTCCTGGGCATGACACTAGTCTGACTGACATATATTTTTATTCACAAGCTAGTGCTTGCACCCATATACACGTGGGTCGAGTGGGGAAAATGCGTGTTAAAATGTCTTTCCCAAGGAACACAACGTCAGACCTGGCTTTGCTGGGATTGGAAACCTGGCACCTCATGATCCTCAGTCCGGCGGCCTAAGCTAACCACTCTGCCACTGATGCCATTTAAATAGTTTGTGGATGTGGGTAAAAACAACGTAGTGCAACAGCTTAAAAACCGTGTTGTCAGTAAGTCACATCTTATACCTCCTCCACAGGTCCAGAGAGAGAAAGAATAAGACAAGAAGAGCTAGAATACTTAAGACTCAAGTAAGTTACATTAGTTTATCCTACATGTGATATCTATATCACTCTTATGTGATGGAGACGAGGAAGTAGGGGGGGGGGGGTTCTTTGCTTTGTTGCATCGTCTGTGGGGACGTTGGCAGCGTTACTGGAAGAATCTACTTTTTTTGCCCTTCACTTTTTCACTTATCTGTCATCTTGCTGTTTCGTCTAAATTAAGCCCCCTAGATATCGCATATGGTGGATTGGGTAACTTCCAACGATACAAAAGTTACATCATCTGAAATAAATTTTTGCCATGACAATGTTTACCTCATTGACATTGCTATTTTAGAGTGAGCAGTTTAGGGACGCTACAGATAGGCCCGACTTCTTTCCTTTCACTTTTTCACAAAGTCTTTTTTTCATCTTGCTGTTTCCTCTTACTTCGTCCAGAGATCACCGCATCTGGTGGACGGGATAAATTGCAATGAAACTTCTTTTTTAGAATAGATTAACAAACTTTTGAAATAAACAAATTATTTTTGTAAGTGTTTTCATCTCAATAGTAGTAATATTATCATTTTACCATGATTCTTGTGTCTCGGACTGTTTGACTACTTTGTGATTAGATATCACTGTTCTAGCCCCCATTTGTATTTGTTTTTGGGTTTTTTAAGTGGATATTCTCTTATGCATGTCACAATCCAAAAGATAACAAAACACAACAAAAATTGATTTCATTGCAAAGTTGAAAGCGTTGAAACTTTATTTGAAAGTAAGGAAGATGGAGAAAGAGTGAAGTCGATCAAAGGGAAAAAAATACACATGCTAAATTTTGATGGAGAAAAAGATGAAAATTTGAGGCGTCAGTATTTAATGTCGAGACGGGAGACAGAAAAATTTTCTTTCTCCTTTCCACCCTTCCCACAGCAAATCAATTTCATGGTATTAATTTGTTTTTTTTAAATAAGGAAAGATTTAATTTTACAAATAATAAAAGAACAACTGAAATCAAGGGGGCATGTTTTTGCTTACCATCAAGATGAACTAAATTGTTGGTGTCTTCATTGTTGCGAAAGCAAATTTTAAACACGATACACAACTTTGACGTTGTATAGTAGTTGGGCGACCAAAGGCCAGTCTAATATATGTTCTCTGTATACTTTCTGTTATCAGACGGGTGTCACTTGATGTGCAGAAAGAAACTATGCAGAAACAGCAAGATGAAGAGCAATGGTACCGACAGCAGCAGCTTTTACTTGAAGCGGAAGAACGGAGGCGAAGGATGATTCAAGAAGAGGAAGGAAAGTTAGCGGAACAGAGAAAAAGGTAAAAGCATAGAATCTATATCAGCATCCAGTTGCATTAACATGTTGTCATCTCAGAGTTAAATTGCCTTAACTACACATTTAACAATTTTGGAGTTGTAATCATCATCAGCTTCACAGTCCTCAATTATCCTATCTCACAAAACATTGTGATGAAATTCGGTCTGTGTTTGTCACAAATTTCACTTGCATTTTGTCCTTACTTCAGTCTCTTTTTCAGCTGAAAACTTAAGAGCCTCTTTTTTCTCAAAACAGGTTTATATGTACTAAGGACTATGTCATTCTGAGCCGACGACATTGATTCATTGGCATAGCAAAAAGTGCCTTTCATATTGACAGGTTCTGAATAGTAGTAGACGTTCGGGAAATCTCAGAAACACTAGATCTATTCTTAGGTGTGGGGGTATGTTACGCTTTCCATGGTACATATCACATAACTTTGGAAATTTCTGCAATTCACTTGATTATATGCATGTAATGGAAACATGTGTGTGCAAACAAACAACAGAAATAAGGAAAAATAAGCCTAGAACTTTGACTTCCTCAATGTCAATGAAACAAACCTCTTGAATTCACCCTGAGGTGATCACCGCATATGCTGTACACAGTAAATTTCAACGGAGCAAACCAACTCCAGTTGCAGCTATTTTATATCTGCTGATAAACTTTTGTTCATATGCCTCCCATCTCTCTCTAGGCTTTTGGCCATGAACCGAGAGGTCAAACTGAAAGAACTGACCTTGCTGGATGCGGGCAGCGTAAATTTCTTCAGTTTCAAAAAGAACAGCGAGAAGTGGAACTGCGACGTCTGGATGATGAGCTGCAAAGGAAGGTGAGAGTTGTGGCTCTCTGACTTTTGGGTTGCAGTTTACTATGTATTTTAAGGATTGGGTGGGGGGGGGGCACCTGGACTGGCGAGTTTGGGACCTAAAGGTGAATAAAAATGATGTTTTGCATATTCACGATATATATTATTTTAAAATTCAATAAATAAAAAATATCAAAAAATATTTTCAAAAACCGCGTCACTCTTTAGATGTTGCATGAAAAGACGATCTACACAGGTTTTGAGTGATTTTATTCATAACTTAGGGAGGAGATAGATTTTGAAAATTGGGTCAAAATCCAAGATGGAGGCTGTTTTTATGGCAACCAAGGACGCTACAAATTTTTCAATGATATAAAATTGCTGCATTTTGACAGTTACTCATGTACATACTAAAAGCAAATACCCAAACTCAAAAGCAAAAGAAATAATTTCAGGAGCTCCCCTCCACTCTAATTGGATAAGATACTCTGATATGAAGAACAGTATCACGCTTTCAATGGTTCTGTGTTTGTTTGTTTGTTTGTTTTTTATTTAACTTTGTTTGCTTTTTGGGTTTTTTCTTTTAACTTTGTTTTGTCACATATAATTCCATTTGGAATGCCCTTTGTTCGTAACGATTTCAATCACCTGGTTTAGTTAAAGGATTTTATGAGATGTAGATAAGATCACACATTTTGGGATAATTGAAATTTGTTAAAAACCCGAACCATTTTAAATGCTTTATTTTCATTAAACTCGGATTATATTTTTTTCAGCCCTTTTATATGTACTTTGAGGTACTGTACAATAGATGAAAAGTTCAATACTATATATTTGTCGTGTGGGAATCGTGTGAAATTGTCATTCCATCCATGCAGGCTTTGCAAAGGGATCAAGAGACAGAGGTGGCCATGCAAGAGACGGAAATAAGGAACATGGAGTTACAAACACAGAAAAAATTGTTTGAACAGGTAAAGGCGAAATAAAAAAGATGGATTAAAAACAACAGGTGCAGTCATTAACTGTAAGTTTTTAGTTTTTTTCCTAGGGTAGAGTGTGGGAATGTCATAAGTTTTTAGTTTTTCCTTAGGGTAGAGTGTGGGAATGTCATAAATTTTTCCCCTTTTCCCCAGGGTAGAGTGGGAATGTCATCCAGGAGATCCGAGTTGGATTCACAGCCCAGACAAATTTTTCTGGCCCTCGTGTCGAGCCAGCAACACAATGGGTAGCTAGGTCTGTTGATACTTGGCAAAACTGAAGGCGGTGTGGAAGGCAATAGCAATCTATCACCTACTGCCGTATGCCCGCACCTAGAGAATCAATCAGGACTCCACGCCTGATTACCCTGCGCTCAATTCTTAGTGTGGGACTTCTTACTTTTTACTTTCTTTACCTCAAAATAAACGAATGCTAAAGCCATGAGGCAGTCTGCGTCTGCCTTTCACTTGAATGCTGGGAATGGACGTGTTATGAAAGAAAAAGCAATAACATCATCATCATCCTCAGTCCTTTAACCCTTTAGTATCATGGGGGCACTAAAAAGATGGACATTGTTGTTCTGACTGTCTCTCCACATCTGTGGCAGCGATCATGTGCAAAGGTTTGAAGTGTGACAAAACTCTCCAGTTCACTCGGTAATATTTTCCACCCATTTGTCTCCCTCTCTCCTGTATGTAATCTATTACAGTATCCTGACGGATGATTTTCTTTAATCTTGTTTCCTCTTGATGGTTGCACAAACGTCTAAGTGATGTTGTGATTCAAGTATGAGATTCCAAGTAGTTTCTGTAGCATCTCATTTCCATTGCTTGAACATTAAGAATTGAAAAGAAAAAGGAAAGAACAAAGTAAAGCAAAGAATGAACATGCCCCTGTCTTATAAGAATGAATAATAAAAGTTGAAAAAACCATGTGAAATTATGTTTTCTCTACAAAATAATTGAGAATCCACTTTGTTTCACGAGTGAACAGGTATTAGAAGAAGAAAAATAACTTTCGTACAAGACTGTGTATAGACAAGGCTTAATAAAAGTTTTTAAAATTTATGTATTCATAAAAAATAAAAGGATCTTTCATGTGTCTGATTAAAGTAATTCTAAAGACTCAAGAGCAATCATTTTGTATTTTGATGTATTTTCATGCTTTTAAAAATTGAACATTTTAAAATTTCATGCGCTCTGATTTTGTAAGTAATGAGCACAACAAGAATGGCAATCGTACATTGCCATCTATTGAGCAAACTAGTGCGACTATTTGAAGGATGTTTAAAGGGGCTCATGTTCCGTTTAATTGTTTTTCTACAACGGATTCTTGAAATTGTCATCCGTATCATCCTGCAACATGACATTTAAAGATTTTAATATCCTTTTTTTTTAAATCCAGGAATTGTACAGAGAATTTGCCATGAAGTCACAGGCTCTTCGAAATGAACAGGACTTGTATCGCAAACAGGGTGAATTGGAGGACAGGGTGCGGTCTCGTCTCGATAACACGGAGAGGGATCGGGAATTAGAAGTGAGAAAGGTATGTGATGGGTAATTAAACTAATTATTTTTTATTATCTGTTGCTTTCAAGAATAAATGTTATACAAGGCATTTCAATTTCCCGCGTATTTATTTATCGACCGGTTTCATATGTTGTGTTGTTGGTCATGGTCTTCCTTTTTTTAATTCTGTACCGGTACTTCACCATTTTTCACATGTATGTGAATCTGACAAAACCTTTAGTAGGGTGAAAAAAACATTTCTAATGTGTTTTTTCTTCTTCAGAAACTGATAGCCCAATGTGTTATGAGCATTTTAAACTTGATTTGGTGGAAATTGACAAAGTTATGAACTTTTTCGAAGAAGAATTTTAAAATTCAGGAAACCTCTTTTGAGAAAACCACTTCAAAGTTTTCTTTTGTTTCAAATAAAGTTTTCAGCTTATTTTTTGTGCTCATAATACCTTTTGTAACATTATAGTTTTGAAGGGGATTCCCCTAGTAAAGAAAAGACTAGGATGTAATAAATTTTAGTGTTTTTTTGAGTTTATGACATAATCATTTTGGTGTACCCTAGTATTTATTTGTTTCTATCTGGAAAGGAAAAGAATTTTATAGAACTTTGTCGGAAATGTTTAGAATGATATGGAAATTTCCGCTCTAGAATTATCTTAGTCTTCGACAATAAATAGCAGTGGTAACCCATGATATGAGGAGAGAGAAACAAACATTTGTGTGGTTCACCTCGTCTTTATGCCAGCTCACATTAGATCCATTTGTGAATTTGCTTCATCCATCGATTGAATGTTGACTGTGAGTATAATAAATAGCCTTGTTATAATTATTAATCGAGCCTTAGTGTTACTAGATTGTCTTCGTCAACATCCAAATCTAGAGTCATCGCCGTGCTCCATTTTTACCTTTGTTACGCTTTTAAACAGTTGTTAAAGCAAAATATTTCATCAGCGTGTTCATAAAAAAAATGTTTTAACCGAAAATACAAAGAACTCAATTTTCATAAAAATAAACCTCAGCTCACATTTTCCGACTCAAACCCCTTTCACCTTACAACAGGTTTTGTCAGATTCCACACATTCTTTAGTGTTCATTCAAGTTTTGATATTTCACTCAAATCATCTTTCCGCTTTTCAGGATACTTTTACGTGACCAAATCTATCATTGAATATAGAATGATCTTTGCTCATAATCCCTCATTGCATGCTCCATCATAATGCTTTACCGTGATTGGCTCAATAGATGATGGAGCAACGACTGGCACACGCAGACCAAAAGAACGTGGACATGCAGGCACACAAAGAGCTGGAGCATCGGCACAGAATGGAAGATTTAGACAAGGAGGCCGACCAAGTCAAGGTGTGCATTACCAATAACATTTATTGTAAAATATTTGAAAGTTTTGTATCAAAGGAAATCCTGATTTCCTATGTCTTTTTTATCCTTGAAACAAGCCCTTACAACCTTCAAGTCACTACCCTTTATGCACATTAAAGTTTCCTAGACTGTTAACAGGGCAGTCCGGGAAAACATTTTAAAGTCCTACCAAAAGTGCCGATATCGCCGTGTTTGTGGATGTGGGTAAAATCTAATCAAACGCATACCTAGATCACAGTTGCCAAACAGACTGTGGAACTTTGCATCGTTCGACGTTTGAATGTAACTGGTGTACACTGGGAACGATCGTCATACTCTTTATCATTTGAGATATGTATTTAGTCATGCGATTATTCACACAACTAAGGTGATCACGGGGCTTTCGGTAGGATTTTTTTTAATTTTGCTCAGACTGCCCTGTAAACAACCAAACGTCCACAGAGTGTTGTGATCTGCGCACAGGACATTCTTTTTATTGCCCGTCTCCGATGGGACTAGGTGTCAATCCATCTACCTGGACCAGGGGGGGTGGAGGTGTTGATTTTGCTCGAAAACGATAGAGAAAGATTTTCAGCTGTTGGTGGGGCTCGAACCGACTACCTTTTGGTTGAGGGGGCGACATTTTGCCTCTGGACTACCGAGTCCTCCGCAATTATTCATGACTTAAGTATGTACATGCATTTGTTTTTTTGTAGCTGTCTCCCGTATGTTGCTTGTTTCTTTGTATTAGAATGTTGTCGCCCAGTCAATGCCAAATCTTTCATTTTAATCGCAGTTTTAAATCAACTCTGTGGGCATTATTATTTTCTTAGCACGGTTGTATTCTAAAATTGGAACAATCTAGCAGAGAAGATTAGTGTACATGAAGGACCCCATTGGTGTTTTATTTATATCGTTAGTGTTGCTGCTGGTCCAGCGTTAGGCATCTCAGCTTTTGATGATAAGATCAAGGGTTCAAGTATTAGCTTTGACCTCTGACATTGTCATGTGACATTGTGTCCTTGGTGAAGACGTCCAAAAAATGAATTCCTCAGATCACCCAGTTGTAAATGGATTTTTTTTTTTATTTGATTTGATTTACCAACATCCGCAACTAAGGTGATCTTCAGGGTTTTGGAAGGATTTTGAATTTTGCCCGGGCTGCCCTGTAAATAGCCAAGAGATCTTTAACGTGCACAGAGTGTTGTCATATGCACACGGGACCTCCTTTTTACCGTCTGTCTTTGATGGGACCAGGTGTTAATCCACCCACCTGGACCAGAGGAGGTAGATTTTGGGGGGGGGGAAACTCAAGAAAATTTGTCAACCGTTGGTGGGGCTCGAACCTACTACCTTTTGGTTGAGGGGCCGACACCTTGCTTCTGGACTACCGAGACCCCCTGTAAATGGGCATAAAGATTGAAGAGATTTATTGTCCAAAATAGGCACATCGTTTCATCAGTTACATAATACAACAAGATAACATAACACAAAATAATGATATAGTACAACAAGCTAATGATATAAATAATGGTAATGAATAATTAAAGATAATAACAACAGTATTACTCTTAAATTATATTGAATTACTCTTTTTAGTTTGAAATAACTTTCTCCTATGTGAATTACAAATATATGTGTTTATTTAGTGTCCCTACTAATTTGACTGATGTCCAAGTGTTCAGTGGAATCTTTACCATTTTGCATTTACTTCAGTTGGCTGCTTTACGGGGTGAAAATCGTGAATTGGAAACTGAGTTGTTCAATTTGATGGAGAGACTGAAGCTACAAAAGGTAATGACATCATATGTAGATATAGTAATCTTCTTTTTGTGTGTGTGTGTGTGTGTGTTAGTTTTCCTATATTTTTTGTCACTCAAGCACAAGAGAACAAAAACACAAGTCTCCCAGAGTAAATGTCAATATGCAAGTTCAATTTTATCAAAAAGCAAAACTTAGCTAACACAACTGATACACATCATAATAAAAAAGATTCATCTGCACAACGTTGGCGTCTTCTTGATTACGCTACAGTAGTACTAGTAAGTAAAGTTCCTTTAGAGCCGAAGCTTATCCCGATTTCAATGTAATGTTATTGCTAAGCGGAGCGGGTGATTACAATCACTTCCATGGACGCGTAATTAGTCTGATGTAGGATTTTACTCACAAGTTAGTGCTCCTACCCATTTACGCCTAGGTACAGTTAAGAGTGGGGGGAGGATGGGGTGCATGTTAAGTGTCTTTCCCAAGGAACACAACGTCGGACCTGGCTTTGCTAGGATTCCAACTCGGGACCTCATGATCCTCAGTCCGGCAGCCTAACCGCTCGGCTAACCCAAAGCCACTTGCTTACAGTACCTCTACATAGTGTTAAGACGAACAGTTTGGCAAGGGTCATGTTGAACGCGATTGAATTAGGACATGAAATAAACATTGAAGCCTCCCATAGACAGAGACAACTGTAAAGGAATAAACAGAAAAACGAAAATCTTGACGTCAGACAGAATTGAACCCACAGCCTCCACGTCGACACTCATTACCCTGTCATGAAAAGAAAACGCACTTTGAGCCTTGCTAACTTTATGGAGTGCAGTTGGCATGTTTTCAAAGCGTGCTCTCTTTTCATGACAAGGTGATGGGTATCGTCATAGAGTCTCTGGGTTTGATTCTGTCTGCGGACTGAAAGATTTTCATTTCTGTTTATTCTTTTAAATATTTGTCTCGCCTTTGTCTCTATTCAATATCATTTTGTTTCATTTCCTTATTCGTAGTTATACCACTATTTGATAGCTTTCCTGATTTGTTTATATTTTTTATACCCTTGAATCTTTTGAGTATGAGCTTGATGTAAAATTTATCTTAGAGTGTGAGTTGGACAAGAAAGAAAAAAAAATTATAATCTGGTCCTGGATACTTTTCGATACTTTCATGACACACACTATGTTAAACTTGAAATTTCTATGTGTTGATATTCTCAGTGATAGATGTATGTATGTCAGGCACGACAAATAAGTTGAAACGAAAGGATTGTTATAGCAATCCCATCGTATTGTAGTGGTGTTTTTGGTCTCATTTTTATTTATTTACTTCTCTTGTTTGTCTCATTTTTATTTAATTCACTCCTTGTGTTTGTCTCATTTTTATTTAATTCACTTCTTGTGTTTGTCTCATTTTTATTTATTTACTCCTTGTGTTTGTCTCATTTTTATTTAATTCACTCCTTTTGTTTGTCTCATTTTTATTTATGTACTCCTTGTGTTTGTCTCATTTTTATTTATTTACTCCTTGTGTTTGTCTCATTTTTATTTAATTCACTCATTTTGTTTGTCCTATTTTTATTTATTTACTTCTTGTGTTTGTCTTATTTTTATTTAATTTACTCCTTGTGTTTGTCTCATTTTTATTTGTTTACTCCTTTTTTTTTCTTCTTGAATAACTTGGCCAGGAGGCAGAGACATCCGATGGATATAGAGTCATTGCCGAGAGTCAGGCTGAAGGGGAGAGAACCAATGTCAGGAGGGTGAGGGGAACAGAGGAGGAGTTGCTAAACGGGAGACACCATACATTGGATCTGGCTGATATCCTGGATGATGGAGATAGCCAAGGTATGCAACACAGCAATGTTTATATTTTGGTAGAGGCGGACCTTTCTTTTCAATTATTACTAGTCTGTTATATATAAACATATATATATATATATATATATATATATATATACACATATATACCTTTCCTGTGAAAACTGAAAAATCGTGGCTGTAATACACCAAAACAAAAAAGATGTTGAAATTATAAAAATATCCCTCTCTGTTTGCCTCTATCTGTCTGTTTATCCCCCACCCACCCTCTGTGTGTGTTTCTTTCTCTCATCTCTATCTCTCTCACTCTCTCTCTCTCTCTCTCTCTCCACCCTGAGATCACTACATATGGAGGAGTAAAGTTCCTTCATGGCCCTTAAGGCCCATAGAGCCGGAGTTTATCCCGGTTTCTATAGTGTGAAGTGGAACAAGTGATAATTATCACCACCTGGCCAGGGCGCTAGTCTGACGCAGATTTTTACTCCCAAGCTAGTGCTTGTACCCATTTGCACCTGGGTGGAGTGGAGAAATGCGTGTTAAGTGTCTTTCCCAAGGAACACAACATCGGACCTGGCTTTGCTAGGATTCGAACTCGGGACCTCATGATCCTCAGTCCAGCAGCCACACCACTCGGCCACCCATACATGGAGGATATGTGGTAAATTGCAATGAAACAAATAAAAAAACTCTTCTCCCCTTCTTTTTTCTCTTATTTTTCTTTATCATCTTATTATCAGTAAATGTTAAGTTACAAAATGTTTTATGTGGGCCTGTACGTAACAAACTTCTGCCCCTTCTTGCCAGTCATTGTGTAAACTCGTTTATTTGCCTTCTTCTATGAGATCACTCTTCTGATCATGCACTGAATCCCTACTTAATTGTGGGTGGTTGACGGACCGGTGCTGCTCGTAGGTCCTACTTCTTCTCTTTCAGCTCGTCGCAGGCAGTTGGCGGGCTCTGCTGGTAGATCCTACTTCTTTCCTTTCCTTGTTCTACTTATCTTTCATCTTACTGTTTCCTCTTAATTCACTCTGAGATCACTGCAATGGTGGACGGGGTTAATTTCACTGAAACAAAATTCAGCTCGTCGTTTCCTCTTAATTCATCCTCCCTGAGATCTCCGCACAATATATGGTGGACATGGGTAAATTCCACTGAAACAAACAAGGTTATCCCTTTACTTGAAAAAAAGTGCGGGTAGATGGAAAGGTGCTGCTGGACATGGGTAAATTCCAATGAACCAAACGAAGCTGTCTCTTTACAGGAAATGGTATAAGCATTATTATGTATTGTTATATATCTCATACTGCAGACCCAGGGCCGCTGTTCAAAGAAGTGATGGAGAAAAGAAAGACTGGGTTCCCGCATTCCGATTCGTCCTTGAACGCCTCAAAAGGTAGCGATAGCCCACATTCTCATGTTTGAAATTCTGCACTCTCTCTCTCTCTCTCTCTCTCTTTCTTATATGATTCAGTAGCGTTGGCGGGGCCTGGTGGTTAGGTTACTGGACTTGGGAAGCATGAGGTCGTGGGGTCGAATCTTAGCAATGCTTGATCCGATGATATATTCCTTAGGGAAGGATGCTCAACACTTGACCCAGGTGCAAAATGGTGCCAGGAGCTTGGGAGTAAAAATCTGTGTCAGGCTAGTGTCTGTCCAAGATGTGATTATTATCACATGTTTAACTTCACGCCATAGAAACCAAGAAAAGCTCTTGCTCTTCGGGCCTTGAAAGAACTTTACTTATTTTTCTCTCTGTACATCCATCATTCAGCCTAGGTAAAGTGAAGCTTTATGAACACATCTTTTCCTTTTGCTTGCGTAGTTAGCTTGGTTGGTAGTGCACTCAATGGGTGCCAGCGTGGAGTACACAGGTTCGATTCTATTAGTGCCTGAAGATTTCTTTCTGTCCATTCCTCTGTATTTGTGTCATCTTTGTTCCTATATAATTATATGGGGCTTCAATATTGTTTTATGTCATTATTCCTCCCAATTGAATTACCTGGGTCAGGTGGCAAATTATGTATTATACGTCTTGCCCTTGGAAAGCTAATGTAAGACCTATCATTGTCCACAATCAGAGGCCTGGTAGGCTCACCATAAGACTGCTGACATCACATGTCACTGTACTGATAATTGAATGACATGTTTTGATATGATCAAACTGCATAAAGATAAAAATGAAATAAAGTCTGTATCTCATGCGAGTGCTCACAAAGTGCTCACCTATTGTATATCATTCATCCCCAGCCGGCACTTAAATTCAGTCCATCTCAACTCCTTAGAGAGCATACAGTACAACAGCCTGGTGGGCGCTTTGTACTAACACTATGACAAGATCTTTCTCTACCTATAGCTGGCTACCTATTCACACCCAAGTGGAGTGAGGAAAAGCGGAATGAAGCATCTTTCCAAAGAGCACAACGCCTTGAATGAAGAGAAAAAACCCACTTGGGCTCACCATTCATTTGAAGGAATGGTGGCAACGGAAGCTGTACAGAATGATGCGGCTTGAAACACCTGGAGTCTTTTAAATAACAACATATGTAGCAAAACTTTTCAACCATAGATATACACACTTACAATGTTCACCATTTTTGTCACATTTTGCTCTCTCTCACCATTCTCAGTGCTTAAGCTGCAATAGTTTTGACCAAAGTGTAATATTCGTATCAAGACCAAGAAGGAAAAATGACCATAGTCCAAATAGAAGGGTTTGATGGATTTAGGCAATTTGATAAAGTAGTTTAATCAAAACTTTGCTCAAAAGTACTTTGGTTGTACTTAGTGACGCCTCTCTCCAATGAAATAAATTGCTTTTTATTATCTTTATGTTAATAACATACTTGAGGGTTTAAAAAAAAACTCTTTTCTCATTTTATGGATATGACTATGGTCATTTTTCCATCTTGGTGGTATTCATATACAGATAGTAAGTCTGAATCCTATGTTTTTGTCCTCAGTATCCTTTGACAGAAATCGTCAAGCGTTTGACGACAAAGAAATTGCTTTGCTAAATGAAGTCAGGCGGTTACGTCAAAGACTAGCCACAGAGAACAGATCAAGCGTCCCCCACCAGTGGCATTTGAATGATGGTCTTATCTCTTGATGAAAACATGCTTGACAAATCTTTTAATAGATCTAGAGCAGAGCTCGTAACACTCCTCAAATCTCCTATATTCTCATACTGTTTTAGTATTCCCTCGTAAGAAAAAAAAACCTCCAATAATTTCAACTCATTACCGGCTCAGCTTAACATCCTCTTGGCTGTTGATTCTTACCTCCACACCTGAACTTTCGTTAAAAGTCTTAAAGCACAACATTACTGTTTCAGTGTCCAAGTATGAATGAACTTGGAAATTATTTTTGAAATGGAAATATAATGGCATGGATCCTCCCTTGAAAGTTCCAAGGCAGGCGACGTGCATCCCTCGCCCGTCCAAACCAAGGTAATTTTCTGGGAGCTCAGCCCAACAATGGCTGGGGTACCCAGCAAAACCCTCAATGACCAACAGTAGACCTGCCTCCGAGAGAGAGCTAAGCAAGCTCTGGTATTGAAACATAATGAAAGGGTGGCTCATTTTTTACCCAATGTAATTATTGGGGTTCATGCGATAGCCGAAGAGTTATGCTGCAGGGCCCACAACTGACCCCAAAGCCAGCTAAGGAGTGTAAGTGATTTCGTCGCCGTTTGAAGGGCTCTCTCGGAGCTCAAACGACGCATGTCCCAATTTGAAGAAGAAGAAGAACACACCCCCCCATTTCAGTATTTGAAAAAAACATCCTAGAATCTCCTAATGATTTGATGAGTGCTACGAGTCCTGGTCTAGACGTAGCCTTAATATATTTCTTAATTATGTGATACAAATCCTGTATAATACAAAGCACGAATGTCTAATAGTACTTATTTATTTCGTTTCTCTCTAATTCAGGCAATGATGGAGGCGGAGGAGTTGCTATAGCATCCACCATGTTTCCCAAAAACTTTTTTTTTGTATTAAATTCATTACACCTGTATTACAGTAGTCCCTGGATAAAGCACCCTTCATAAAAGCACACTCTGTATAAACACATGCCTACATAATTATGCTGACCAAATATTTACCACATAAGAATAAAAGTGTTCTCATAAACACACAGTATGCATAAAAGCACACTTTTTCCTGCGCCCAATGGACGTGCGTTTATCCAGCGACTACTGTATTATTTTATTCATCTTCCCATGGTATAGAAAAGAAATGTTTCGCATATGTGTATGGTTGTTCTATGTAACAAATGTCTTGTGCCATACCTTTTTGTATGATGTAGATGTCTACATATTTTGTATATATGCAGAGCTTCCTACCCTAGCATATACCTTAGAAGAATCCCAGACCTGAAAATGAGGAATTTCATATGAAAATGAGAATCAACTTACCGAAACAGGGGGCATGGGGGGGGAGGGGGGGTGTATCAGTGTATCTTTCTTGGGCCAATTTTAACGCCAATTCCAATTTCTGGCTGTGCAGATGTTACTCAATTTAACAGACATACAGTTCACATCACAGGAAACACTTATATTTACATATATACAGTTCATTGCTGAAGCAACATCTCTAATTGTTCTCTTTCAAACTCTTATAATAGGCGCTTTTGGCCGTAGCTATAAGAGCTGACGAGAAATTGTGTTGGTGGCAGACCAGACTTCTTGATGACATGTGCACTTTTTGCACTACGAGTGCACTCAAAGTGTCTGTGAAGAGGACGGTCAGAATTTAACGTGATTCTTTCGAACCGGACTGAACGCTCTCTCTGTATCAGCATTCGAGTGTGTGAGGCAACATAATCCTTTCATGACTTTGGCAACGTTTGGGAATTTGCAGATGTTGTCCAAATTTCTGATTCGGCCAGTCATGTCCCATTGGCGGTCTGCTCTTTCCTCCTTTAAGATCTCTTCAGGCAGCTGCTCAGACTGGAATTTGGAGAATTCTAGGGGAAGGTGTTTAATGTTTTCTTGAGGAAGAAGACATGGATATTTTTTTATAAAAATTCCAGCATTGAAAATTTGCTGCGCAGCCTTCTGCCTACGTCAAGCACAGCAGCATTCTCTAGCAAGTTGTCATCAAGAGGGAATTTCTTTAAAATATGCTGTGTTGCAGCACAGAAAAAACTTTTAATATCTTTGATAAAACAGTCCTGTTTTTGACTGAATGTAGCAGCAGCCTGCAGCAGGTGGAACAGTTCTCTGGTATCGGCACCCATCAAGATGTCTTTTCTCGTAGCTGCGACTTCCTGTCATCGAATTTTATGGCAAAGATTGACGGACATGCTGTAACAGTAACAGCATCCGGCCTGATGAAGCGAACTACCAGATCTGTAATGAGTTCATGCAGTCTTGCCTTTAGATGGTGAACTTGAGGTGCTTCTTTTTGGAGCATGAGGTTCAGGATTGGTGAAAATGGGTAAGTTCTCCTTTAAAAAGAGACAGTAACGCTTTGCGGCTTTGTTCTCAATAAATTTGTTGATCCGGATGAGGTGCACTTGTTTGGTGTTGTCTTTTTCACGGCTATTGAGATAATCCAACTGGTCCTTGAAATACAAGCGAATAGGATCCCATTGCTGAAGCAATTGCTCAACACACGCAAGTAATGACAGCCATCTGGTCGCACCATGTTTAGTGATGGCATGCAGTATCATTCCACATTCTTCCTGGAATTGACGGAATTCCTTCTTCCTCTTGCTGCTTTTGTCCAAGAAAAAGAAAATATCTACAAGTTGGTCTTCCATGTTCACAGTTAGTTCTTTGGTGGCTGCCTTTGCTGCCAAATGAAGTAGATGGCAAGGGCAACCATTAATGTAAACCTCTGCATTCTGCTTATGGATGTGAGCAGAGACTCCATTGTACACCCCAGTCATGACACTGGCATTGTCACAAGAAAAGGCTAGACAGTTGCTCCAACTAACTTTGTCTTCCTGCAGCTGCCTGTCGAGAATGTTAAATATGTTTTCGCCGGTGGAAGCTCCATCACATGTCTTTAAAATGACAAGATCTGTCACGACCTGTCCTTCCCTTTCATCGAATGTCCGCACGACTATTGGATAAAGCTGGCCAGCCCCTCCATCATTAGAACCATCAGTGGCCAGGCTAAATGGCTGAGTCCTCATCCTTTTTACAATGGCTGCTGAAATGTCCGTAGCCAGACATTTAGTCACTGCAGCTGCCTTTGTCCATGCACGCGAACATTTTTTGGCAGTAGCGGAGTCAGGAAACATTTTCTTAAATAAATCCGCCGCATGATCAGAAACAGCCATTTGTAGGTTGTGCTCAACAATGAACTTATTGAATAACATCTCTGCCACCATAACACCCTGGTCCAAAGGCGTGCCTGCTGCAGACAAGAAAGACGATACCGGTTTTAATTTGGATTTTAGTTTGGCCATCTCTTGGTGCTTGTTACTTTTTACATGTCTTTCCACATCGTTTGCACCTCCAGATTTTATGGTAAAATCTGATTTCACATAAAGTGCAGCGAGCATGATGGTCACCTAATTTTGACGACACAATAGAAGCCCATGTTGCAGTGTATTCCTGTGGATACATTCTGTTCAACTCTGGGTCGTTTTGCTGGTGGTGCCATGCTATTGACTATTGCACAAATAATAAAAAAATTCAAAACTAAAACACGATCAAATTATTAACTCAATCAAAAAATAAATCCAAATGGAAATGGATCCACAAAGAATGTGTCCGTCGTACCGTAATTCGTAACGAAGCTGAGATAACACAATAACAATTAATAGATCTAGACTAGATGTAGTAATCCAGCACAAATAAAAAAATATTCAAAACTTAAACACAATCAAATTATTCACTCAATTTCAATCAGAAAGTAGAAAGTAAATCCAAATGGAAATGAATTCACAAAAAGTGTGTCTGTTAAACTGTAATTCGTAACGAAATAACAATAGATCTAGTAATCCAGCACAAATCAAACTAAAACACAATCACATTATGCACTCGATCATAAAATAAATCCAAATAGAAATAAATTCACAAAGAAGAATGTGTAAGTCGAACCGTAAGTCGTATAGACATAGATCTAACTCAGAATGGCTAAATAGAATAATGCAGTTGTAAAGAACTTATGGCAGAAGTTCGGTCTTGGTGCAAATCAAAAGCATGCAGTGCTCAGCCGCACTGGTGTCTATAAGCACGTGAATACGGACATCTCAATTTTCAACGGCTACTCCTCCCCACAGCAGAAAATATTACGGGAAAACACGATTTCGTGACGTAGATGTACGCATTGGGGAAATGCGGACTCACTATCGATTTTGCGGAATGATTCCGCACAATCCGGAAGGGTGGGAAGTTCTGTATATGTGTCCTCTTATTTCTATAAGGTAAATAGTTTTTATTAAATTTTTCACATGGTCGTTTTCATACTGCAAACAAGATCTTTAATTTCACTGTCATGATTCTTTGATTTTGAGTGATTTGGTGTTTTTTGGTTTATTGTAGCAAGGTTTATTACTTCAAGGAAAATAGAGCAAGAGGCAATGATCATATGGCTTCTGCAAGAGTGATTGTGTACTGATTATAGCTGCTGTTCCATTGGTAGTTGACGGACACTACCGGTAGGTTCTCCTTCTTTTCTTTTACTCTGTCACATGTCTTTCATCTTGCTGTTTCCTCTGAATTCACTCTGAGATCACCACGTATGGTGGACAGGGTAATTTTTAATGAAAGTAACAAACAAAGCCTTTTTATCCAATATCTGTTACAGTTTTGTTAATTATTCCAGAACGATCACTCCTGCCGAATATTCATGTAGGGCTAAAAATAGCGCTCTATAATAGACAATTTTCTCTCTCTATTTATATAAGAAACGCTGTAATTGAACAGTTTTCCCTTTCTTATTCTTTTTGTTTTTACTCAATTTTCTAAATGAATTTTTTTTGGCTCAAACAATCATCAATGGGTTGTTTTTTTTAAAGAAATTTATAAGTGTCTTAAAGTTAAAGTGCATGTCAATAGTTATTTAGTAGATTTTGTCTGTCTTGATTTTGTTAAGCACAAATGATATGTTAATGTCATTCAATGATCAAAGTTGTCCAAATATAATTTTCCAAATGTGTAGTGATTTTTTATTTGGGGGGGGGGGGGGGAACTTCCTATATCTCTCCTCGCTATTTCCTCTTAATTCACACTGAAATCACTGCATATGGTGCAAGAGATAAATTCCAATGAAACCAAGCATGCAATTGTGTCTTTGTTCAGGAAGTTTGTGCATGCAGATCTATAAGTTAATGCTATTTTTGTCAGCAAAAGAGAGCAAATGTCTTGCAAGAGTAAATTAAAGTGAGTCCCAGTCCGATACTCAGGGTTGAGTGTAGGGCAATAATGAATAGAGTCCTGATGTTTTTAAGCATAAGGCATAGTGTGGTAGCTTACCATTGCTTTCTACGCCATTTTTACTTTCACAGAGTCTGAAATAGACCTGCCTACCCATTTCGCTACTGGGTTGACAGGAGGACCAGAAAAATGTGCCCGAACTGGGAATCGAACGGGCCTCCTGGGTGGTAGTCAGACGCTCTACAGACTGAGCTTTAAAGAGTAGCTTTTCATTGCATCCCCCACCCATCAGTCTCCCTGTCTCTTATCGACAGTGGGCTGTTGGCGGGGGCTACTGGTACCGTAGGTCCTTATTCTTTCCTTTCACTCTTTTACTTATCCTTCATCTTGCCGTTTCCTTTTAATTTACCCCTGCGATCACCACATATAGAAATAAAAAAAGAGTACCTTTCAATAAGGGGGGAATTCTTATCTACATATCTGTCTACTACTCATTTATTTATTTATAACTATCCATCCGTCCATCTATCCTTCCATCGTCATATCTACAGCTCTTTCTTCTATTTATGTACCATATTTTAACCCGTTTATAATGAAACTATTTCCATGTAATGTAGAAATCACATTTTCACGCGACCCGTCAAAATCTGAGAATTTAAGTTCATATTTAGCTGATCAGTCTAAAATGTAACCCATGGAAAATTACGAATGCCCAACCTTTGATTCTTTTGACTCTTACTGCAAATGTTCGAAATGTGCACTAAGTTGTCTTTCACACAAGTGTACTTTTCGCACTGTTTGCAAAAACACTCCTCAAAGTATCCATTGAAATGTGGATATATGGATTTACATTGATCACCCTGTATATATACATGTACATAGTACATAGTGATAAAACAATTCTTTAGAATTACAAAGGTCTGGTCTTGTATTTTTGTATCAAAAGCCTGGAAAATTAAAAAATCTCTCTATTGATACTGATAATGATTAACATTTACTACAAAAATTTTCTTTAGTTATTGTTCATTTTCTTGTAAGTTAATTGAGCAATGAATGATTGTCATTTGAGTGATGAGAGATATGGCAGAATGTAAGATGTCCATCGATCACATTTCCATAGAACTTTTATAAACAAATAGGTGATATATATATATATGAGAAAAAAAGGAATCCCCCTAGCTGCCTTCTCGCTCTCTCTCTCTGTGTCTGTATGTACATATATATATATATATATATATATATATATATATATATATATATATATATGTGTGTGTATATATGTTCTCTTTCTCCCTTTGTCTACCTCTGTTTCTCTTTCTCCCTTCTCTCTCTCTCTCTTTTTCTCTCTCGCTCTCTCTTCTCTTTCTCTCTCTCTCTCTCTCTCTCTCTCTCTCTCTCTCTCTCTCTCTCTCTCTCTCTCTCTCTCGCTAGCTCTATCTCCCTTTCTCTTTCTCTTCTCTCATACACACACACAGAACCTTTATTAAGGACTGACAACAGTACTGTAAACTCGGTGCTTGTTGTAAAGGTAGAGATAGACTTGAAATGGGATAAACGCAATACTTCATCTAGCCTTAAAAATTACCAAAAGTAAATACAACTGTCTTTCTCCTCATAAAACAATCAGCAGATCTTCATAAAATGAAAAAAAAACAACAAAAAACAAATCCCTGACAAACAACAAACATCCAAAACCATGTTTTGAATTCATCTCATGAAATAAAACATCGGGGAAACTGTGTTGTTTGTTTTTATTTCTCACACCATTTTCTATCACAGAATATGATAGACATTCAAATTCACATGCTATTTAAAAGAAGACAGAGAGTAGAGAGAAAATACAACCTGGATATTTCATGTAAAGAAATATAATAAATACACATGTACAATGATTCTAGATTGCTTTGAGTAAAGTGATTTTTCATATTTGATTTGATTTACCCACATCCTAAATTTTGCCCGGATTGCTTTGTAAACAGCCAAAGGATCTTTAACATGCACAGAGTGTTGTGACATGCACACGGGACCTTTTTATCGTCCATCTCCGACGGACGGGGTGTTGATTCACCTACCTGGACCAGGTGGAAAATTTTACTTGTAAAAACTCAAGAAATTTTTTCCAGCCGTCAGCGGGGTTTGCACACAAACTTTGGGTTGATCTGACAGGCCAACACATTGCCTCTGGACTACAGAGTCCCTTTTGAGAACAGGGAGGATGAGAATGGGCAGCCTTGCATTCTACCATTTCTATTCATGTGTAACAACTCGAGATAATGTCAGTATCACCCCGTAGGAATGAAAGTCAACAAGAGTGGGTGGTTGGTGGGGGATGCTGGTAGGTCCTACTTTCCTTTTTCTTCTTTCACTTATCTTCAATTTTGCTGTTTCCTCTTAATTCACCCTGAGATTACCGCACATGATGAATATGGTAAATCTCAATCAAGTAAACAAGGCTTCATGCATAGGTTTAAGGTCACTTACATTTCATTTATTGTAATTAAAGACAAGGAAGTAAAAGTAATGAAACTTTTGCTCTGCGTTAGTAACTAGTGTTAGACATCTATTGATATAATTATGCAAAGCTCAATCTATCTCAGTTTCGTATGCATATATAAATATGAGACAAATGGCATAATAATATGTATCTTTGAAAAAAACCCAACAGATTTTATAACAAGAATGATAAATAATGGAATAATATTGTAAACATTTATATTGTGCCATACACCCCTCCCGAACGGAGGGCTGTTGATCAATTTGATTGTTGCACACAGTTACGAGATGTAAATGATCATTAAATTTCACACTCTTACAATCCACAATGCCCCGTTTTCTTTATATTACATTACATTGATAATCAGAGGTATTAGTATTATTATTATGAATATATTTTTAGTGCTTAGTGAGGTATATGTACCTAACTGTTGGCACCGGGTAGGTATGTAGGTGTTTCCCATACTCGTGATACTGTGTACTCTTGTGATACTGAGTAGTCTTGTTTCAAAGTATCAAGTTCGATACTGAGTGCATAGGGTATTAGGGGATATAAACAGAACTTCAATTGGTAGATATCTAGCACGAACACATCATCACTCCGTCACTCAAACTCAAAGTGGGGACGAACTTGCAAACTACCCACCTCGCTCTCTCACATAACCGAGCCTACCTGTGCGTGTCAGCTCTGTTTTTTTGTTAGCATAATCTACCCCCCCCCCCCTGGTCCAGGTAGGCGGAACGACACTTAGTCCCATCGGAGACGGAAGACAAATAGGAGGTCCCGTGTGCAGATCACAACACTGTGCACGTTAAAGATCCCTTGGCTATTTACAGGTTAGTCTGGGCAAAATTAAAATCCTACCAAAAACCGAGATCGCCTTGGTTGTGGATGTGGTTAAAGCAAATCAAATGAAAAACTCATTTATAATGAAAAAAGTACCAAAAAAAGTAAAAAATACAAATTTCTTCAAGCAAATAACACATCTTCCATAAACTGTTTCGGTTCATCTTCCATAAACTGTTTCAGTTCATCTTCCATAAACTGTTTCGGTTCATCTTCCATAAACTGTTTCGGTAGTAGATTTAGGTCATATATCTAATGTTTGGCTTCTTTCTAGATGATTCAGCATCCTAAAGTAAGATTAGTATCTGATGATTCAGAATTAGATTCACTGTTAGATTTAGAGCTAATTCTTGAGTTGAAATTGAAAGGAATATTTTCGTTTTGGAGGGAAAAAATTATTGACCACTAGAGTCAAGTCTATCTACTTTCGATTTCTTGCAACGGACGTACTATCCGATAATAATTTTACGTCACGTCTCTGTACAAATGATTCAACTCTACACGTTCAAAAAATGCTGATACCAAAAGACATCAGGAAGAAGCAGAAAAAGGTAGGAAACAATACATTTTGTACCGATGGGAGTCGGGTTTGGCAGCCAACAGTCTACTGACGGGACCTGATACATGTCGGTATTTAGCAGTTTCATTTAAATTTACCCCTGTCCACCACTGCGGTTATCTCAGGGTGAATTAGGAGGAAAAACAAGGTGCAAGAAGGGAAGGAAAGAAGTAGGACCTACCAGTACGTAGCACCTGTCAACCACCCGCATAATAGCAGTGCAAGAGTTTAAAGTGGAGTGAGGTTCAAGTAATGCAATATGCTTTTGGATGTGGTTTCATTTTTTTAAAAGTGTCCAACATTTCAACACAAACATCCTCACGATCACAATGCATGTCGTCCATCTAGAGTCACACAGAAATTTCTTTAACTATCCATATACCTATACTCCTTTCTATTTACCTGGGGGAGGGGTTCTCGATCTATTGATACATTCATCTGCATAATGTCACTGATAAATATAGAAATAGCACTACACACACAAACACAAACAAAACAATTTGCTCACAAAAGTATACCATTACCAATACTAGACAGACTTGAAAACAAATAATTTTTCAGCCATGATGAAGATATGGACTGAGACTAGAGAGATATCAAATATGAGATTCCTTGAGCACATGGAGTTCGGCTTTAAAGTAAATTAGATTTTTTGTTCATTTGAAACTCAAGACATTCTACATCTAACAACACACTAACGCATTTAACATCAACCTTATTTACCAAATTTACATCTCAATATTGCATACGTGGAGGCACTGAGTCATAGAAAGACTAGACACACATATATAAAGCTTTGAATTCGTTAGAAAGTATTCAAACATGTCAATTAGATTTATGTTACATAATGTTATTATTATTATTATCATTTAAACGAAATCAGCAATGGCAAAACACAGGAAATAATGTTATTTAAACAATACTTATACATGTATCTACCACAACTACTATTACATTATTATTATTATCATTATTATTATTGACAGTTGTAATAACAATAATAATGATAAAAGTAATAAATAAAAGTACAAAAAAAGAAAGGGCTAAAATTATTAAAAACATAACAGACATTCAGATCTATTCCATGCCCAGAAATGTTCAAATTTATGAGTTCATGTAAAAACATTCCTTCCCTGGGATTCAGCCCTCTATGCTGTTGATATTTACATTAAAATTAAAAGAAAATTCATCAGTACATGACTAACAAAGAATTTACAATAGTTTACATATACAAATCATACATTTTTTTAGTCTGGCTTACAAGAAAACGTGCATACACAAGCAGAGCTGCCAACCATGTCAAATTGAAAAGCAGACCTTGATTGCACGACCAAATTTTAGCTTGTAAGACAGCCAGAAATAGTCAAGAAAGCATTGATAATCTAACTTGAATTAACCCCTTTAAGGTGAATGATGAATAACAAAAGGTCCACTGATCGCTTGCCTTTTTGGCTAAATGCGACAGTGGTTTGGGGACCTCAGATTCAGAACGATATCTCCGGACTTCCACCCTGATCTCTCTGAGTCTGCTGTTTATCTTGGGGTTTCTTTTTAAACAATTGGTTAACCCTCACATACATGCTTTTCAAGGTAAATACAGACATGGACTGGAGATTCAGAGCCAAAACAAAACACACTAATAATAAATATCTCTTTTTATACATACTGGTTGGCAGCGATGCAAAAGAACCCTGAACTAGTGGGCAGTTGGCAGGGGTTGCTAGTAGGTCATGCTTCTTTCCTGTCACGCTTTCATTAAATCTTTCATATTGCTGTTTTCTCTTAATTCACCCAGAGATCATTACATATGATGGACAGGGGGAAATTTCAATGAAACAAGGACCTCAAACTCAAACAGAATCCTCCCATATTTTTGTTGCTTTCTTTTCCTGATCTAAACACGACTTCAACTCGTAGAACAAGGTACAGCGGGAAAATAAAGACTAAGTGCAACAGCTGCAATAAGAAAAGAATGCAACAAGTCATGAAAGATATGGTGGCTTGTTCACACTCTGAGTAATTCTGTCTAATACTAATAGTATTTGAGATGGGATCGGTAAAGGGGGAGAGAGACAGACAGACGGAGAAAGAGAGAGAGAGGGGGAGAGAGAGAGCAGCAGGGACTAGGCGACCCGGCCCTTTATGAGTCTCCTGCTGCCTTGTAGTTTGTAGGCAGATCTTAGCTGACCAAAGGCTAAGCGTGTTCACCCCGAAAGAAAATCTAAACCTGTTGCCTTGCAGGTAGGTCTTAGCTGACCACAGGCTAAGGGGAGTAAACTCAGACAGAAAATAACAAACAAAGCCCGGTAGGGGTCTCAAGGTGACACTGACACTGACAGCCCCACCACCTTCCTAGGATACAGTGGGCTGATCACCTGCTTACCCAAAACCAGCTGATTCAGAGAAACAAAGATATATCAATTTCATGGGGTTTGACCTCAAGAAGACGACCCTGGAAACGAACATGTAGGAAGAAGATATAAAAAAGGACACTAAAGCAAAGAAATTTAACCTTCACAGAAGGGCATAGAACATATCAGGACAGGGTAGCCTGGAGAAAGTTCATTTCGGATATCTAAATCCACACACCAAAAGGTAGAATGAGAATTGATCCAGAAAAAGAAAGAAAGCTTTCAGTGGAATGGATCTCGCGTCTTGTCCTAATGGGAGATGGAGGAAAATCAAAAAGATGAGGTACCATATGTGCAGATTATCATGCTCTGGATATCCTTAAAAACCTTCAGCAGTCAAGAATACTACCAAGGCCAACCTACCTAAACTCTGGAATTCATGCTTATGCACAATTTAGGTTTCGTTTACTTTCATTCAAACGCCCACTAATCTAACAATGTGGGTAAACGGATATTCAAGGACGCAGATTCTGTATACATGATAACAATATAAACATGGTGTGCATCAACAATCTGTTGGCGTTTTTTCATTGAAGTGTTCTTTTGGCAATACAAAAAATAAAGAAATAAATGGATAAAGCCTTACTCTTTCATCACAAACATGGACAGACAGCTGAAGCAAACTAAACCAGTAGGTAAGGATAACACTTCATCAGATTAAAAAATTAAATCTTGGTCCCTTGCAGGTTCTAATAAAGCGTTTTCCAGTATGTTGTTGACTTGACTTGATCTGATTTTTGTACCCCCAGGTGGGGCATAGGTTACCAATACGGCCTCTCTACTCCACTGTGTCCTGCACCAAGATCTGTCGGGTTCAGGAAAGGCCCAGCTGCCGAGCTTCCTGTTGTCTTTGGTCTCCCTCTGCCTCTCTTTCCTTGTGGATTCCAGGCCAGACGTGTTATGTTTGCTGTTGGTTTTCTAAAAGTCTGTCCGAGCCATCCCTATTTTCTTCTCTTAATTTATGCTTCTATATGTTCTTAATGTGTCTTTTCCCAAAGTTTGTTGTTGAGTTCTTACTTAAAATTTAGTATTCTTTTAGCTTTCTTTTGTAAAGGTGTTTCCCTGAGTAACAAAGAAGTCTTATCATAACACTCACTATAAAACTTTCCCAGACACTAGACACATTATTATTATTATATAATTCTGCCTAGATCTAATTGGTGGTACATTTGACATTTGCAATGTAACCAAAATAATAAAATCACCGTTATACTGGGTATGGTTAATATCAAGTACGATTATTAGATCAGGTCAGTACTCAATAGTGAGGTTATGTGGCCTTTTTTTGTCCTGACCCGAACAGGCAAACAATTTTAAAAAATACAAAAAATTCAAATGCTGTCTTGATCAAAAAGTTAATACACTAAGAACCTAAAGCAGGTTATTTCAAACCAATATATATGCAAAACCTTGTGGTCCTAGGTATAATGATTACTGAGTTTACCACACTCAGGGTTAGAGAACTGTCAGCTTTATACATAGATAACTAAGTTTCAAAATTATGAAATGCTACCATTATGATGTAAACGCATATACATTCTATATATATATATATATATATATATATATATATATATATATATATGTGTGTGTGTGACAAACCAAATTTTGAAGAGTTAAAAAAAAGAAAGATTTCCTCAAATTTTAATGTGTAGGAATGAAACTACTTTATATAAATGTTTTAATAACATTGCATACACACAAATAGTTGTCACCCCTGATAGTGGCCATAGGTACTTCAGGTGATTATCTTTCAGTTTATGCAACAATGGCGTCGGTGGCTGAGCGGTTAGGCTGCCAGACTGGGGATCATGAGGTCCTCACTCTACCTAGGTGCAAATGGTACAAGCATTAGCTTGGGAGTAAAACCTGCATCAGACTAGCGTCATGGCCAGGAGGTGATTGTTGTCACCTGTTCCACTTCACGCTATAGAAACTGGGATAAGCTCCGGTTTTATAGGCCTCGAGAGCCTTGAAGGAAATTTACTTTACTTTATGCAACAAGAAAAACATATGTGTTACAAATTTCCATCGTAATGGCAGTGATACATTAATGTAAACTAACTCCCACTCTTCCCTTGTTAAGAGCGATCTAAATTCGTCTATGATCTAAAAGCAATGATCAACAATGCTGAGAGAATTATTTATTGTGGAGTGAAAGACATTGATGATTGTGATGTGATGTAATAATGAAACAACCTTGAGGTCAACACAGTCTGGACATGTATATATATATACATGACATAAAGTACAAATAACATAAATGTTGGCCAACTCTCTGAAAAATGCATTTATATATAATGAGTGTATGCAAACACACTGACACGTGTATACATTAACATGCTTTTCAAGACTTCATACCTGAAAACTAACACAATCACCGTATGTGTACATTCCAAACATTTAAACTATATTACACACAAACAATATTCATATTGTAATAAAAAATAAAGCAAAAGAATGAGAGCAGACCATAAGAAAGGAAGACAACGAGGAGTAGGAGAAAGAGCAGATAGTGGTAGATTATTTCAAAACCGACAAATTGAATGTTTTCTGTTAAGTAAATTTCATTAGGGCGATAGTAATTAACAATGATTTCTACACTATTAAGGCAACATAATTTTTAAACAATCTACCTGTTCTTTCTTGCCGCCATTATTTTGATCTCCGACAGCATTCTGGGACATGGCAAGAAAATACAAAAATCTTTGCGGAGGGGTCAGAGATGGTCAATAGGAAAGAGGAAAGTCCCGTAAATACGAAGGAGTCTCTGCAGGTGATTCATACAAGTAATTATAATACTCCACACATCCATACCAGCACATTGTCCCTCCTTTGCTGACAAAGCAGTGAATTTTCAAATCATCCAACGAGTCTGTGAACGTTTCCACGGTCAGAGAATCTCCCCACACAGTGGGCTGGAAGTGGACCATTGAAATACGGCGCATGAAGTGATCGTGGAGTCTGTTGGCAAACTGCGGATATAAGTTCCTGTGAGCAGCGATGCTTACGTTGTCGAAGAAGTATCGGGCGTAAGACGGATGTCTGGTGCGTCCGCTCGAGTCGGTGTCCTGGAGAGGTACGACCACGTGGTAAGAGAACGCTTTTCTGAGGTAGTCGGGAGGCACGATGGGATGATAGTTGTCTGGCGTTGAAGGAAGCAGCGGCAAGAATTTCGCCCTCCACCACGGCGGTATTTTTTCTTTCAGACCGGATTCTCGATGGACGAGTTTGTTGCATGTTTTCAGCTGAATGGAGGCTCGTTGGCGTCCCCCAAAGGTGGCGCTGCTGTGAGTTGTAAACATGGTCTCCATCATGCCGGTCAATTTCATGGAAACCTGTGTAAAGACACAAGAGAGAGACATGGCCAGCTATGTCAGACGTCCTTGACTTGGAAACTCCAAGTTTTACAAACATGAGAAAATTTTCTTTTTAAAAATCAGTGGTTGAATACCTTATGAGAAATGAGTTTTGTATGCTTTATTTGCACATCCAAAATGTCCCCCCCCCCCTCCCTCCCGCAATTTTAAATGATACTGAGCAAAACGTTGACTTCAAGTTTTATTTTGTAGCAGCATTGGGTGGTAAACCTTATGAACATATATATTTATAACAACAATCATTAAAGTTCCGTGTCAATACACCATACATAGAGTTTATAATTATTGTCTCTGGTAAAATTTTAAAAAGTGGGATAGATAGTTGTGGTATGACATGGAAATACAAAGCAAAGAAAATCGGAGTGACAGGATGTAGAGCAAAATAGTTGAAAAACATAAACTTTATCGAAATGGCAGGCAAATAAAAAGCCATGACGAGTCAACTCGAGGAAATTATGTCAATAATCATCGCCCATTCATGATAATTGAATCAAACGACTATGCGTTGTTATGTGTGCTGAGCAAATTTAGTGCTCACTGAACATAACTTTCTTTGACCAAAACAAACGCCAACACCATAGCATTTCTTAAATGGTGAGATGCAAAACACAAAGGGCTGATTCAAGAAGAAAAAAACTGTAACTAACAATAAACATGTGACATAACAAATAATGTTTCACCATGTGATTGGCAGGCTGTGAGGAAACAAATTCTGAACGTGTTTGCTCTATTTCTTTATGTTACAATTGTATCACCCACAATGATTGAAAAATCAGGTGTTAAAGAGGCAAAAACTCAGAAGTTGATCAGTCCATTCATGACTGGTAAAATTAAACTCAGGTTCATTTCTCACAAAAGTTCATGTTCAAATTAAAACAAACTTTCGGAACATTTGTATCTGAAATCAATCAATTTTGTTCAAGAAGGAGATACAATTTCTTGACTTTTTCATTGTTCTTTATGCACCAGAGATCAGCATTGATTTTAGATATTTTACCGTCTCTTTCTCCATCCTCTAGACTGTCCTTGCTGTCTTCTTCTTCAATGTCGTTTTCTTCGTTTTCTTCTTCTTCTCCTTCTTTTTCTTAATCCTCTTCTTCTTTTTCTGCTCCTTCTTCTTCCATTTATACTAATTGCAGATTGATATTTAACTCGAGTGACCTCCTAACATAAGACATACACAGGAGAATGCATTTGCTTCTTCTCTGTCTTCCCATTCTATAACTTTGATTTTCAATCAATGACTCATCACACTGCTGTATGAATCCAAACATGCTGCTGTCATTCAACTGCAAGTTTCTTGCACAATGCTCCTTAATATTTGAGAAAACGTTCATTATATTTAACTTAGAATTAACCCCTGTTACAGCAAATAACAATAAATCTGCCAATCACTAGCCTTTCTAGCATATATATATATATACATACTTTTCAAGGTAGATACAGATTTACAGACTCAAAGCCAAGAAAACATAAACAATTCTTTTTTCCGTACTGGTTGGCAGCTATGTGAATGCAGCCAATAATACCCACCTGCTAGAAGATCATCTTTTGCCATGTTACCTTTGAAGGTACTTGAACAGTAATTTTATTTTTTAGCAAGTGGAACAACCTTGCATTCTAGCAAAACAACTAAAAATTTACTACTTGATCAAGAAATTGATTTCATAGTTAAAGAGGACTGGCCCCAATGGTACGCAAATAAAAGGCCATAGATAACGTCATTTAGCAGTTATAATTGTCCGACAAATTATACACAGTTCAACTAGAACTGTTCAACAGCAAAAAGCTTAAAAGGACAAAATCAAAAATTGCTTGATTGAGAAAAATCAATCTTAAAAACATCAGAAAGTCAATTTCTTTATGCAGAAAAGCACTTTCATGCATTGTTTCCCTGCAAGGAGGTTCATCGTATCAAGACTTGTTGATACAAACTTGAAATGTCTGATGTTCTTTGGGTTTGACCCCTAGCTATGTGTGTTAAGGGGTGGGGGCCACCTGGATTGGCGAGTTTGGGATAAAAATGTTGATTTTCTGGTCTTTATATATTCGGGTAGAACGATCATTTATCTACAAGTACAAGTTTATGGAAGAAAAATGACCATATAATGTATGATTGTTTTGTTACAATATTTTGTAGCGAGGGTAGGTAAAAACAGCCAAACTTTTGACGCAAATTTAACACTGACAGAAGATGGCACTGAAAACCCATTATAACAGGCCAGCTATCTCCACACAATGCTACATCTGGTCTCTCGACATGCTCCTTCATGGACTAGGCCTCACGTTGAGTGATGTAAGAGGTGGAGGTCATGTACTGGCGATGAATTTGTAAAACATGCGTACAAGTGTAGAAATAGAGAAATAAAACAAAAAACTGTCATTATGATGTCTGTTTTCACAATGGTTCACATCTAAACCTTTACAATCCTCTTTACATTAGTAACACTGCCAGAGACTGTTGAAACAGTAAGGGCAACTCGTCTGAAATGTCTTTTTTTTATTATTTTCTTTTGATTTTTGTTCGCATTTTCTCAAAATGTATTTCCCCCAACTAAATTTCTATCTCCTCCGTCATTTAGTGACCGATTTGTATAATATTTGGCACACAGGTTCCCCTCATCAATGTTAATAAAATGACATCTATAAAAGCTGATGTCACTCTTTCGATATTGAATGAAAAAACTATCTGCACAGGTTTTGAGTGATTTTGTTCATAACTAAGAGAGGAGATAGATTTTTAAAATTGGATCAAATCCAAGATGGCGGCCGTTTCCATGGCAACCAAGGACGCTACAAACTTTTCAATGGTATAGGATGACTATATTTTGACAGTTACTTATATATATACTAAAATCAAAAATCCTAACTCAAAGGCAAAAAAAATTCACTCAAAATTCTGCTGATTAATGAACTCATAAACCAATCAGTATAATACTAATTTCACACTATAAAGTCACTGCATGTCTTTTACTTTGTGTCAAATTTCATTTTCAATAGGTTTTCAAAATTAGAAGCTCCACCCTCTGGCAAGTCTCCTGCCTATCATCATGGTCAAATGTTCGTGGTTTCTTTTCTCTTTTTACTTTCTGTCAATAATATTGGGTATAATATAAATTATATTACAACATATACATGAGAATCTTGAGATTAAAGTATCAGAGTATTAACAACCAATATTACCTGGATTGGTGACTTTGGCGTGGTTGTTTCATAAAAATGTTTTCTGATCTCCAAAGCCATGCCATGAGAATAACAACCAATCCCTTTCCTATTGAGTTCCCGATAATCCAAAAAAGACATAGAGTAGTTGTATAGGCACGCATGTTCCACTCGGCAGATAATGTTCATAAGGCGATGCTGATCTGGTTGACCTGTGATGAAAATTAAAAAATTACCTTTTATCTGGTCATCTGTATCTGTATTGGGTACTCCAAAGTGCCTTAAGGTTGAGCAAATCATATAGGTGTTGAGGCTTATAATATGTAACTTTTTACCAGTGCTTTTCTATGTCAAATGAAAGCAGAAATACTGCACATAAAAGCCCTTGAGATTTATTGGTAATCAATGGTTAAAAGCTGTACAAGTCATGAAGGGATGAAAGATAAACAAAATCCAGACACTTGTAGGTAAATCATATCTTACAATACTACGAGTTGTTGAATTCTGAAATTTATCTTATAACTTCTGAAAATGTTTTCAGCTCAATTGAAATATTGGGATGTTCAGAGGTTACTCAATAAATAATGACCTTTTTGAAGCTGAAATCCATCTCCTGCTGTTAAATGTGATTACGTCACCTTGAAGGTGAGTGACATCATATGTATAAAACAAGTAATTAGCTGAGCTTTTTTTATGGAGAGCAAGATATAAAAGGAAATATACCAGATTCACAGCAATTTTTCCTTGTAGCTAAATATAGCATATATGTTTGCTTACCATATATGTAAACAAAAATTTCTATCGAACTTAAAAATAATATGTTACATACCTGTATGACTAATATCATCGAAACGTAGTCCAGGAAGTAAAGCTAAAGCTTTATGTTGACTTTTATCCACCTCAATGCGAAGATTGAGAGAAGGGTAAGACCTAGGGAACAGTAAAAATGTCCATAGTAATGTAATTTAAAATGAAATTCATTACCTTAACATATATATGACTTTATGCAATAGGTATCATAGATTCATAATATATCTTTTAGTACCTGCGAAGGGGTGAATTTTACAGAAACTATTTGCAAAACTGAAGACGTCTCGAGTTGCACCTTTCCCCTCCTCTAAAGCTACCGATATTCAAATACAGGATTGTGATGGTCAGACTGCCCAAGATAAGTTTTCATCTCAGGCAATCTGAAAGATCAAATGCGCCAACTGATCTACAGCCATTGTGGAAGAAGATAGTGCAGGTTTATATCAATTTTAACAATTACTTTATTTTCTAAATGCATAATTACGTAGATATTTTGTTGCATTTCTCATCTTATAAACTTGAGAAAACAAATACAGTCTTCCAAATTTTATCCACTGTATACACGCAAGAGAGTAAAAGCAAAACTGATATCGACTAGTTTAATTGTTTTGAAATTTTCCACTCATTTACATAAGATGTCAGTGCATTAAAATCATGGTCACTTCACCATAGCCGTAGGTGATTGGCTCAAGATTGTTGGATGAACAGTTAAATCTCCACGCCCAGATTTGTCTATTTTCGTCAGTTTAAAGGATTTAAATGATTTTCAAGATTTCATCAAATAAAAAACTAAAAAACATGAAACAAAACAAAAGACTAACAAATCATCTGCAAACTGCATTGGATCAATGACTTGATTAGAAGGGAATAATATCAAACTTTTTGAAAATTATAAAGATTGCAATATAAATATTTCTTGAAGGGGGTTCAGGGTCAGGGATGGTGGTAGATGTTAAAATAATAGCAGGGCTCCAACTATGGAACTTCTTCTCATAATATTCCTGGCATTTCAATTATATGTTTAAATAAATATACGTATAATCTAGTCTAATTTAAAGATAGGCCTAATCTAGAGTCAACATGCCCATTTCTGATCACTGCCGATGTCCTGACTACTTTTCAGGATTTCTTCACATTTATATCGCCCCCTAACTTCACTTGCTTTAGTCTCAAGTTTGCTTCAATCCCTTTCCTTTGACTATGTGAACTTATTGAGCCTTTGTTCACATGAGAAATTTGTTTAATACAAGCCCGATGAAGACCAGGTAAACCAATCCTCCATTTTTAGAATGCTAGTAAAACTATGTGATTTGCCAAGTCCCCAGGAAGTTCAGTCCAAGACTGTCCTCACCAATGAGGAACAAATCTTTGTTGATTGGCTGAACCCGCCCAAGAGTGTGCCTCCTCCCAACTTCCAATCCGCCCGACAACACCCACTTCTCTTAGATAAACTTGTATACACTACAAGAGCTCTTAAATACAATAGTCTTCGCCAAATTGCACGCCGCCAACAACGGCTGGCTTGACTTCGCAAAAATGCAACATGTTGTTGCAAGTACGTTTTCAATTGGTTGCATTTAAAGAATCGATTCATGTGAAAAATAAACTTGATAACGTCTTTTTGCCTCGTTCCAGTGACATAATCTGCCACGCACGTGTATGTGTGTGTGTCATCTAGATCTGTGTTAACAATGTGCACACAAGGATGCCTAGTCTTGCCTGTCTTGGCTCTTGTCATCATGCCCGTTCCTCCCCACCTCGGCCATCGACAATGGTTTGCCAGACAGACACTCTGATCACAGTGAGAAAATCTGAGAAAGGTTTTGTGTTATGTATCAACAAATTAAAAAGTATTGCAGTCTTGAGTGAGAGAAGAATGAACAATCTATGAAAAGAGGTTAGGCCTATAATTGGGTCTTATCCTCAAACCAAGTAACAACAAACAAAACCCAAACGATTACAAACAACTAACAAAATGAAAGTGCTTAAATGTCCAACCCAGAATGGCAATGTAAATAGTGGGTTGTGGTTCTTGACTTCGTCAAACGCACATTGGCCAAAATGCACGATTTGTTTGTCCCCCGTGGACTGTGTACTTTGGCGGAGACAAGTACTGCAATAGCCAAAAATCAAATTGACCTCATCTTTGACATTATGGGATGGCTTAGTTTCATTCTGACCTACTTAAGGGTTCATTCACAGCTGCAGTTAAGGCCTTTCTTTGTATTGGACAACACACGTGTGTGTAGTACTACTACTACTAGATCTAGAGTAGGCCTACTAGTACTAGATTTATCCTATACTGTGTTAAATGTGAGCTGATCATTGTTTCAGTCAGTGGCATCCAGTTAACTAAATATTACTGGCCAGCACTATTCGCAAGGTGTATGACGGATAGACTTTGCCACTATCCATCATTACTTTTAACAGTGAAAGGAGCTCGTCCCTCATTCGGTTCGCCATTACTGACCAATGGACTTTGCCACTATCCGTCATTAATGATGGACCTGAGCATGATTCCAGTTGAATTTAAACAACATCTAGATGTACGGTAGATCTAATGATGATTTTATTTTGTTATTATTTGACATTTTCACTATTTCCCCCTTGATGTAACAAATTACAGAGATATGAATATAATGGTGGATGGGAATGATTCATCATTAGATCTAGATGTGTTTTGCGTGATTTGATATACAGATCTCTCTCTCTCTCCTCTTGTATATTATATATATATCCCCATGTATGTGTGTCTCTCTCCTTCTATCTTTCTTGGCAATACATCCGATACAAATTTTTCTCTCTCAGGTAATCATCATTATTGCAGAATAGTCACTCCGTATATATTACTTGACAATTAATCTTCATATCTAGTCTTTTATATCAATATCAAAGAGATTTTCTTCTCCGAAATAAGACTTGGAAGCAACACAAAAATTGAGAGTGATTTCGATAAAAAGTAACAGCACCTTCTGGCAGTGCAGTTGAACAGTTTACCAGCTCAGATTTCCCTAACCACTGGCGATTTAACGCTCAAACTTTGTCAACATTCTAACCAATCATTTATACATAACTTTCCCAAATCTGAGCCTCGTGTTTTCATAAATAAAACGGGATAATCGCACTTTGAGCACCGCAAGATTTCACCTCGAATACGAAAAAAAAAAATATTACAAATTATATCCAGTTTATGCTCGAAACTGGGCATGGTCCTGATATCCCTCTCTCATGCTCCTCAATGGACAGAGCGTTGCGCGACGTGCTGTGAAGGCCTCTCATTTTTACGTGTGTTGTTCTCCAGTCGTCGCCCCATTACTTATTACTCCCACTTTAGCACCGCTGACCATAGTAAATGAAGCGAAAAATACACTGCAGCGGTGCTAAAGTGGGAGTAATAATAGGGTGACGACTTTGGCCAGGCAAGCGGGGTTTAAACTTTCAAGTCGTCTTTACTCCCTTGTGTGTGTTCTCCAGTCATCGCCCTATTATTACCCCCACTTTAGCACCGCCGACAATATAGGCACAATGGTAGGAAATACATGGCGTCGGTGCTAAAGCAGGAGTAATAATAGGGCGACGATTGACTTGGGAAGACTTGGAAACACAAGAGCGGGGATTTTTGTTGGTTTTTTCATGCAGAGGGGCAAGTCACCCTGAACCCCCCCCCCCCCCCCCCTCCCCCACACTTTTATCAAGAAGAGGATAACACTGAGAAACAGAACCAGTAAGGAGGTAAAATGATAATATTATTATTATTCCCCTGCATCAAGAAACAAGAATTGCGTTGATCAGCTATTTTGAAGAAGGAAGACACAAGGAGTATAAATATATTCAAGTATCGACATAGGAACACTGTTTCTTTTAATGCAGAACACCCTCCCCACTCGCCCCCACCGGCATGTTGACCAGATCCTCCAGCTCCAGAGCCAGATCTCTAGATCTTAATTTCATTCCTAACTTTGTCTTCATATTCCAGCCCGTGGTCCACCCTGGAAACAAACGCATGCATTTCGTTAGAGCTATACCCACCTCAACAAATGGTTGACTCGGCTGCGAAACATAATGAAAATCACTTGTGTTTAATCATAAGAATGAGCGTTTGCTCACGAACACATCTTATTTTAGGCTACTTTCACTTTTACTTTTATTACCATAGGCCTACGTTATCGATGACACTCCAACTTTCGTTTTGGTACAATAGCTCTCCTCTCTTAATCGCACTGTCCGCTTCAAAATGAGGCACTTACTTGGATTCAGCTTTTCTGTGTATTGTAGTTTAGGGGGGAGGATATCCCTTAATCAACATCGTATGAAATTCATTCAATATATATATATATATATATATAATGAAATACTTCCTTCACATCAATCTGTTCTACATCAATCTACTACTACTACTACTACTACTACTACTACTACTACTACTACTACTACTACTACTACTACTGCTACTGATACTACTACTACTACTGCTGCTACTACTACTACTGCTGTTGCTGCTGGCTACTACTACTACTAGTACTGCTACTACTACTGCTGTTGCTGCTGTTGCTGCCTGTACTACTGATACTACTACTACTACTACGACTACCACTACTACTACTACTACAATATACTACAATATACTACTACTACTACTACTACTACTACTACTACTACTACTACTACTACTACTACTACTACTACTACTACTACTACTACTACTACTACTACTACTACTTCAACCACTGTTACTACTGCTACCATCTACCACTAATATTACTTCTTATCCTGCTATTACTACTACATGTAATACTACTACTATTACTACTATTATTACTATTATTACTACTACTACTACTATTACT
>JAXRKP010000280.1:90000-117500 GCA_037039925.1 Doris montereyensis
CTTTGTGATATCAGCCTTGATATTCCATCAGATTCTCAGGTCTTGTACAGCTTTTAATTATTGATTACAAATAAAACTAAAGGGCTTTTATGTGCATTTTTACTTTCATTAACTGGTGATAGGAAATTATTTGTTTCTTTTAAAAAAAATTCTTTCTATTCGCAGGACACCAGATCTTTCTGTTCAAATAATATAAATTTGTTCAAGTTTAGAGTTTTGAATGATTTTATTTAGATACAAGGATAAGAACTTCATATCGTGATTATGTCACTTATTTCATTTGTATTCTAAAATTGTCTATTAATTTTTAGAGTAACAAGACTCCTTCGTTTAAATAACAGTTATAGTTTATATAAATACGACTGTAAAAGGATTTTCATATAGATTGATAATAATTCAATTCTTGTTTTTAAAAGGGTTATATTAAAATCAAAATTTTTCTGTTCTCACCCTCTAGGTTGTTGCGGAACATACCAGCCGTATGATGGAAAGAGAAGTGGATCTAACCATGGTTGAAGAACTCCTGAGAAAATTTGCAACCCAAAAACTGATAAGGTATTTTTTTCTTCAAGTCTTGTGAATTTCTTAATAATACTAATGGGAAAATTTTCAGTCTGTTGGATTATTTTGATATTAATGTCACTTTGAATTTTTGTCTTTAACTCAAAATTAGTTAAACAGTAGAAAATGTGTATTACGATGGGGTTAAGAAATAATGAATTTTTTTTCATTACAGTATTAAAGTCAACGAAAAGTCGGGAGGATTGATAGTCAACTCTTTGGACTTGAGCAAAGTAAGTCATGTACCTGGTCGCTGTGATAATAGACTAATTTTTCGATGTGAAAAATATTAAACTTTTCTTTCTTTTTTTATCAGTTCCTATTCTACCTTTCGGTGTATAGGTTCAGATGCCCGAGATGATCTTTCTCCAGGATGCCCTGTCCTGACATTTTCTGTTTCCTTCCAAAAAAGTTAAATTTCTATGCTTCAATGCCTCTATTATATCTTCTTCCCACTTTCTCCGAGGTCCGCCTTTTTGGTCTTTTTCCTTGGGCTTTAGCACTGTATACTGATTTAGCTATTTTATTGTCATTCATTCTGTTTACATGCCCAAACCATCTCAATTGATTTGTTTCTATCTTAGTTTTTATGCTATCTGCTTTGGTTTGATCTCTTACTTTTTGTGTTTCTGATTTTGTCTCTTTTAGTTTTCCTTACTACTCTTCTTAGATATTTCATTTCAGCTGCCTGTACTTTACTGTATTCTCTACTGCCTAAGGTCCAGGTTTCGCTGCCATAGAATTAAGACTTTATGATGGCTATTTTGTATCTAGAGCATGATGACTTGTTTTTGTTTTTTTTTTTTTTTTAAATTTAGATTTTTAATCAATGAAATTTCTTATATCTCAAATTTCTGCTGTAGATTTAACTATGATTAAAAAGCCAACATAATTCTGCTTTAAACACCAGCTAGAGCAGACCATATATCATGTGCCTGACATCAAGATTAGCCATTTTTAGGTTAAGTTAATCGTACATCAGGTATTAGTAAGGGGTTGTGGCTTTGGATCATTATGCAGTACGTCACTGGGTAGTTAATATATTATAAAATGGGACCTCTCTAAATGGGAACCCGGCCAATCGGGAATAAATCCCAGGAACAGAATTTTTTCTATATATTTTACCTCTCTAAGCGGGAAAAGGTCCCCGGCTAATCGGTACAATCTTTTGCAGGCTTTCATTAATTATCATCACCATTGCCCCCACAATTATTGATTCCAACACTCAATTGTTATCCAAATTGAAAAATTAATTATTAAAACCTGCGTTATTAAAACATACTAGACATAGAATCTGTACCCGATGTCGTAAGGGCCAGTTTCACCCCGACCACGCAGCGGGACATACCAGACATCCATTACGCAGGTGTGACATCAGGCATCGAGCCAGTCCTTGCTCGTCCACTAACAATATAGTTAACCTGGAGCGGCACTAGAAAACAAACTTGTGCACTGTCATAGCCTTTTATTGCGGGCCTAACGTGTCAATCATGACCGTGGACATGCGACAAGCGGGGATCCACCATGCAGTTTTGATTACATGCCTTATCTGTCCACCATCCAAAAAAGCTTGACTGTGAGTGATACCACTGATGAATGCCATGTTTGATTTGACCAACTGGTCGTATGGCCATAATAAATTGTTTGTTTGATTCTGTATTTTACCACTTTCACAGAAGGGCGTAAGCACCTCAAACTGTTGAGGGAAAACTTAAATTCCTTGGTCCCTAGTAAATCGAAAACCGGCTAATCGGGACAATTTAAAAATCCACAGAGATTTCCTGATTGGAGAGGATAATGGTCAACAATAATTGTTAACTCTTAAACTGACATTGAAAGAGGTCATATGTACACATCCCAAAGCTACAATTAGAAGCGTTGCCTGCCCTAGAAACTAGGAATAAGTGTCTGATACATATTTATTTCTGTTTTTTGTTTGTTTGTTAATGTTTTTCGTTTTCACATTGTGTGATAGTTCGCTTACTGTATGGCATGATTATCAACTTCAGCAATTTGCATAGATTTAGTTGTGTGGTAGTTGTTGTACTGTATTGTATGATCATCAGCAACAGCGATATGCATAGAATCATTTAAGGTGATATTAACATTGCTTTTTTCAAAAGTTTCTAGTCTTGTTTGAAGAGTATCAGTATCTATTTAGATTTTCTTTCTCCTCCAAATTCACACTGAGGTGACCTTATACTTATAGGATGAACATGAAATTTTTGTTTCATTGAAATTTACCCAGTCAACCATGTGCAGTGATCTCAATGTGAATTATTAGGAAACAATGAGATGAAAAACATGTGAAAAAAGTGAAAGGAAAGAAATAGGACCTACCACCAACCGCCACAAACATGGAACTTTCAAATTAAAGAAGAAAATAAATGAAAAATAGAAAGAAATACAAAGAATCAATTAAGCCATTAATTCCATTTATTAATAGAATCCTTTTTTTCTTCTATCTTCAGCTTTCAGGTGTTACTGGTCTGAGCAAAAAACGGAAGCGTGACAGGTATATTTTTGCCTTTGTTCGACTTGATTGACATGTGAATTGATTTTATTTATTTATTATTTTTATTTGGGTTTGCCCACATCCTAGGTGAACTCAAGAAAACTGTTCAACTTGTTGAAGCACAAACTCATGATCTTTGAGTTTGAGAGGCAGACACCTTAGCTCTAGACCACCATGTCTTTGACTTGTGATAGAATTTTAGCTATCTACTTATCTACCTATCTATCAATATATCTATCTATCGATATATCTATCTATCGATCTATCTATTTATCTATCTTTTTATCTATTGGTTGACCCATCTATTTGTTTGTCAAGCTATTTATCTATCTATCTATGTGTCCATCTATACGTTTTAGTTTTGAGTGATGTAGTTATGAGTTTCAATTTTCATCCTTGTAAGGAGGAAAACGTTTTTGACCCGAGCCATACCTTGTACGTTTATTTATTTTTGGACTATTTCTGTCAATTCAGTGACGATGAGGAAGAGGAGGAACAGGGAGCCAAACAGACCAAACCAACAACAGAGTCTGGAGACATTGAGGTACTTTGATTTGATTTGATTTGATTTTCCCCACATCCACAACTAAGGTGATCTCTGGCATTTGGTAGCATTTTTATTTTGCCCGGATTTCCCTGTAAACAATTAATGTGCATAGTGTCGTGATCTGCACATAAGGCCTCCTTTTTTTAATCTGTCTACGATGTGACTAGGTGTCGATCTATTTGGGGGGGGGGGGGGAATACATTTTACTCGGGACAACTCAAGAAAACTGTTTGAAATTATTTCAACTGTCGACTGGGCTTGAAACCCACGACCTTTGAGTTGAGAGGCAGACACCTTGCCTCTGGACAATCGAGTCCCCCTCATTGAGGTACAGTGGCCTCTTAGTTTTTGAATTTACAAGAAATAAATCTTAAAATCAAATATATATAAATATTCAGGATTTAATTCTTGTAAATTAAGGCAACCAACAGGGCTCTCTTAGTTATGGAGTTATGATGAATAATATTGAAACATTGGTTTTTTTTCTATTTAAAAGTACGCACATTACAACACAAATTATCCACGCTGAGATTCTTTAAGACCAGCATTAAGCCGGGAATACACAGTGTATGGCAAGCGTCTATATTGACTGTGAGGCCATTCTTCTACTTCTACTCACATTATATGTTTGGCAGGGGTGTTTCATTTTTATTTTTTTTTATAAATTGTGATTTTTTTGTGTGTGTGTGTGCATGGTTTTTGTAAAATTTTGTTTTGAATGGTTTTGCGTGTTGTTATTTTTGTTCTCAGAGTCTCCTGTCCATGCAATCGACAAAAGAAAGAGAAGAAAAAAAGGTGAATGAAGAAATCCAAGCGTTACTGGTCACTCAGACTGCCAAGGTGGGTAACGGAAATTTAATGTGTTGTCATCATTTTATAATATTGATAATGATAATAATAATAATCATAATAATAATAATAATAATAATAATAATAATAATAATAATAGCAATGATGATAATAACAGTAATAATAATAATAATAATAATAATAATAATGGACATTTCCATTGAGCACTCATGTCGGCAGATTGTGTCCTGAAAGTGACTTTACCGTAACTTTACCTTGATTTATAGAAAAGAAAAAGGGTATTCTTATTCTTTGGGTTTAGTTTCATTATTAACAAAAAGAAAAAAAGATAAAACAAAATTACAGTAACACAGTTTGAGGTACACTAGTGACTGCCTAAATGCCCGGTGTTTGGGAAGCAGACAAAACGGGCATTTAGATGAAAGAGGCATTTAGGCGAAAGTAGGTCAGTGGCAACAATTTGAGGGTAGGTCTATTTCTGTGACGTTGGGTTTCCCTAGTGACTTGCCAATTTCGTCCAGGATTTGGAAGCTTCTTTTGAAAATCATTTCCTGGTTTATTCCCTTTTTTTTTTCAAGATGTAGATTTGTATATAGCTGCAAAATTTAAGTTGTTACTATGGAGGCTTAGAGAAAAGGATCTGATCCAATGCTTCCATATTAACTGGTATAACCCACACTATAATCACGTAACTTATTTAATCACGAGACCTATGACTTAAGTAATTATACAAATTTGGTTGAGAAAAACTGGATAAAGAAAAAGCCTTATCCAATGGGACCAATGTGTGAATAAATTAACACGAATCCTACAACTCTTTCGATTCATAATCCTCATGTTAAAATTAAAACAACAGACAGACAAGGATAAAGATTCATAGCTAAATCGTTTGTTTTCGGAAAAGTCATGTGCTGTACGTAACATTTAATGCGAGAAAAAGGGAAACATGGAAACCGTTACGCTCTTAACGCTGAGGTAGTGAGCGCGCGGATGGGTTGACTGTCTCTCGCCATGAAGACCCGAAGTCACATTGGATACGGCCAATGCTAGACTGTTCATACCTTGTCCCTCGATTGCGATGAGTGTCAAGTCTAAAGACGCCAGGTGATTGCATGCCCCTTAAGACATCAAGAAAGAGATGTGGGAGGAGTCTGGAAGACTTCAATTCTAATTGCCCGATGACCAACCAGTGATCCAATGGGACAAAGGATGTGCTGTACATTGGGGGAGTTTGAAGATTGGTCAACGTTTAGGCAATGAAGGGTGGTTGCAATGCATGCACATAGATTAGCGATCGGATTACATGTATGATAAAGAATTAATTACGGATACTTTGGAGAAAAATATACCTGCAGTTGTCGTTAAAACTGGCCATTTAAGTGAAAATCTTGGTTTTCAAACGGACATTTAGAGGGGCAATTTATATAGAAAAATTTCGGTTTCACTGAGATTGCGGGCATTTAGGTGAAATGGACATTTAGGCGGCGGGCATTTAAGCGGTCGCTACTGTAATTATAACATTGGCAACCTGTCTTTGAGCCCTATTATTTCATGAAAACTAAATGTGAGTGTGCATGAAAATAAATAACCATTTATCCAAAGTTTTGAAAAGGAATTAAGATGACACAAGCCACCTCAAGACATTCTGAGTAAATTGCACTCTATATCAAGAAAAATGCAATATGAAACTCTTTCTCTCCTTGGACGTCTGTGTGTGTGTGTGTACCTGTCTCTTTTTCTGCTTGTCTCTCTGTTCCTGTCTGTCTATCTCTGTCTCTCTCTCTCTCTCTCCTTCTCTCTCTCTGTTTGTCTGTCTCTCGCTCTGTTTGTCTGTCTGTCTGTCTGTCTCACTCTCTCTCTCTCTCTCTCTCTCTCTCTCTCTCTCTCTCTCTCTCTCTCTCTCTCTCTCTCTCTCTCTCTCTTGTGGGCGGTTGGCGGGCGGTGCTGGTAGATCCCACGTCTTTCCTTTTTACTCTTTTTACTTATCTTTCATCCTGCCATTTGTTCTTAATTCACTCTGAGCACATCGTCGAATTCCTGTAGCAAATCATCCCTCTTAGTTGTGCCTGGCAAAACTCATTAATTACCTATGTGCACTCACCTGTCAGGGTCAAGCACGGTCAGCTGATTCCTGGGTAGCTGATCGCCCCGTTGAGATTTTTATAAAAATTACACTATTTTATCTCGCTATCACAGCGCTTCTCTCATACCGATTGTCTCAATCTTTGTTTCTACCATAGTATCAACGTCTTGTCTGTTCTCTGTGAAAGTATCATTTCTCTTTGATTTGTAACTTTTCTGAAAAAAGCAAATTATCACACAGACAATGGCATGCACACATGGGCCCAATAGTTATTGATGAAGCACACACGATAGCGTTAGTTTTCAAACAATATCAACAAAGCATTTAGTAAAGCCCACAAAGCAACCTCACACACAAAGACAATTAATGAAAATTCAATTAATGACATTCAACAGGATAGAGACACATAAATGAGCATGTATAGACAAAGCTTTCCAAACGAAACAATCACAAAAACAGCATATTTTAGAGCACGATTGCACCCCACATATACGACAGTATAAATTCGGGCATGGGTTGCTGGATGAACAGGGAACGGAAAGCTGTCACCAATCGATTGCAAAGGATAGAGAGACGAGGCCAGGCATTATAAACTCACACATGAGAATGAAGTTTATAATGAATGCACAAATATTAGAAAACAGCCCCCTGGTGCATGCACGAGGACCGACCTGCAAGTAACATTAAATATACATAGTGATACATATCTTATTTTATTATGTTTAAGAGTTATTCCTTCAATGATATTGTTTGTTTCCGTTAGTGTCATTATTAGGAGTATTACAAAAATCGATATTGTTCTGTTCATCATGATGAATGCAAACTATCTTTTAGTATGTACGTACATGTATGTATTGTCCTTATTTTGTGAAAGTTTGATGGCATTCGCCTGTGCAGATTTTGTGTTAAAAGCGTTTACTTAATACCCTATGTCTATTATTGTACTGAAATGATGGACCTAATTGAGGCCTTGATTGTGTTGAAACAAAACGCTTCTTGATAAATTTCTTTCATCAGTCTATCGCAACACTCTCTTTAAAGTTGGGGCCTTCACATTTGTTGTCGATGGCTATCTTAGCCAGATACAAGCTGATTAATTGGACCTATAAATTACCGTTAAGTGCGGCAAAGCTAGCAGTGAGTGAACTCTACCTGGCGGCCCTTTTGCTGGTCTCAGTCAGCGTGACCCAGGTGCACCGCATCGGCCAACTAAGAGGACGAGCTTTGTACACTGTGTGAGATCACCACATATGGAAGACAGGGCAAATTTCAATGAAGCAAACAAACAAACTCTTTCTCCTCTCTCTCTCTCTCTCTCTCTCTCTCTCTCTCTCCTCTCTCTCTCTCTCTCTCTCTCTCTCTCTCTTTCTCTCTCTCTCTCTTTCTCTCTTTCTCTCTTTCTCTCTCTCTCTCTCTCTCTCTCTCTCTCTCTTCTCTCTCTTTCTCTCTCTCTCTCTCTCTCTCTCTCTCTCTCTCTCTCTCTCTCTCTCTCTCTCTCTCTCTCTCTCTCTCTCTCTCTCTCTCTCTCTCTCTCTCTCCTCCCTCTCCCCTCTGTCTGTCTCTCTCTCTCTCTCACTCTCTCCCGCTGTGTCACGGTGTGTTTACGCGCATGTGTGTATGACTAGTTTAATTCATCTTCAACACTTATTATCAATGTCTTTTGCCTGTAAAATTTGGTTTTGCACTCTACCAATAAAAGCCTAAATAATGCTTAATATTAAAATGCTTTTTAGCTTTAAAAGAATTTGATGCTTTGAAGTAATATTACGGCAAAGAACCTTTGGAAAAATGTTCAAAACATGTTATGTCTTTGAGTTCGAAAGCCAACAGTTACAGGCCTATGACTCCTCTTTACTTGATCATAGGCGACTGCACCAGGGGTGTTGCTCATATGGAATTCGTTCCAAGACAAATCAATAGCCTCAGACCTATCAATATCACCTGTCAAAATAATGCAAAGCAAATTGTTTTTCTCAATTCTTCCAAATCACAACCGGAATATATATTTCTTATATTAACACAAAGGAAGATTATGTGTATTGAGCTGAGTCCACTGCTACAAAAATTGTGATTTGATATGTGCTGTAGAAGCAACCAGGTTTGTTTCCTTTTTGGGAGAAGATTCTTTTTCTTTTTGCTTAGAGTGCTATTCTGTTATTAGTATCAAGTGATTTTTGTTTGCTTTCTCTGCTGGATTTGATGGTTGTTTTCAATGATCTAATCTTTATATTACTTTGAAAGAGTATAGCGATCAGCATTTTTGAATCACTAGGTCATCTGTCGTTTTTTTCTCTTTCGTACAACTTCTCATTCTTGAAGATTTTTTTTATCTTTGTATTTCAGGAACGGAATTTAGTCGAGAAATTCAAATCACGAGGTGGTAAGTTGATTTTCTTTGATTTGTTTTATTAGTGAATTTCTTTTGTCGTAATGCTTTTATACTTTTTGTCATTTTGTTCAAATTTGATGTTGTGTACCAATAATAATAACAGCTGTATTTAAGCCAAATTCGCTTTTTGTTTTGAATTCTAGCCTATCATGTTGCGCGCCGATATCAATAACATCACTGTTGCTTTATTAAGAAGTCCTAAGGAGTGAGATTTGAAATGCATTTTAGCCATAACCAATTGTCATTAGCTGTAAAGTGGAGGCGCCATGGTGAAATCGTAGTGGTGTGACTTTGTAACCAGAGCCACGCTGGTTCAAAACCATTGGCTGGCCCACATGTTCTTTCATGACATTGTACTCTTAGGAAAGGTACTTCACTCTGCTTTCCTCACTTGACTCAGGTGTGAATGAGTACCCAGCACTTGGCAGTGTGTTAGTATGAAGGGCCTAACAGGCTGCTGTATTGTATGCTCTAAGGGAGTTGAGAATGACTTTGAATGAAATGGTCTGCTGGGGGATAAAGTTAGTGGGTCTGTACTTGTGAGGGGATACGGCCTATAAATCCATCTTTTTCTTTTAAAGTTCATGGAGAACTAGAACATATGCTATTTGATTTGATTTGATCCACACCCACAACAAAGGTGATCTCAGGGTTTTTGGTAGGATTTTTTAAATTTTGCCTAGACTGCCCTGTAAAAAGCCAAGGGATCACGGTGTCTTGTAGGATGAGTTAAAATATCCTAAGATTGTGTCATCCTATTTTGGGTTGTTTTTATGTTTTGTTTTTTGTCTCTCAGGTCCTCAGTTGCAGGAATTTTGCCAATACAGAACCAAAGAAGAATGTCAAAGACTGGGTCCAACAGGGACGCGATGCAAAGACTTCATTTTCGTAAAATTATCCGAGCCCACACAGACAGTAATTTTTTTATGACAAAGGGCTTGACTTATTTAACCAACATTAAGAGTAATAAAAAAAAATCAGATACAGTTCCTTGTGTTTCTAGTATGTTTCTAAAGCTTTGTGTGAAATGAATATGTGCATGTATGAGAGAGAAACAGTGTAATGTTGTAGTAGTAATGGAAGTAACGGTAGTGTTAAAAGTTGATCTAGTAGTTTTTAGGGTGGAGCATTGGGACAAGAAGTATTCTACAACATTAGTAGCAATTGTGTATAATTAATTGTTTTCATGTCTTGTTTGTCACAAAATGTTTTGGTATAAATAGGCCATAAATGTTATCTATGGTAGATTCTGCCCTTGGTATCTTGTTAAATTAAATCTCAGCATTTGACTACAAAGTTACACACAGTCGCCACACACACTCTCACACATATGCTAACTCCTCATAAAACTAATCAGCATTTTAGGGGCGTCATCCTCCTATTTATATTGAAAATATGGATTCTGCGCTGGATTTTAGTTGGCTGGGGGCGGGGGGTGTGCACATTTTGATGATAATCACAAATAAAGATTTCTGGTGGAAATATAGAACTGATTCAAAATAAAAATTGGAAAAGTAATTTCACTGTTCTTTGTGACGAAAAAAATTCCATGAAAAGAAAGAAAGAGAACATATCATAAAACAGGAAAGGAGGGCAATTGTTACAAGATATTATTTAAAATAGATGAATAAAAAAGTCTATTTTGTGTTTAGAATTAGAGTTAAAACAAAAGACACAAAATGTCTTGATGAAAATTTGTTTTCTTGCAAACAGCAGTCACTGAAAGCGTTGCCGTTCAAGATGATGAGACCCATAATTTTTAGTTGCTGTGTTTTTAATTTCTTTAGTTGTTTTCTCTTACCTCTGAGAGTTACAATGGGCTGTTGGGATGGGGGGGGGGGGGGCACAGATATATCCTACTACTCCGACTTCTTTCATTTCCTCTTTTACTTTTCTTTCATCTTGTGGTTTTCCCTTTTAATTCACTCTGAGATCACCACATATGGTGGACTGGGTGATTTTCAATTCAACTAAAAATTAAAAAATAAGAACATAAAGAAAACGAAACTGAAAGTTAAAAATTAATTATCTTTTATAACAAACTGATTGTAATGTAAATTTTCTTATTGCTGGTTTCTCACGAAAACCTGATGTGCAGAAAATCTTTTTTTCTATTGATTGTTCTAAACCAGAATCTCTCGGTGATTGCTCTTTCCTGAACACCTGCTTCCATGTGGACATGTGCAAGGTATGCTCTAGACCAAATTTATTTGTATTGTTCTCAGATTATCACCTGTAGGCCATTAGTTGGCAGAAGGAATCAATGCTTAATTTGGTACTAACGACAGTAAGGCTTAAATTACTATCTAAAACCGTTTTTCATAAAATTACATTATCTTTCTGCTTTGAGAAGAAACATCAGTGAATAGTTATGTGATTTCGTCACGAAAAATAATCTGAAATCTCTGATCAAAGCCACGATTAAGCAGGTACATAAAATTAATTTTCAGGAAAAAAGAAAATAGATACGCAGACAATGATAAAGATGAAAATGTGCAATGGGGATTATCTATCTTTGCGTGCCAAAAAAAATTGTTGCTCCAAGCCAAATTGATTGTATCCCCCGCAAGAGTTATACATTTCAAGGGCATATAGCTTTGCTGAGCATTGAGTACCCATCGCTGATCTACCAGTGCTTCAAGTAGGTTGTTCTATGCCAAGCACCGATGGATCAGTTGTGGGCATTTCCTCACAATTTTAGCAGAATTAGTCTACTGAAATAAAAATTGTGAGAAAAAGCCTTCAACCACTTCATTGACGTTTTGGCATAGAACAACTTTATAGAAGCACTGATAGATTGACAATTAACACTCAAAGAGTTAAGCAATTTTTGGTATCCCGTAGCAAAAAGAGTCTAGAGAAAATGCATGTAAATATAATGTACTCTAAAATCTTCTTATATTGAAATTAACATTGCATGTACTTGTATGATTTATGAAAATACACTCCCTAAACTCTTGAAGAAATGTTTTTATAGAAATTTTTAATCTCTTGTTTTAACCAGTATGTCCACTACGAGATTGATTACCCTAACCAGAAACTTCCGTCGACGGATCTGCTGAAGAAGGAAGCCATCCTGGGCAAGGCGGCATCCGAAAGTTGCGATGACAGCAGCGTGCAGATGTTTCCACCACAGGTACGGTACAGCAAACATAAGGATAAGGTGGATTTCTAGTTGATATGAAACCAAATGTACAGGTTCAGTCATTTATGATACCAACCAATAGGAAATGAAAAATTGAAAATCAAGAGGAATCAAGAAGCACCACAAATGTTTGAATATATGTTATATACACACACTTATACAATCATATAGACATATCGTTGTTGAAACTGTATAAACACGTAAGTTCGCGTGACCTAATTTTCAGGAGAATAAAAAAACCCTCACAAGAAAATCATCGATTAGGGCTGCAAACAATTTTTATGGTTAAAATTTTTTTTTACAATTTATAGATAATTTAGTCTTTAGAAGGTAGTGTAGGGAAATGAGTTATCCGTTGATAAACAAAATGGACTTATATAGCTAGAGTTAAAACTTTTTTGAAGGATCTAAAAACAAGTAATTCTGTTCCCAAGTTACAAAGACAGAGTTTCAAGACGGGAAGATCAATGAAGATCTTTGTTCAGATCATGTGTGTTCAATGAAGATCTTTGTTCAGATCATGTGTGTTCAATGAAGATCTTTGTTTAGATCATGTGCGTTCAATGAAGATCTTTGTTCAGTTCACGTGTGTTCAATGAAGATCTTTGTTCAGATCATGTGTGATCTATGAAGATCTTTGTTCAGATCATGTGCATTCAATGAAGATCTTTGTTCAGATCATGTGTTCAATGAAGATCTTTGTTCAGTTCACGTACGTTCAATGAAAATCTTTGTTCAGATCACGTGCATTCAATGAAGATCTTTGTTCAGATCATGTACGTTCAATGAACTTTTCCATTGGTTCAACGCCTCCAATATTTGTAAAGACACGAATGAAGTGTTATGTTTGATAGTTTAAAGGACAAATCTCATATCCCATATATCTTGCACGTTTAGATAGTTTCACTAACGATATAGTATATATATATATATATATATATATATATATATATATATATATATATATATATATATATATATATATATATATATATATATATATATATAAACATAATGCATGCATATACACACTTATGCATAAATACGAGTCACATTTTAAATGACTTCTCTGTTTGTTTCATCGGCTTCTTCATCTGGTATCGCATCTTTGGGTGTGTATGCAAGAGCTGCTGGAAGGTCCTGCCTCTTTCCTTCCTTTCTTTCTTTCTTTCGTTTACGTTTTACCTTGCTTTTTCTTCTTAATTCACCCTGAGATCACCGCATGTAGCAAATGAGGAAGATTTCAATGAATCAATACATCAAGTATCTTTGTACTTGCTCCATATTTTAAGCTAAAATTCTCATTTTCTCGTATTTCTTTTGCCCCTCTTTTTTTTTTTTTTTTTGGGTGGTGATTTTGTTTTCTCGGCCCAGTGGATCCAATGTGACCTTCGTTACTTTGACATGACCACCTTGCAAGTGTGCGGTGGTGATGGCCGACCCTCCGTGGGACATCCACATGGAGCTGCCGTACGGCACTATGGGAGACAACGAGATGAGGAGGCTGGACATACCCAGCTACAGGACGAAGGCTTTATCTTCCTTGGGTCACTGGCAGGTACAGTAATGATGATATATACTAGACAAGCATGCCCGTGAATTAATAATGTTGGATTATGATTTCTTTTTGTTATAAAGCTGGGTCTCTTGAACTTTGACTGCGGTTAAATCAGAAACCATTCTATCGGTTACGGTTGATTCAAATTAGCGCTCGATACTGATGTTACGTAGGCTTTCTATTGTAATGACCAGAAATCCAGGAATGAGATCTATAAAAAGTTTCATGGATCGCAGGCAAAGCAATCTTTTCCAATCAATTAAAATATTGATTTCATCGAAGAGTTTATTTGCTAAGAACCTAACGCAGGCTATTTCAAATCTACATGCGAAATGTGGAGGTTGTGGGTGCAGTGGTTCTTGAGCTATAAGTGGTCAAAGTTAGAGATGTTCAGCATATATATGAGTAAGAAGCCCGCCTCTGGTGGGGTAGGTTCTAGATCTAGATCTCTTTTAATCTAAGTCTACATCATGATTACAAAACTCTTGAACCTGCCTATCTGTCTCTTCATTTTGTTTGGTTGTCTTTTTGTCTCAGATTTTCCTCTTCTGGGCATGATGATCCTCTAGAATCTAGATCTAGATTTAATAGATTTTAAGCGCTTCCGTTCTACCTTTTAGTTGTTAAATACGAGTGCATCTTTATCTGTTCGTCTCTGGTTGGGAAAAATATAAGTATCATGGGCTTTCTCGTTGTGTTCTTTTGTTCATAGATACTGCTTATATAAATGAAAGGTTTTTAACTTTTTCTTCAACTCAATGAAAATGAATATGCCCATGCAGCTCTACACCTAATTTTGAGCTAAATGTGCCAATTTTCATGATTTTTTTGTCGCCTGCATAAAAAGCTGTTACATGATCCGATTTTACAATCCATAATATATAGATAGATTATAGTCTAGTAGTATAAGTAAAACACATTCCATACTCAGGTTGAGCAGAGGGTAATTAGGAGTAGAGTAGAATCAGGAATAGTGAGATTGGTTGGTAGTAGTGCACTCTTTTTTTCAGCGACGAGTTAATGGATGCTGATGCGGAGGTCGCGGGGTCCAATCCCATGGCGCCCAAAGATTTTTTGGGTTCATTCCTTTGTGTTTGTCTCGTCTGTCTTTGTTCCTATGGGGCTGTAGTATTATCTAATGCCATAATACTTCACTTTCGACATACCACTTGCCTCACTATTGGTCCTTTTTCAACTCAATAATACGGCTCTTCTTCTGTCATTTTCAGTCTTTTACATCTATCAACCTTCATCTTTACTTCACCCTGAGATCACCGCTTATGACAGAGGGGGTAAACTCCAATGATTTTTTTGTTTCTTTTTAAAGTAAACCCTGTCCACCATGGTTGTGATCTCAGGGTAAATTAAATAAACTAAATAGTATCAAGCCTGTTATACATGTCAAGACATGTTTGCTAATGTCCTTGCTGAAAATTACGTTTGATTTCCTTTTTCCTTTTATTTGAAATAGGTATGGAACTTGGCAGGGAGTGCTGGAGCTGTGGGGGTAAGTCTGCCTGCCCTATTTGTTTTTTAGATTTGAGGAGTAAAGTGTAGGCCTAAAGTCAAGTAAAATTCCCTCAAGACCATTGTAGGTCAAAGCCCAGAGCTTATCCCATCATTATCTGTAGTGAGAAGAACAGATGATAATAATCTCCTCCTGGACAGGACACTAGTCTGCCACGAGGTTTTACTCCCATGCTGGTGCTGGTATCCGTTTGCACCAATGTCGAGTGGGGAAAATGCGAGTTTAGTGTCTTTCTTAGAGAAAATAACGTTGAACCAATCTAATGTTGGTAGAATTCGAACTCAGGACCACATGATTCCAAGTTCACCAACGTCACATGGTGGTTGGGGAGAAGGGGTTGTTTTTGTTTGTTTTGTTTATTTTTTAGTTGGGTTATTTTTTATTATTAAAATACCCAACTAAAATGATGAAGACAAACAAAAACAATTAAACGTTTGATTAAAAAAAAATGTTAATAGATTTTGCTTATTTATTGTTTTTGTTTGGAGAGGCAGAATTTTTGATGTTAAGGTTCTAATATCTCCGTAAGTATTCAGGTAGATATTAATTTTCCCTACGTCCTTTTGACAGTGGGGCCCACGTCCACCCTTGAAATATTATGTACTTGTTCTAATAGGTTGTAGAAATTTATGGAGGTCTGATTTAAAAGTCTATAATGATTAACCTATCGACCCTACTTCCATAATTTTACTGCATGATTTTAATCTTTTCATTTTTATTATGAATCTGTCTACTGACAGCTCTCAATTTATGTCTTGCCTTTGTCTTCGCCTTTGCTCCAGGTACAAGAGAGTGGACGAAATCATCTGGGTGGAACAAATCCCAACTACAGAGGATTATCCGCACAGGTAGAACGGGCCACTGGATCAACCACGGCAAGGAGCACTGTTGTGTAGGTCATGTGGCTGACTGGTGCAATTATCAGCAATAGGTTTGGAATTTGTCGTAGGCTTTTTAGGGCGGGGTGGCGCCGTTGCGCATGATTAGGCTGCCGGACTTGGGATATCATGAGGTCTTGGGGTTCCGTATACATAGCAAGGGTAGGTCCGACGTTGTGTTGCTTGGGAAAGACACATAACACCACACTCTACCCCACCCCCCCCCACCCCACCCCCCACCCACTCCACCCAGGTGTAAATGGGTACAGCACTAGCTTAGGAGTAAAACCTGCATCAGACTAGTGTACTGTCCAGGACGTGGTTTTTTTCACCTGTTCTGCATCATGTTATAGGAGCTGGGATAAGCTCAGGCTCTATGGGCTTAGTGGCCTTGAAAGAATTTTTAAAACATTTTTTAGGCAGGATAAGTTGAGTGAAAGAGAGCTAAAAGGAGGAGAGGGTTAGCTCTAAAGTGAGCTTTTTTAAATTTTGGCCGCACAACTATTAAGAAGTGTATTGCAAATGGATTTTCAAGTTTGTAATGAAATATAGCAGTCTTTCAACTTTTGTATTAGAGATAAAATAGCTAATCAAGCAATCTTCAATTTTTGTATTTAAGAATAGCTTACCAAGCAAGCTTCAGTTTTTGTATTAGATAATAGCTATTCACGGAATTTTCTATTCTGTACTAGATTTATATAATTTATCTAAGCAATTTTCCATTTTTATACCAAATAATAGCTAATCAAGCAATCTTCCATTTATACCAAATAATAGCTAATCAAGCAATCTTCCATTTTTATACCAAATAATAGCTAATCAAGCAATCTTCCATTTTTATACCAAATAATAGCTAATCAAGCAATCTTCCATTTTTATACCAAATAATAGCTAATCAAGCAATATTCAATGTTTGTACCAAATAATAGCTAATCAAGCAATATTCAATGTTTGTACCAAATAATAGCTAATCAAGTAATATTCAATGTTTGTACCAAATAATAGCTAATCAAGTAATATTCAAAGTTTTGTACCAAATAATAGCTAATCAAGCAATATTCAAAGTTTGTACCAAATAATAGCTAATCAAGCAATATTCAATATTTATACCAAATAATAGCTAATCAAGCAATATTCAAAGTTTGTACCAAATAATAGCTAATCAAGTAATATTCAAAGTTTGTACCAAATAATAGCTAATTAAGTAATATTCAATATTTTGTACCAAATAATAGCTAATCAAGCAATATTCAATATTTGTACCAAATAATAGCTAATCAAATAATATTCAATATTTGTACCAAATAATAGCTAATCAAGTAATATTCAATATTTGTACCAAATAATAGCTAATCAAGCAATATTCAATGTTTGTACCAAATAATAGCTAATCAAGCAATATTCAATATTTGTACCAAATAATAGCTAATCAAGCAATATTCAAAGTTTGTAACAAATAATAGCTAATCAAGTAATATTCAATGTTTGTACCAAATAATAGCTAATCAACAATATTCAAAGTTTGTACCAAATAATAGCTTATTAAGCAATGTTCAGTGTTGTACTTGTTCTGAAAAATAGCTAATCAGTAATTTTTTCAAATTTTTGACGAGGCAACATTCAACCATCCACTTTAGAAAGTCACACAAAAACAACCCAACTTAGACACATTCAGTTGTAGTTAATCAGTTGTAAGTCACCAACTTTGCATGTATTTTCGATAAATTAAGAAAGATCTGGCTGTGTCAACTGGCCTTGTTATCAAACTAGGTTTTATAAATTCAGATATTAAAACGTAAAGGGAAAAAAATCCCCAAGTGGGAAAAATTGGAAACTAAATTAGTGAAACAAATTAATTTTAAATTGATATCTTAATTGTAGATTTGTGTAATATAGTGATTTACGTTTCTCTTCTTTTTATGTCGTAAACTTAATGACACTTGTTTGTTACTATTACTATGCTCTTAGTGTCTTAGCATAGAGAGTAAATTGTTCAGGAAGAGCATTTCTCTCATCACACTAAGGTCTGGTTATGGGAAACCACATGCTGTTAATCTTTTTATTGTTTGCAGGTTGTTGTCAAGGGGAAACCCTAAAGGAGTCAACAAGGGCATGGACTGTGATGTCATCGTTGCTGAGGTTCTACAACATCTCTTATTTTTATAGAAAAAGTTTTTGAATTTTATCTATTTTTGAAAATCTTATCAACATTTTCATTTCTTAATTTTATCTTAACACTCAAGGAGCTTTACAGAAGATGGAAAGCAGCGCTAGGAGAGGGTAAACTTGTAGATGTGTATTCAGTTGGCTCATGTTCATGACATACGTTAATATGAGGTCTCCTCATTTGCAACAATTGTCTGTTAGAATTCCACTGAAATGCGAATTCCACTGTTATATTTAAAGAAGTCAACTGTGATGTCATCGTTGCTGAGGTTCTACACTCTTATTTTTTATAGAAAATAACGTTTTTGAATTGTATCCATTTAAAAAAAAATGTTATCATCTTATCAATATTTTCATTTCTTAATTGTATTTGATTGTAGATATAGAGTAAGACAGGTTGTATCCTAAGTCCTCTTTTGTTCCATTCACATTTATGGATGCAGTTGCAAGGCATGCTCAAAAAGGAAGAAAATGAATGTAGGGGTATGTGGAAGTCAGTTGTGCAAATATAGCAATGCTTTCGTTGCTGATGATTTAGTTCTGTTTGAAAAGTCAGCATGGGACCTTCAGTCAAATATCAACATGATGAATGATGAATTAAATAAAAGAGGAATGAGAGTAAATAAATGCAAAGAAAAGTAAAACAATGCCAGTAACAAGGGAAGCTAAAACACAAAATCTTAAATTGGGCAGGGAGAATTTAGAACAACTTCAAAGCTACAATTACCTATGAGTAATGATTAATTCAGGAGGGAAAACTAAGAGAAGAAATCAGTTAGAGAACAAAAACAATGACAATATATAACCATCTAGGAAAGCATTTATAGGTAAACAAGAATTGTCAACAAAAACCAAAATGGCAATATGCAATACAGTTTATTGTCCTACTCTCCTCTATGGCAGTGGAACCTGGACCTTACACAGTAAGGAATACAGTAGAGTACAAGCAACTGAAATGAAATATCTAAGAAGAGTAGTAGGAAAAACTAAAAGAGACAAAATCAGAAACAGAGATCAAACCAAAACAGATGGCATAAAAACTAAAATAGAAAAAAATCAACTGTGATTGTTTGGGCATGTAAACAGAATGAATGACAATAGAATAGCTAAATCAGTATACAGTGCTAAAACTCAAGGTAAAAGACCAAAAGGCAGACCTCGGAGAAAGTGGGAAGAAGATATAAAAGAGGCATTAAAGCAAAGAAATTTAACTTTCATGGAAGAAACAGCAAATGGGGAGTCTGGAGAAAGATCATTTCTAGGCATCTAAACCCATACACTGAAAGGTAGAAATTGTAATTGATAAAAGAAAGAAAGATTTTTTATCTTAACACTCAAGAAGTTTTTACAGAAGATGGAGGTGAGCCTAGAGAGGGTAAACTTGTAGATGTGTATTCAGTCGGCTCGTGTTCATGACATACGTTGATGTGAAGGTTTTCCATTTGCAACAATTGTCCGATAGAATTCCACTGAAACGCGAAATTGACTGTTACAAAGTCTCCCTGTAATTTTTTTTTAATGATTCAGGGATTGGGGTAATATTTGCACGTTAAAAATAAATTACAGTCATTTGAGCTTTATTCTCTCTTTCTGAGTGTATAAAATAAGCTGACAAACTATTATAATGTGTGTTGTGTGTACTATTTTCAGTTTTTGTCATTTAGTGTAGTTTTTCTTTGGCACATCAAATGTTTCTTCTCCTAATCACCTTTTCGTATTCTTCTTTATGGCTTATGTAAGTAAAATTACTTTAAGGATTCTATGTCAAACTGCTGCAAGGTATATTTGTTTCTTGGCAGTCTTTTTGTGTGGCCGATCCCTGTCCATTTCTTCTTTTTCATCTCTCTATTAATTCGCAGTTATGTCTAGAGTTCTCTCATTAAGCTACTACATGTTGCCTGTGATGTCTGGCAGTGCACGGTGGGTGGTTGGCATTATAAGCTACTGGTAGGTCCTACTTCTTTCTCTTCACTCTTTCATATGTCGCTGCCTCCTCTTAATTCAGCCTGAGATCACCGCATGTGGTAGTAAAGTAAACTTTCTCCAAGGCCGTTACGGCCCATAGAGTGAAGTTTATCCCGGTTTCAATACTGTGAAGCGGAATGGGTGACAATAATCTGACGAGGTGTTTACTCCCAAGCTAGTGCTTGTGCCCATTTGCACCCTGGGTAGAATTGGGGGAAAATGTGTGTTAAGTAGTGTCTTTCCCAGTGAACACAACGTCGGACCTAGTTTTGCTAGGATTCGACCTCAGGACCTCATGATCCCCCAGTCTGGCAGCCTGACTGCTTGGCCACCAATGCCATATCTCGTTGATATGCCGCTTTGTCTATATTTAATTATTTAAATTTTTTATTCACAAGTCTGGAATTTTATTTATTTCTCAGGTGCGAGCCACCAGCCACAAGCCGGATGAGATTTACGGTATCATAGAACGACTGTCACCCGGCACACGCAAAGTTGAGCTGTTTGGACGTCCTCACAATGTTCAACCTAACTGGTGAGTGACAAAGTTTTTAACTATACGATTTTAATATAATGTTTTTATACCTTTACCATTCCTTCTCGCAGCTGTCATTGAATCGTCTTTCTTAAGTTATGATATAAATTTTGCATTTTTAATATCTTTGATTTAAGTCTTAAGGGTATTTGGTTTTTTAGCTTTCTGTTTTGTTCTTTCAAGGCTTTTCAAAATATCCCTCATATTTCCTAAATGGGCGGTTGGCGGAGAGCTGCTGGTAAGTCCTACATCTTTCCATTCTTTCTTTTTCTTACCTTTCATCTTGCTGTTTCCTCTTAAGTCACCCTGAGATCACTGCATATGGGGGGGGGGGGGGATAAATTGAAATAGCTTGTGAGTAATGTCACTATGGGTCGTTATCACCTCTTCACTCGCAAATTTACATTGTGCTTTACAGTGCCACCATTAGTACATACAAGAGTGAATGCACAACAGAAAAAAATAAAGCTGTAAAAGCCCCTTTACATGTACAGTTGATTCATCGACAAACTACGATATCGAAAGGATGGTGGGAACCCTATCGACTTCTCGATAAACATGAGCATGGAACGAGCAATCCCCTCGATATCGAAGGGTTCTCAGTCCAGGCGCCAGATATTTTCCTGGAGGCAGAACTGAAGGATGAGCGATTAACGGTGGCGAGGAGTGACTTCTTTGATGTTGCCACAGGGGAGTTAAAAATGCAGTCTAAAAATTACCTAAATATTAGTCAAATCAGAAAAATAATATGATTTTCTTGATTAGCGACTCAAATTTAGTAAAAATCATGCGGGGAACGCAATTTAATGCCGGATTACCAAGTTAAAATTTTTGTGTGTGTTTTGTTTTGTTTTGTCTTTGTTGACGTTTTGAATTTCGCGCAAACTAGCTACAACTAAAGTACAACAGTCCAAGGACTGATAGTTTAAGATGAAAACTGTTTGTCTGAACGGAACTTCTCTCGTCAACAATCTGTCAGTTCAACAATGACCCAGATCTAGCGTCTGTCGGTTAAACTGTCAGTTTGTCGATGAATCAACTGTGCGTTTAAAGGCCCCTTAATGAATAATTCTCCTGCACCTAATTTTTTTCTTTCCCTTTTTTGCATTGGTTGTAACTGCATATTGGCCAATTTATTGGCTGCCCACAATGCCGCTGTAAAAATGTGAAATTCCCAAAATATTTTCCATCTTCTAATGTGTTTTCTTCTCAAAATCTTTAAAATTATAGAGATGAAAAATCTGGTCAGCAAAATTTCAAAAACAACATCCAATGTCAGCACACAAGTAGAAGAGTAAAGTTTTCGTATTTATTATACTCATTATCTTCTTTTGATGTGTCTCATGGAGATTTCATTCTTACTTTAAAGACCAGCCACACGAAATCTGCTATTGAATCCTTTAAAAGTGATGTGGATTGACCCTCCTATAAAATCATACTCTTAACTTTGTACCATGCATTATCAATCAGAAACCCTACTCAGATCTATGAACTAATATGTTTCCTGATCAATGTGACAATTGTACTTTGTGGTGTCGATGATTTGATGGGCAACAATCTACATCTGTGCCTAGAGATGGACACCACCCCATAATCTACATCTCTGCCTCTATGAACACCATTTCTATAATCTACATCTATGCCTAGAGACTTTAGCTCTATAAACACCCATCATCTCTATAATCTATCATCTATAGCTCTATAGTTTAGAATCACATCTATGCCTAGAGACTTAGCTCTATGTTTAGAAACATCTATGCCTAGAAAATTTATCTCTCATGAGCACCATGTTTAGAATACATCTATGCCTAGAGACTCTAGCTCTATAAACACCATTTCTATAATCTATATCTGTGCCTAGAGACTCTATCTCTAGGAACACCATCTTTAAGATCCCATCAATGTCTAGAGACTCTATCTCTATGAACACCATCTTTAGAATCTACATCTATGCCTAGAGACTCTAGCTCTATAAACACCATGTTTAGAATCTACATCTATGCCTAGAGCTCTATAAACACCATTTTTATAAAACTCTAGCTCTATGAACACCATGTTTTAGAATCTATCATCTATGCTCTAGAGATCTAGAAGCTCTATGACTTAGCTCTGTGAACACCATGTTTAGAATCTACATCTATGCCTAGAGACTCTAGCTCTATGAACACCATGTTTAGAATCTACATCTATGCCTAGAGACTCTAGCTCTATGAACACCATGTTTAGAATCTACATCTGTGCCTAAAGACTCTATCTCTATGAACACCATGTTTAAATCTACATCTGTGCCTAGAGACTCTATCTCTATGAACACCATGTTTAGAACTACATCTATGCCTAAAGACTCTAGCTCTATGAACACCATGTTTAGAATATACATCTGTGAGAGACTCTAGCTCTATGAACAATTCATTTGACTACATCTGGCTCTACAAAGTCGGAAATGAATCAAGATCTGAATGAAAGAGAAGTGTTTGGTACAAGGCCCGCTATCAAGTTTTTTAACCCTACTAATTCCATCCACTATCTCTTCATGACCTGTAGTACTAAAGTCATGGTGTTTATCATCAGTCAATGTTTACGTATTAGAAATGTGTTTGGTTCACCGTTTGGAAGCAGGGCAGTGTCCAGTCAGGTCAGAATGTTGGAAATATGTCGAATTTTTCACATTTCGTCGGAAAGTCGGAAATGTGTCACATTTTTCATATGTAGATCGGAAAGTCGGAAATATGTCAAAATTGTTCATGTTTAGGTCAGAAAGTCAGAAATATGTCAGATTAACATATTTAGGTCAGAAATGGTCGGAAATTGATATCTATGATAGGAAAAAACATAAAAATTGTGATGTGATGGTGAAAAAAAATGTTGAAATATGAAGCCTGGAGTAAAACAAGCAAATGAACTGTGAAGAAACGTTTGATTATTTCATTGCATTGGAGTACACTGTTATTACGATTGGAATTGATACTATTTACATAGATTATCCATGTCGGGCTTCTGATTTTTGCATGCAAATAATGTGCTTTTGCTGTTACTGCTGTTGTATGGTTATTATTGTCATGTAGAGATTTTCTCCAGTGAGGTAGGAAATTCAAAGCTGATTTTTACTGGACGCCCTGGGACGGGAGAAAAATTCTTTCAAGATTTGTCTTTCGCCATTTCGTCTCATTAATCATGCTCCTTCACCAATTCGTTATAAAATTTATAATTATTTTTTTCAACTAGGATCACTCTCGGCAACCAGGTGGAAGGCGTCAGGTTAAAGGATCCAGACATTGTGAAACTTTTTCCGAGAGAAATACCCCGATGGTAACTGCATGGAGCCTCCCCAAGAATAGATAGCAACTTTTACAGAGTATTGTTTTTAGTTTCCGTCATTCTACCATACCTGTTACATCAGTAATCAGTTAATAAATGACTGAAGTATTCAACACAGACCCTTTTGACTGAAACAAATAGTTCTCCCGAAAATGTCCTTCCTCTCCCTCACCACAGAGCATTTATTCGCGATGGACAACGACATCATGAATAGTTTTTTCTCAGTGACTTACAAGTCGACGAGTTTGAGCAATCAGATACAATGGATCTTCTGAAAAAAGAATATTAACAAGAACATTGTAAATAATTTTGTTGTCAACGTTGCTGAGCCTAATTCAGTCAGACTCACCTGATAAATTGTTCTCAATGATTACATTTTTGCTATGACTTTGTGGATGAACTGAAAGTTCAGTGAAGACTTCTAAGAAATAATATTTTTAAATATTTTATTCACCTCCAACATCATGACTATAATTTGACTCAGATTTTTAACTCCATGCATTTAAGTTTCATGCATAAGATAAGATAAGATAAGATATGACATGTCTTTATTGTCCCAAAATTCAGGTACATTTTCTTGGTGGTACATCAGGTTTCATACATAGTGGAACAAAATACACATTATTTGTGTGTGTGTGTGTGTGTGTGTGTACTGGGGAAAAGGGCAAATTTCATTTTGAGCTAGATTTCTACAATGCGCACGAGTCATCGAAAATATAGTTCTACCAGATTTTAAAAGTTTGTCCATTTCTAAATTATGTCCCAGACATCTTAGAGCCTGCTAGGACTGAAAACAAATTTTCTTACGCTGTCTTACAAAATCTGGCATATGAAATCTGGCATACTATTGAAGATATCTGAAAAAATTTCATTACTATGAATTAAAAAAAACCCTCATCATTCAGAATGTAAATGTTGTTTGAAACCACCGTTATCTCCATTTTGAAAATTGTCAACATATGGTCCCTTTTCTCAGGCACACTCATATCTTTATCATGGATCTCAAGCAAACCCTCTGTTATGATGAAAAGACTTTGATTTAGTTTGTACTGGATATACAAACTGAAAAGAGACTCATTTTTAACTTAAAACAGTACCGCATACAAACTGAAAAGAGACCCATTTTTAACTAAAAAAAAAGACCAATTTTAAGTTTATACAACATGATATTCATATGTGCAGCTATTTACTCTTTGATAAGACAAAGGTTTGAGTGGCAACTATTTACATGGTAAAGGATGAATGTTATATATATGTACGTGATATAATGTACTTTGTTTCATGTGAACTAGATGTAAAGATGGAAGAGAGGGCGGTGAATGAATAAGAAGAGGGATCTGTGAATATATATGAATAATTTTCTGTGTAACGCATTGAAATATGATCTATTATAGCCACGATCAGATATTATGGATCTTCTGAAAACAAGAATGTTAACAAGAACATTGTAAATAACTTTGTTGTCAACGTTGTTGAAATTGTCATCCCAACAACCCTTGGGTTGATTTAGCTGTACGGCTTTGTTGTCAATAAATACAACTTTCTAGAAATGATTCATTGTGTTCTTATTTTTACCTCTGAAATTTGTCTGAAGAAAGAACACATTTTGGGTAATGAGAGTTCTGGGGAAACTCGGTAGTCCAGAGACAAGGTGTCAACCTCTCAACCCAAAGGTCGTGGGTTCAAACCCCCGCTGACGGGTGAACAGTTCTCTTGAGTTTTCTGGTTGACATAGGTAGATTGACACTAGTCCCATGGGAGACGGATGATAAAAAAAAGAGGTCTCGTGAGCAGATCACAGCATTTTCCTTGTAATAAAAAATCCCTTTACAAAACTCTAGAAGGAAACACAAGCCCTGCTCTTGTCGAGAAACCCAAAAGAATGGATGGCTTTGTGACTGCTTTAGTAAAATGTATAAAACATAGTAAGTAAATGTCTACTACTATTACTGCTACTGTTGCTGCTACTACTAGTGGTACTACTACTTCTACTACTACTACTACTACTACTACTACTACTACTACTACTACTACTAATACTACTACTAATACTAATACTACTACTACCTACTACTACTACTACTACTACTACTACTATTATTACTACTACTACTACTACTACTACTACTACTACTACTACTACTACTACCTACTACTACTACTACTACTACTACTACTACTAAAATACTTAAGACTTTGATAACTTAGAAAGCATCAGTTAGTGCTAACTGGCATTTTTTGAAATTTCAGATAAGTTGTTTACTCTGTTCCCTTATTGCATCGATACATTTGTAATTTATATACATTTCTGCACCTTTAAAAGTAAATTTTTGCTTTGATTGATACTTCCTTTCATTCATTCTCTATCATTTCTTCTTTCTAGACCCAGTGAGATATAGATCTAGTCTTATATTTATCTTATTTTTTCGTTCTTGTTTCCCATACTCACACGTCTCTCTCTCTCCTTTCTTTCTTCCCTGCCTTTTTTTCTTCCTTCTCTTCTCTCTCTCTCTCTCTCTCTCTCTCTCTCTCTCTCTCTCTCTCTCTCTCTCTCTCTCTCTCTCTCTCTCTCTCTCTCTCTCTCTCTCTCTCTCCCTCTCTCTCTCTCTCTCTCTCTCTCTCTCTCTCTCTCTCTCTCTCTCTCTATTTCTCTCCTTCTGTCTATCTCCCTTCTCCCTTTTATCACTTACTTATTTTATATTTTTATTTCATTCTAGATGTGAACCTTCCACTCGCTCATTCTTCACCCCCCCCCCCTCTCTTCCCACACACTACTACGTTTCTTATCATCACTGTCTTTTTTTTCTTTCTTTCTCCTTCCTGTTTTTCTTCTGACACCACATTGTGTGATGCCTGAGGTAATACATCTAGATTCTAGATATTTCTCGTTTGTTGTCTGGTGAAGGGTTATACCCGAAACGTCACGTGTTTGTTCTGTTTTTATTAGTAGAGTTGTCACTTATTGTCATATTTCGCCTACTGCTACTACTACTACTACTACTACTTACTGCTGCTACTGCTGCTATTGCTGCTGCTGCTGCTAATTGCTACTAACTGCATTACTACTACTACTACTACTAATACTGCTACTGCTACTACCACCACCACCACCACTACCACCAATACCACACACATACTGCTGCTGCACACATTATTGCTGCTGCTACTACTACTATTACTGCACTACTGCTGCTACTACTACTACTGTTAAGACAGCTCAGTACTACTACTATGAGTACTACTACTACTGCTACCTCTAGTACTACTAACATTGCTGTTACTGCTCGTACTTCTAAACGTCTGTATTATAGAAGTGGTAAAAGTTAAGCCTATTCATCTGACTGTTGTCTTCGTACTGTTGTGTTGAATACCCCACACAATGTTTCCCTTGGGCAGGGTCTTGATATTTTGCAGCTTTTTTACGTCCTATCTCACTATCTGTCAGTAGCTGATACTCATTTACGTAGCCATTTGCATAGGCATCTGGGACGGAGGAGTGGGG
>JAXRKP010000280.1:125000-140000 GCA_037039925.1 Doris montereyensis
AGGCGGTGAGAGCGGTGAGATTAGTGGTAGTGGTAGTAGTAGTAGTAGTAGTAGTATTAGTAGTAGTAGTAGTAGTAGTAGTAGTAGTAGTAGTAGTAGTGTAGTAGTAGTAGTAGTAGTAAATGTAGTAATAGTAGACAAATACAAGTGGAAGTAGTGTAGTAGTATAGTAGTGTAGTAGTAGTAGTAGTAGTAGTAGTAGTAGTAGTGTAGTGTCACTTTCATGTTTATCTTGTGTAGTTTGTCTTAATCTAGTGGTAGTGGTAGTAGTATTAGTAGTATTAGTAGTAGTAGTAGTAGTAGTAGTAGTAGTAGTAGTAGTAGTAGTTAATGTGGTGAAAGTGATGTAATGTGGTGCTACTGGTGGTAATGGTAATGTTAGTAGCAGTGGTAAAGAGCTAGCGGTGGTAGTGGTGAAAGTGGTGAATGGATGATGGGAGCGGTGTAGGGATTAGTGAGTGGTGGTGAATGTGGTGAAAGTGCTGAATGAGAATGGTGAAAATGGGACTGGGAGGAAATGGTAAAAATAGTAGAATGTGGTGAAAATACTGAATCTGGTGAAAGTTGTGAATATGGTGAATGTGGTGAATAGAAGTAGTATGAATGCGGTGAAAATACTGAATGAATGTGGTAAAAATACTGAGTGATGAATGTGGTGAATGTGGTGAATTTGGTGAATGTGGTGAGAGTGAATGTGGTGAATGTGGTGAATGTGGTGAAGTGAACGTGGTGAAGGGTGAATGTGTTGAATGTGTTGAATGTGTTGAATGTGGTGAATGTGGTGAATGTGGTGAATGTGTTGAGATGTGGTGAATGTGGTGAATGTGTTGAATGTGATGATGTGGTGAATGTGGTGAATGTGGTGAACAGGGTGATGAATGTTGAATGTGGTGAATGTGTTGAATGTGGTGAATGTGGTGAATGGGGTGAACGTGGTGAATGTGTGGTGAATGTGGTGAATGTGGTGAATGTGGTGAATGTGGTGAATGTGGTGAATGTGGTGAATGAGTGAATGTGAATTGAATGTGGTGAATGTGGTGAATGTGATGAATGTTGAATGTGGTGAATGTGGTGAATGTGGTGAATGTGGTGAATGTGGTGAATGTGTTGAATGTGGTTGAATGTGGTGAATGTGGTGAATGGGGTGAATGTGTGAATGAATGTGGTGAATGTGGTGAATGTGGTGAATGTGGTGAATGTGGTGAATGTGGTGAATGTGGTGAATGTGGTGAATGTGAATGTGGTGAATGAATGTGGTGAATGTGGTGAATGTGGTGAATGTGGTGAATGTGGTGAATGTGGTGAATGTGGTGAATGTGGTGAATGTGAATGTGGAATGTGGTGAATGTGGTGAGAATGTGTTGAATGTGGTGAATGTGGTGAATGTGGTTGAATGTGGTGAATGTGGTGAATGTGGTGAATGTGGTGAATGTGGTGAATGTGGTGAATGTGTTGAATGTGGTGAATGTGGTGAATGTGGTGAATGTGGTGAATGTGGTGAATGTGGTGAATGTGGTGAATGTGGTGAATGGAAGTGTTGAATGTGGTGAATGTGGTGAATGTGTTGAATGTGGTGAGTGTGTTGAATGGGTTGAATGTGGTGAATGTGGTGAATGTGGTGAATGTGGTGAATGTGGTGGAGATGTGATGAATGTGAATGTAGTGGGGTGGGGTTAAATGTGGGAGTGGTGAATAAGTGGTGAAAGTGGTGAAAGTGGTTGAAAGTGGTGAAAGTGGTGAAAGTGGTGAATGTGGTGAATGTGGTGAATGTGGTGATGTGGTGAATGGGTTGAATGTGGTGAATGTGGTGAATGGGTTAAATGTGGTGATGGTGGTAGTGTGGTGAATGTAGTGGGAGGGTGAAAGTAGTGAATATAATGGGAGTGGTGAAAGTGGTGGTAGTGAAAGTGATGAAAATGTGAAAGTGGTGAAAGCAGTGAATGTAGTGAGAGTGTTAAGTGCTGAATGTAGTGGGAGTGGTGAATGTAGTGAAAGTGGTGAAAGTGGTGAAAGTGGTAGAAAGTGGTGAATGCAGTGGAATTGGTAAAAGTGGTGAAAGTGGTGAAAGTGGTAAATGTAATGGGAATTGGTGAAAGTGGTCGATGTAGTGGGTGGGGTCAAAGTGGTGAAAGTGAGTGAATGTTGTGCAGGAGGGTGAAGTGGTGAGAGTGGTGAAAGTGGTGAATGTAGTGGGAGGGTGAAAGTGGTGGAAGTGGTTAGAGTGGTGAAAGTAGTGAAAGTGGTGAATGTAGTGGGAGTGGTGAATGTGGTGAAAATGGTGAAAGTGGTGAATGTAGTAGGAGTGGTGAAAGTGGTGAATGTAGTAGGAGTGGTGAAAGTGGTGAATGTAGTGGGTGGGGTCAAAGTGGTGAAAGTGGTGAATGTTGTGGGAGGGTGAAAGTTGTGAGAATGGTGAAAAGGGGTGAATGTAGTGGGAGGGTGAAAGTGGTGGAAGTGGTGAGAGTGGTGAAGAAGTGGTGAAAGTGGTGAATGTAGTGAGAGTGGTGAATGTGGTGAAAATGGTGAGAGTGGTGAATGTAGTAGGAGTGGTGAAAGTGGTGAATGTAGTAGGAGTGAAAGTGGTGAATGTAGTAGGAGTGGTGAAAGTTGTGAATGTGGTAGGAGTGGGAAAGTGGTGAATGTAGTGGGAGTGGTGAAAGTGGTGAATGTAGTAGGGTGGTGAAAGTGGTGAATGTAGTGGGAGTGGTGAAAGTGGTGAATGTAGTGGGTGTGGTGAAAGCGGTGAATGTGGTGGAGTGGTAGAGAGAGAGAGGTGGTGAATGTAGTTGGTGGGGGTGAAAGTGGTGAAAGTGGTGAGAGTAGTGGGAGGAGGTGAAAATGGTGGAAGTGGTGAGGGAGTGGTGAAAGTGGTGAAAGTGGTGAATGTAGTTGGTGGTGGTGAAAGTGGTGAAAGTGGTGAAAGTGGTGAAAGTGGTTAGTGGTGAAAGTGGTGAATGTAGTGGGAGTGGTGAATGTAGTGAATGTAGTGGGAGTGGTGAAAGTGGTGAATGTAGTGGGAGTGGTGAAAGTGGTGAATGTGGTGAAAGTGTTGAAAGTGGTGAAAGTGGTGATGTAGTGGGAGTGGTGAGAGTGGTGGAAGTGGTGAAAGTGGTGAAAGTGGTGAATGTGAAAGTGGGAGGTGAATTAATTGAAAGTGGTGAAAGTGGTGAGAAGTGGTGAATGTGGTGGAAGTGATGAAAGTGGTGAATGTAGTGGGAGGTCAAGGTGGTGAAAGTGGTGAAAGTGGTGAAAGTGGTGAAAGTGGTGAAATGTAATGGAAGTGGTAGGAAAGTGGTGAATGTAGTGGGAGGGGGTGAAAGTGGTGGAAAGTGGTGAAAGTGGTGAATGTAGTGGGAGGGGCAAAAGTGGTCGAAGTGGTGAGAGTGGTGAAAGTGGTGAATGTAGTGGGAGGGGGTGAAAATGGTGGAAGTGGGAGAGTGGCAGAAAGTGGTGAAAGTGGTGAATGTGGTGAATGTAGTGGGAGTGGTGAAAGTGGTGAATGTAGTGGGAGTGGTGAAAGTGGTGAATGTAGTAGGAGTGGTGAAAGTGGTGAATGTAGTGGGGAGTGGGAGAAAGTGGTGAATGTAGTGGGAGTGGTGAAAGTGGTGAATGTAGTGGTGGAGTGATGAATGTGGTGAAAGTGGTGAAAGTTGTGAAAGTGGTGAAAGTGGTGAATGTGAGAATGAATGAAAATGGTGAATGTAGTGGGAGTGGTGAAAGTGGTGAATGTAGTGGGAGTGGTGAAAGTGGTGAATGCAGTGGCGGTGAAAGTGGTGAAAGTGTAGTGAAAGGGGTGAATATAGTGGGAGTAGTGAAAGTGGTGAATGTAGTGGGAGTAGTGAAAGTGGTGAATGTAGTGGGAGTGGTGAAAGTGGTGAATGTAGTGGAGTGGAAGGTGGAATGTAGTAGAGTGGATGAAATATAGTAGGGAGTATGAAAAGGTGAATGTAGTGGGAGTGGTGGAAATTGGTGAATATAGTGGGAGTAGTGAAAGGGGTGAATGTAGGGAGTGGTGAAAGTGGTGAATGTAGTGGGAGTAGAAAGTGGTGAATGTAGTGGAGGTGGTGAAATTGGTGAATATAGTGGGAGTAGTGAAGTGGTGAATGTAGTGGGAGTGGTGAAAGTGGTGAATGTAGTGGGAGTGGTGAAAGTGGTGAATGTAGGAGAGGGTGAAAGTGGTGAATGTAGTGAGAGTGGTGAAAGTGGTGAATGTAGTGAGAGTGGTGAAAGTGGTGAATGTAGTGAGAGTGGTGAAAGCCAGAAAGTGGTGAATGTGGTGAGTGCTGAAAGTTGTGAAAGTGGTGAATGTAGGGATGGTGAAAGTGGTGAATGTAGTGGAGTGGTGAAAGTGGTGGAAGTAGTGAGAGTGGTGCAAGTGCAGTGAGAAAGTGATGGATGTGGTGAGAGTGGTGGAAGTGGTAATAGTGGTTACGGTAGTGGTTGAAGCAGTGGTAGTGGTGGTAGCAATGGTTTTAAAGGAAGTACCGGTGGTAATAGTAGTAGTGTTGTAGCGGCGATGGTGGTGGTAATGGTTATAGCAGTGGAAATGGGGGCAGTGGTGGCACTGCTGATAGTGATGATAGTAGTGGTAGCAATAGTAGTTGGCGGGAGTGGTAGAGCGGTGGTTGTGGTACATGTAGGAACGATGGTTGTGGTACATGTAGTAGTGGTGGTGGTCGTGGGGGTGATGAGAGTGGTGGTTGTCGTACATGTAGTATTGGTGGTTGTGGTACATGTAGTATTGGTGGTTGTGTATTGCATGTACTAGTGGTGGTTGTAATACATGTAGTAGTGGTACATGTAGTAGTGGTGGTTGTGGTACATGTAGTAGTGGTGTTTGTGGTACATGTAGTAGTGGTGGTTGTGGTACATGTAGTATTGGTGGTTGTGGTACATGTAGTAGTGGTGGGTGTGGTACATGTAGTAGTGATGGTTGTGGTACACTATTAGTGGTGGTTGTGGTACATGTAGTAGTGGTGGTTGTGGTACATGTAGTTGTGGTGGTTGTGGTACATGTAGTAGTGGTGGTTGTGGTACATGTAGTATTGGTGGATTGTCGTACATGTGAAGTATTGATGGTTGTGGTACATGCAGTATTGGTGGTTGTGGTACATGTAGTAGTGGTGGTTGTGGTACATGTAGTAGTGGTGATTTGTGGTACATGTAGTAGTGGTGGTTGTGATACATGTAGTAGTGGTGGTTGTGGTACATGTAGTAGTTATGGTTGTGGTACATGTAGTAGTGGTGGTTGTGGTACATGTAATAGTGGTGGTTGTGGTACATGTAGTAGTGGCGGTTGTGGTACATGTAGTAGTGGTGGTTGTGGTACATGTAGTAGTGGTGGTTGTGATACATGTAGTAGTTGTGGTGTGGTACATGTAGTAGTGGTGGTTGTGCTACATGTAGTAGTGGTGGTTGTTTATTATTTTTATGTAGTAGTGGTGGTTGTGGTACATGAAAGAGTGATGGTTGTCGTACATGTAGTAGTGGTTGGTTTGTGGTACATGTAGCAGTGGTGGTTGTGGTACATGTAGTAGTGGTGGTTGTGGTACATGTAGTAGTGGTGGGTGTGGTGTGAGTGGTGGTGTGGTGGTTGGTACATGTAGTAGTGGTGGTTGTGGCACATGTAGTAGTGGTGGTTGTGGTACATGTAGTAGTAGTGGTTGTCGTGTGAGGAGGTGGAGTGGTGGAAGTGGTACATGTAGTAGTTGTGGTTGTGGTGTGAGTGGTGTTTGTGGTACATGTAGTAGTGGTGGTTGTGGTATGTAGTAGTGGTAGTTGTGGTGTGAGTGGTGGGAGTGGTGGTTGTGGTACATGTAGTAATGGTGGGTGCGTTGTGAGTGGTGGTAATGGTGGTTTGTGGTACATGTAGTAGTGGTGGTTTGTGGGCGTGTTGGCACACTACATGTAGTGAGTGGTGGTTGTGGTGTGAGTTGTGGTAGTGATGGTTGTGGTACATGTAGTAGTAGTGGTTGCGGTGTGAGTGGTGGATGTGGTACATGTAGTAGTAGTGGTTGTGGTGTGAGTGGTGGGAGTGGTGGATGTGGTACATGTAGTAGTAGTTGTTGTGGTGAGTGGTGGAGTGGTGGATGTGGTACATGTAGTAGTAGTGGTTGTGGTGTGAGTTGTGTGGAGTGGTAGGTGTGGTACATGTAGTAACGTGGTGGTTGTGGTGTGAGTGGTGGGAGTGGTGGGTGTGGTACATGTAGTAGTAGTGGTTGTGGCAGTGTGAGTGTTGGGAGTGGGGTGGTACATGTAGTAGTGGTGGTTATTAATTATTAGTGGTGGGAGTGGTGGTTGTGGTACATGTAGTAGTGGTGGTTGTGGTGTGAGTGGTGGGAGTGGTGGTATTGGTGGTTATGGTACATGTAGTAGTGGTGGTTTGTGGTGTGAGTGGTGGTAGTGGTGTTTATGGTACATGTAGTAGTGGTGTTTGTGGTGGTAGTGGTGTTTGTGGTACATGTAGTAGTGGTGGGTGTGGTGTGAGTGGTGGTAGTGGTGGTTGTGGTACATGTAGTAGTGGTGGTTGTGGTGTGAGTGGTGGGAGTGGTGGGGAGTGGTGATTGTGGTACATGTAGTAGTGGTGGTTGTGGTGTGAGTGGTGGTAGTGGTGATTGTGGTACATGTAGTAGTGGTGATTGTGGTACATGTAGTAGTGGTGGTTGTGGTGTGAGTGGTGGGAGTGGTGATTGTGGTACATGTAGTAGTGGGGGTGTGGTGGAGTGGTGGGAGTGGTGGTAGTGGTACATGTAGTAGTGGTGGGTGTGGTGTGAGTGGTGGTAGTGGTACATGTAGTAGTGGTGGGGTGGTGTGAATGGTGGTAGTGGTACATGTAGTAGTGGTGGGTGTGGTGTGAGTGGTGGTAGTGGTACATGTAGTAGTGGTGGGTGTGGTGTGAGTGGTGGTAGTGGTACATGTAGTAGTAGTGTTGTGGTGTGAGTGGTGGGAGTGGTGATTGTTGTACATGTAGTAGTGATGGTTGTGGTACATGTAGTAGTGGTGGGGTTTATTGGTGTGAGTGGTGGGAGTGGTGGTTGTGGTACATGCAGTAGTGGTGGGTGTGGTGTGAGTGGTGGGAGTGGTGGTTGTGGTACAATGAAGTAGCGTTGGTGGTTGTGGTGGTCGTGCTGGCACACTACATCTGCAGTAGTGGTGGGTGTGGGTGAGTGATGGGAGTGGTGGTAGTGGTACATGTAATAGTGGTGAGTGTGGTGTGAGTTGTGGGAGTGGTGGTTGTGGTACATGTAGTAGTGGTGGTTGTGGTGTGAGTGGTGTGAGTGGTGGTTGTGGTACATGTAGTAGTGGTGGTTGTGGTACATGTAGTAGTGGCGGTTGTGGTACATGTATTAGTGGTGGTTGTGGTACATGTAGTAGTGGTGGTTGTGGTACATGTAGTAGTGGTGGTTGTGGTACATGTAGTAGTGGTGGTTGTGGTACATGTAGTAGTGGTTGGTGTGTGGTGTGAGTGGTGGGAGTGGTGGTTGTGGTGTTTGTAGCGCATGTAGTAGTGGTGGTTGTGGTGTGAGTGGTGGTTGTGGTATATGTAGTAGTGGTGGTTGTGGTGTGAGTGGTGGTTGTGGTGGAGTGGTGGTTGTGGTACATGTAGTAGTGGTGGCTGTGGTGTGAGTGGTGGTTGTGGTACATGTAGTAGTGGTGGTTGTGGTACAGTGTGGTTGTGGTACATGTAGTAGTGGTGGTTGTGGTACATGTAGTAGTGGTGGTTGTGGTACATGTAGTAGTGGTGGTTGTGGTACATGTAGTAGTGGTTTTGTGGTACATGTAGTAGTGGTGGTTGTGGTACATGTAGTAGTGGTGTTTGTGGTACATGTAGTAGTGGTGGTTGTGGTACATGTAGTAGTGGTGGTTGTGGTACATGGTACAGTAGTAGTGGTGATTGTGGTGTGAGTGGTGGTTTGTGGTGTAGAAGTGGTGGTTGTGGTGTGAGTGGTGGTTGTGGTACATGTAGTAGTGGTGGTTGTGGTGAGAGTGGTGGTTGTGGTGTGAGTGGTGGTTGTGGTGTGAGTGGTGGTTGTGGTACATGTAGTAGTGGTGGTTGTGGTGTGAGTGGTGGTTGTGGTGTGAGTGGTGGTTGTGGTACATGTAGTAGTGGTGGTTGTGGTGTGAGTGGTGGTTTGTGGTACATTAGTAGTGGTGGTTGTGGTGTGAGTGGTGGTTGTGGTGTGAGTGGTGGTTGTGGTGTGGTGGTGGTTGTGGTGTGAGTGGTGATTGTGGTGTGGTGGTGGTTGTGGTACATGTAGTAGTGGTGGGTGTGGTGTGAGTTGTGGTTGTGGTACATGTAGTAGTAGTGGTTGTGGTACATGTAGTAGTGGTGTGAGTGGTGGCAGTGGTGATTGTGGTACATGTAGTAGTGGTGGTTGTGGTACATGTAGTAAGTGGTGGGGTGTGGTACATGTAGTAGTGGTGGTTGTGGTACACTGTTAGTGGTGGTTGTGGTACATGTAGTAGTGGTGGTTGTGGTACATGTAGTAGTGGTGGTTGTGGTACATGTAGTAGTGGTGGGTGTGGTACATGTAGTAGTGGTGGGTGTGGTGTGGTGGTAGGGGTGGTGGTTGTGGTGTTGTGGTACATGTAGTAGTGGTGGTTGTGGTGTGAATGGTGGTTGTGATACATGTAGTAGTGGTGGTTGTGGTGTGAATGGTGGTTGTGGTGTGAGTGGTGGTTGTGGTACATGTAATAGTGGTGGTTGTGGTGTGAGTGGTGGTTGTGGTACATGTAGTATTGGTGGTTGTGGTGTGAGTGGTGGTTGTGGTACATGTAGTAGTGGTGGTACATGTGGTGTGAGTGGTGGTTGTGGTACATTTAGTAGTGGTGGTTGTGGTGTGAGTGGTGGTTGTGGTACATGTAGTAGTGGTGGTTGTGGTACATGTAGTAGTGGTGGTTGTGGTATATGTAGTAGTGGTGGTTGTGGTACATGTAGTAATGGTGGTTGGTACATGTATTAGTGGTGGTTGTGGTACATGTAGTAGTGGTGGTTGTGGTACATGTAGTAGAGGTGGTTGTGGTACATGTAGTAGTGGTGGGTGTGGTGTGAGGAGTGGGAGTGGTGGTTGTGGTGTTTGTGGTACATGTAGTAGTGGTGGTTGTGGTGTGAGTGGTTGTTGTGGTATATGTAGTAGAGGTGGTTGTGGTGTGAGTGGTGGTTGTGGTGTGAGTGGTGGTTGTGGCACATGTAGTAGTGGTGGTTGTGGTGTGAGTGGTGGTTGTGGGTACATGTAGTAGTGGTGGTTGTGGTACATGTAGTAGTGGTGGTTGTGGTACATGTAGTAGTGGTGGTTGTGGTACATGTAGTAGTGGTGTTTGTGGTACATGTAGTAGTGGTGGTTGTGGTACATGTAGTAGTGGTGGTTATGGTACATGTAGTAGTAGGTGATTGTGGTGTGAGTGGTGGTTGTGGTGTGGTGGTGGTTGTGGTGTGAGTGGTGGTTGTGGTACATGTAGTAGTGGTGGTTGTGGTGTGAGTGGTGGTTGTGGTGTGAGTGGTGGTTGTGGTGTGAGTGGTGGTTGTGGTACATGTAGTAGTGGCGTGTTGTGGTGTGAGTGGTGGTGGTGGTGTAGGTAGTGGTGGTTGTGGTGTGAGTGGTGGTTGTGGTACATGTAGTAGTGGTGGTTGTGGTGTGAGTGGTGGTTGTGGTGTGAGTGGTGGTTGTGGTGTGAGTGGTGGTTGTGGTGTGAGTGGTGGTTGTGGTGTGAGTGGTGGTTGTGGTACATGTAGTAGTGGTGGGTGTGGTATGAGTTGTGGTTGTGGTACATGTAGTAGTAGTGGTTGTGGTACATGTAGTAGTGGTGGTTGTGGTGTGAGTGGTGGGAGTGGTGATTGTGGTACATGTAGTAGTGGTGGTTGTGGTACATGTAGTAGTGGTGGGTGTGGTACATGTAGTAGTGGTGGTTGTGGTACACTGTTAGTGGTGGTTGTGGTACATGGTAGTAGTGGTGGTTGTGGTACATGTAGTAGTGGTGGTTGTGGTACATGTAGTAGTGGTGGTTGTGGTACATGTAGTAGTGGTGTGTGGTGTGGTGGTGGTAGTAGTGGTTGGTGTGAGTGGTTGTGGTACACGTAGTAGTAGTGGTGGTTGTGATACATGTAGTAGTGGTGGTTGTGGTGTGAATGGTGGTTGTGGTGTGAGTGGTGGTTGTGGTACATGTAGTAGTGGTGGTTGTGGTGTGGTGGTGGTTGTGGAGTGGTGGTGGTTGTGGTGTGAGTGGTGGTTGTGGTACATGTAGTAGTGGTGGTTGTGGTGTGAGTGGTGGTTGTGGTACATTTAGTAGTGGTGGTTGTGGTGTGAATGGTGGTTGTGGTACATGTGAGTGGTGGTTGTGGTACATGTAGTAGTGGTGGTTGTGGTGTAGTAGTGGTGGTTGTGGTACATGTAGTAGTGGTGGTTGTGGTGTGAGTAGTGGTGGTTGTGGTACATGTAGTAGTGGTGGTTGTGGTGTGAGTGGTGGTTGTGGTACATTTAGTAGTGGTGTGTTGTGGTGGGAGTGGTGGTTGTGGTGTTTGTGGTACATGTAGTAGTGGTGGTTGTGGTATATGTAGTAGTGGTGGTTGTGGTACATGTAGTATGGTAGTGGTGGTTGTGGTACATGTGAGTGGTGGTTGTGGTGTGAGAGGTGGTTGTGGTACATGTAGTAGTGGTGGTTGTGGTACATGTAGTAGTGGTGGTTGTGGTACATGTAGTAGTGGTGGTTGGTGGTATGTAGTAGGTGGTGATTGTGGTACATGGGAGTGGTGGTTGTGGTGTTTGTGTTATGGTACATGTAGTAGTGGTGGTTGGTTGTGGTGTGAGTGGTGGTGGTTGTGGTATATGTAGTAGGCAGTGGTGGTTGTGGTGTGAGTGGTGGTTGTGGTGTGAGTGGTGGTTGTGGTACATGTAGTAGTGGTGGTTGTGGTGTGAGTGGTGGTTGTGGTGTTAGTGGTGGTGGTGGTTGTGGTGGGTTTATGTAGTAGTGGTGGTTTTGGTACATGTAGTAGTGGTGGTTGTGGTACATGTAGTAGTGGTGGTTATGGTACATGTAGTAGTGGTGATTGTGGTACATGTAGTAGTGGTGGTTTGTGGTACATGTAGTAGTGGTGTTAGTGGTGGTACATGTGATTGTGGTGTGAGTGAGTGGTGGTTGTGGTGTGAGTGGTGGTTGTGGTGTAGTAGTGGTGGTTGTGGTGTGAGTGGTGGTTGTGGTACATTAGTAGTAGTGGTGGTTGTGGTGTGAGTGGTGGTTGTGGTACATTTGTAGTGGTGGTTGTGGTGGTGGTGATTGTGGTACATGTAGTAGTGGTGTTTGTGGTACATGTAGTAGTAGTGGTTGTGGTGTGAGTGGTGGGAGTGGTGGGTGCGGTACATGTAGTAGTGGTTGGTGTGGTGTGGTGGTGGTAATGGTGATTGTAGTACATGTAGTAGTGGTGTGAGTGGTGGTAGTGGTGATTGTTGTACATGTAGTAGTGGTGGGTGTGGTGTGAGTGGTGGGAGTGGTGTGAGTGGTGGGAGTGGTGATTGTGGTACATGTAGTAGTGGTGGTTATGGTGGGCGTGCTGGTGATTGTGGTTGTGGTACATGTAATACTGGTGGTTGTGATACATTTAGTAATGGTGGTTATGGTGGTTGTGGTGGGAGTGCTGATAGTGGTGACTGTGGTTGTAGTAGTTAGGGTTGTAGTAGGAGGTCTACGTCACCATTGAAAATACCTGTTCTCGTTCGATCAGCGAAGTCAAGGAACAATGGACGTGGTTGGTACTTAGATGCGTGACCGCTTGGGAACATTACGTGTTATTTTTTCCTGGGCAGTGGACAGGTAAGCACCTGTACGGGGGGAGTAGACGATTCCGCCCTCCACGAGTCTGCTGCTGCCTTGCAGGCCAGTCTTGACCGGCCAAAGGCTAAGGGAGTTAACCCTGACAGAAAATAACAACCTGCTGCCATGCAGGCTGGTCTTGAATGACTAAAGACTAAAGGGAGTTAACCCTGACCCTAACTCAATGGGATGAGTTTGGACAAAGACTTCAAGAAAGCTATCAAGGAAATCAAAAGCTGTTCTGGGGGCAATGAAGATCACGAGAAAGACCAAAGCATGCCCCTTACGACAAATTAAGAATGACAAAGGAGAAATAATGAAAGAAGACAGCGAAATCATGGAAACATGAAGAAAGCATTTTCCCCAATTACATAATCCCTCCAGAACGTATGAAAACAAGGAGTACAGATCACTTAGTAAGAGTAACACGTAATCCAGAGAGACAGCTGAAGATGTAGATATATCAATGGAAGAAATCCAAACAGCTATAAGAAAATTGAAATTAGGAAAAGCTCTAGGAGCAGATCAAGTTTATCCAGAAATGATTAAAAACCAAGGGAGAGCGGCAGACAAATTACTACATACAATATGCTAACAAGCATGGAAGTCCAAACAGGTGCCAGACGACTGGAAAAGAGAACGGTAGTACCAATACATAAAAAAGGATCAACTACGGAATGCTCAAACTATAGAGGGATATCACTATTTAGCGTTCAAGGAAAAGTATATGCCAGGATACTGGAAATGAGACTAAGGAAAACAGTAGAGGATCAGATTGAAGAGCATCAGAGTGGATTTAGACCCGGAAGAAGTGTACAAGACCACATATTTACAATTAGACAAATGAGAAAAAAATTCCTTGAGAGAAACATTGACCTGCACCTGTGTTTTATTGATTTAGAAAGGCATTTGACACTGTGAGGAGGGATTAACTATGGCATTCCTTAACAGAACACAATGTAGAGCAAAATTTAATAGAAGTCATTAATAGTTTTTACAATAAGTCAACATGTGCAGTGCGAGTAGCTGGAACTGTATCTGAAGAATTTAATGTAGATATAGGAATAAGATAGGGTTGTACCCTAAGTCCTCTTTTGTTTATCACATTTATGGATTTAGTCGCAAAGGCATCCTCAAAAAAAAGAAAATGAATGTAGTTATGTTGAAGCTCAAATGTATCGAATTTGCCGATGATTTAGTTCTGTTTGGAAAATCAGACAGTGACCTTCAGTCGAATATCAACATTATAAACAATGAACTAAATAAAAGAGGAATGAGAGTAAATGCAAAGAAAACTAAAACAATGCTAGTAACTAGGGAAACAAAATCTTAAATTGGGCAGGGAGAATGTAGAACAAGTTCAAGCTAAAATTACCTATGAGTAATGATTAACTCAGATGGAAATCTAAGAGAAGAAATCAGCCAGAGAATCAAAAAGGCAAGTGCAATATATAACCATCTAGGAAAGGCATCTGTAGGTAAGCAAGAATTGTCAACAAAAACCAAAATGGCAGTATACAATACAGTTTATTGCCCTACTCTCCTCTATGGCAGTGAAACCTGGACCTTAGACAGTAGAGAATACAGTAAAGTACAGGCAGCTGGAATGAAATATTTAAGAAGAGTAGTTGGGAAAACTAAAAGAGACAAAATCAGAAACACAACAAAGAGATCAAACAAAGCAGATGGCAAAAAAATAAAAACCATGATAGAAACAAATCAATTGAGATGGTTTGGCCATGTAAACAGAATGAATGACAATAGAATAGCTAAATCTGTATACAGTGTTTAAGCCAAAGGTAAAAGACCAAAAGGCAGACATCGGAGAAAATGGGAAGAAGATATAAAAGAGGCATCGAAGCATAGAAATTTAACTATTTTGAAAGAAACAGAAAATGCCAGGACAGGGCATTCTGGAAAAGATCATCTTGGGCATCTGAACCCATACACCGAAATGTAGAATGGGAACAGATAAAGAAAGAAAGAAAGGAAATGGGAGTGCTGGTAGTCGTGGTTGTGGTACATGCAGTAGTGGTGGTTGTGGTACATGCAGTAGTGATGGTTGTGGTACATGTAGTAGTGTTAGTTGTGATGGGAGTGCTGGTAGTGGTGGCTGTGATACATGTAGTAGGGGTGGTTGTGGATACATGTAGTAGTGGTGCTTGTGGTGGGAGTGGTGGGAGTGCTGGTAGTGGTGGTTGTGGTAACATACAAGCACTGGTTGTTGTAGTAGTGGCATGGTTGTGGTATGGTAATAGTGGTGGTTGTGATGTGAGGGTTGGGAGCCTGGTACAAGAGGTTTGTGGTACATATAGTGCAATATGTAACAGTGATGGTTGTGGTACATGTCAATAGCTGTGGTTGTGGTACATGTCGTAGCTGTCCATGTGGTACATGTCGTAGCTGTGGTTGTGGTGCATGTAGTAGAGGTGGTTGTGGTCATGTCGTAGCTGTGGTTGTGGTGCATGTAGTAGAGGTGGTTGTGGTACATGTAGTAGAGGTGGTTGTGGTACATGTAGTAGTGATGGTTGTGGTACATGTCGTAGTAGTGGTTGTGGTACATGTAGTAGTAGTGGTGTGGTACATGTAGTAGTAGTGGTTGTGGTACATGTATGTAGTGGTTGTGGTCATGTAGTAGTAGTGGTTGTGGTGGTTGTGGTACATGTAGTAGTGGTGGTTGTGGTACATGTAGTAGTGGTGTTTGTGGTACATGATGGTATTAGTGGTTGTCGTGGTTGTGGTGGGAGTACTGGTTTCTGGTCTTATTTGGTTGTAGTGGTTAGGGTTGTAGTACATGTCGAGACTGACGTGAAATTCATAAGAAGGAAAAAGAGGAGTGGGAAAAAGGATGATAAAAAGAGAGAAAAATCTGAAAACAGACAAAGAAAAAGAGAGATCTCATCAATAAGAGGAAGACAGAAAAAGAGACGAAGGAGGATATAAAAATTTTGAGAGTGTTCAAAGAAGGATGATAAGAAGGAATTAAGAAGGAAATCTAGAAGGATGAGAAGAAAACATTTGGAATAGGAGCAGGAAGAGAAGAAAATATATAGGAATAGGAGTAAAAAAGAAAACGCAGTAAACTGAAGTGAAAAGAAAAAAGAAGCAATAGAAGGAAATTTAGGCCGTGGAGGGAAAAAATAGGCGAAGGAGGTCTCTGTCTATTTGAACTGAGATTGAATAAAAATGTCTAAT
>JAXRKP010000280.1:145000-157500 GCA_037039925.1 Doris montereyensis
TAAATAGCCACCACATTCCTGAGTTCATTTGGCAAATGTGAGTTTTGAATATGTAAAAATATTTTGTTCACAAAGTTATACATCATGGTTGATTTTTAAAAGAAATTGTAACGTTTTGCGTGTTGCTCAATTTTGTTGAAATAAAAAAACAAAACAGTCAATATCAACATTATGAACAATGAACTAAATAAAAAGAGGAATGAGAGTAAATGCAAAGAAAATTAAAACAATGTTAGTAATTAGGGAAGCTAAAACACAAAATCTTAGATTGGGCAGGGAGTATTTAGAACAAGTTCAACGCTACAATTACCTAGGAGTGCAATTAACTCAGAGAAAAACTAAGGAAGAAATCAGGCAGAGAATCAAAAAGGCAAGTACAATATTAACTTTCTAGGAAAGGCATCTGTAGGTAAGCAGAATTGTCAGCAAAAACCAAAATTCAGTTTATTGTCCTCTCTCCTCTATGGCAGCAAACTTGGACTTTAGACAGTAGAGACTACAGTAGAGTACAGGCAGCTGAAATGAAATATCTAAGAATAAGTATTACGGGAGACTAAAAGGAACTAAAAAAATCAGAAACACAACAATAAGAGATCAAACCAAAGCAGAAGGGCATAAAAACTAAGATAAAACGAATCAATTGAGATGGTTTGGGCATTCATTAACAGAATGAATGACAATAGAATAGCTAAATCAGTATACAGTGCTAAAGCCAAGGTAAAAGACCAAAAGGCAGACCTAGGAGAAAATGGGAAGAAGATATAAAACTTAAAGGAGTCATTGAGCAAATCTCATTTTACTTTTTGGAAGGAAACAGAAAATGCCAGGACAGAGCATCCTGGAAAAAGATAATCTAAGGCATATGAACCCATGCACCGATAGGTAGGTAGAACAAGAACTGATAAAGAACAGAAAGAAAAAAAAACAACAACTTGGTAATTTTCTTGAACACGTTGGTTGATTTTCTTTGTATTGAGAAAATTGATGTCCTCTTGGTTGGATTTTTTACTCTGGAAATTTTTGTTGAAATTGGTGCAAAATGATCGAGTTATTGCCCCTTTAAATGGGTCCTCTCTGTAAGAAATGTGTTAATTTAAAATGATTTTATTAATGATGATTGTGCTATACGGGTCCCCCTGTATAAAATCTGTTAATTTACAATGAGTCATAATGATAAATGTGCTCACTGTTGCAGTCACATTCATTCAATCAAGTTTTAGGTTGTTTACACAGGCTGGGCGGTTGGGGTAGAGGAGGAAGGGGGGAAGGTTTGTGTGGTTTGATTAACCCATCCACAACTAAGGTGATCTCAGGGTTATTGGTACAATTTTCAATTTTGTCCGGACTGTCTTGTAAACAGCTAAGGGATCTTTAATATGCCCAGTGTTGTGATCTGTACACGGGACCTCCTTTTTATCGTCCGTCTCCGGTGGGACTAGGTGTCGATCCACCTACCTAGACAAGGGCGGTAGATTTTGCTAAAAAAGACTCAAGAAAAATTGTCAACCTTCGGCGGGGCTCGACCTCACTACCTTTTTGGTTGAGAGGGCGACACCTTGTCCCTGGACTACGAGTCCCTCGTTTTTTGTGTAATGATAGTAATACATCATATATGTGACGCTTCTTCCTGTTTTTCTTCTTCTTTTTATTTTTTTCGAGTAAACCCCCCCCCCCCGCCCCTCCCCACCCAGGTGTCAGGTAGGTGGATCGACACCTAGTCCCATCGGAGACGGACGATAAAGGAGGTCCCGCGTGCAGATCACAACACTCTGTTCACGTTAAAGATCCCTCTCACTGTTTATAGGGAAGTCAGGACAAAATTAAAAATCCTACCGAAATCCCCAAGATCACCTTACTTGTCGATGTGAGTAAATCAAATAAAATTTTTTTTTAAAACGTCTTCCTCCGTTTTTAATTAATCTGGGTTGGTAGTACACTTTATTCTCATGGCGAGGCGATGGGTCGTGGGTTCGATTCTTTTAGCGCCCAAGATTTTCTTCTGTCTATTTCTCTGTATTAAATTGTCTTGTCTTTGTTCCTCCGGGGGATTTAATTTCATTTCAACGTCCCTAATTTCAGTATTAACCCAAATAATATTGTTAAACTTATACGAATGCTATCAAAGTACGTGTCAGCTGGTCTATGATTTGCTATCAACATTCACTGCCTTCAATCCACCCATCAACCCGCCCTCCCCCACCCACCCCCACCCCTCCCCCACCCGACGTTCACAACTCACACGAAAACAAACGCGACAAAGCGAAACAATGTATCGAGTAGAGAAATATACAATGTACGATATATCCAGTAGAGAAATATACAATGTACGATATGTCCAGTAGAGAAATATACAATGTACGATGCATTGATCCAATATAAATACATTTGTTTTTAAACATGTGAAACGTGATCGAGAAAACTATACCCAAATCTATACCCAAAACTTTTCCCTCATACCCAAACATTTCCCTATACCCAAAAAATGTCCCCTATACCCAAAACATTTCCCTATACCAAAATTTTTTTCCTATACCCAAAATACTTCCCCATACCCAAAACATTTCTATACCCAAAATACATCCCCATACCCAAAACATTTCCCTATACCCAAAACATTTCCCCATACTCAAAATACTTCCCCATCCCCAAAACATTTCCCCTATACCCAAAACATTCCCTATACCCAAAACATTTCCCTATACCCAAAACACTTTCCTACCCAAAACATTTCCCTATACCCAAAACATTTCCCTATACCCAAAACATTTTCCTATACCCAAAATACTTCCCTATACCCTAAAAAATTTCCCTATTCCCAAAACATTTCCCTATACCCAAAACATTTCCCTATACCCAAAACATTTCCCTATACCCAAAACATTTCCTATACCCAAAACATTTCCCTATACCCAAAATACTTCCCCATACCCAAAACATTCCTATACCCAAATACTTCCCCATACTCAAAACATTTCCCTATACCCAAAACATTTCTCCATACCCAAAACATTTCTCTATACCCAAAACATTTCCCTATACCCAAAACATTTCCCTATACCCAAAACATTTTCCTATACCCAAAACATTTCCCTATACCCAAAAAAACATTTCCTATACCCAAAACATTTCCCTATACCCAAAAAACTTTCCTATACCCAAAACATTTCCCTATACCCAAAACATTTCCTATACCCAAAACATTTTCCCTACCCCAAAATACCAAAACATTTCCCTATACCCAAAACATTTCCTATACCCAAAACATTTCCCTATACCCAAAACATTTCCCTATACCCAAAACATTTCCCTATACCCAAAACATTTTCCTATACCCAAAACATTTCCCCATACCCAAAACATTTCCCCTATACCCAAAACATTTCCCCATACCCAAAATATTTCCCCATACTCAAAACATTTCCCTATACCCAAAACATTTCCCATACCCAAAATATTTCCCCATACCCAAAATACTTCCCCATACCCAAAACATTTCCCTATACCCAAAATACTTCCCCATACCCAAAACATTCCCTATACCCAAATTTCCCCATACCCAAAACATTTCCCTATACCCAAAACATTTCCCTATACCCAAAACATTTCCCTATACCTAAACATTTCCCTATACCCAAAACATTTCCCTATACCCAAAACATTTCCCTATACCCAAAACATTCCCCATACCTCCAAACATTTCCCTATACCCAAAACATTTCCCCATACCCAAAATATTTCCCCATACCCAAAACATTTCCCTATACCCAAAACATTTCCCCCATACCCAAAATATTTTACCCCCTTCCCCATACCCAAAACATTTCCCTATACCCAAAATACTTCCCCATACTCAAAACATTTCCCTATACCCAAAACATTTCTCCATACCCAAAACATTTCCCTATACCCAAAACATTTCCCTATACCCAAAACATTTCCCTATACCCAAAACATTTCCCTATACCCAAAACATTTTCCTATACCCAAAACATTTCCCCATACCCAAAATAAGTAGTAGAAGAAGCGGTTGACTTATAAATTTAAAATCCTGCACTGAGAGATATTTCAGATCTATTCTTTCATGTGATATACCAAATTTTGACCATTTTTAACTTTAAAATGCATACTGTCCTTTTACAAATGTTTAAGCCATGAAAATTGACGAATGGAGAATGCATGATTTATGAAAATGTGATGAATGTGTTTGAAGCTAAGCTGATTTGTCATTAATCATTTTTTATGTATACTGTTTCACCACAGTATCTTATCTATTTACCCACTTACTTCTCTTTCGTATCTATATATCCTAGAATCTATTATACATAAATGATTAATTTAGATTAAATTTGTTTTGATTTAGATTTATTGGTATATTCTTATATTTCTAACGAAAAATGTGATATCACACTTAAAATTTTCTTTTTACTCTTATTATTACAAAATCTCCAAATCAACAATTAGCAGAATTCAGATCATGCAAAACAAGGCTATATGAATAATTACAAGAACGTTTAATAGTCACGGAGAGCATAACACTACAATATATAGGCTACATCAAAGTCTCTCCATTGGTTGCCTATTATCATGAGGACAAACTTTAAGATTGCTTGTTTAGCTTGAAATACCTTCAAAATGATAAATGGTCCCGAATGTCTAGAATGTCGACCTAAGTTCCATTGGTATAAAGCAAAATGGTTGTATCACCAGACCTAGATGCCATTGGTATAAAGCAAAATGGTTGTATCACCAGACCTAGATTGTATCACCAGACCCTAGATGCCATTGGTATAAAGCAAAATGGTTGTATCACCAGACCTAGATTGTATCACCAGATCGGATGAAACTTGGATAATCAGTGTAATGATATACAGCAGAATAAATTGTTGCACGTCCCACAAATTGAAAAAAAAAGAAAGACCATTTTCGGCCGTTCAGCCATATCGTAACTCCATGGAAATGGAAAGCTTCAGAAACTTTGAAGACATTTTTCTCAAAACGTCATTGGACTCGATAGTCCAGAGGCAAGATGTCGGCCTCTCAACTCAAAGGTCGTGAGTTCAAAGCCCGGCAAGGTCGAACTATTTTCGCGAGATTTTTCGAGTAAAATAATCTACCTCCTCCCCCCCCTCCCCGCCCCTGATCCAGGTAGGTGGATTGACACTTAGTCCCACCGGAGACGGACGATAAAAAGAAGGTCCCATGTGCAGAGCCCCAAGATCACTTGGCTGTTTACAAGGCAGTCCGTGTAGAATTAAAAATCTTACCAAAACCCCGAGATCACCATGTGGGTAAAATTAAATCAAATCAAACAAATCTCAAACATGTGATCCATAATCATTGTGGTCTCTTCGTTCAGCCCACCAATCGCAGCTTGTGAAGAAACTCTGCTCAATATTATTCGTTCCGGGGCTTTTATTTATGCACTCGCGCCAACAGCAGTTGGGAAACTCCCTATCTGTCCACACTAGACATTGTCTACATTTTAAAACGTTCAAAACAAAACTGAAAACGCTACTTTTGTTTAATTATATAAGTGTACATAGAACTTAACCCCTCCCCCAAACCCTCCCCCTCCCCCTTTTCCTTCCCACTTTTTGTGTGTGTGTGAAAAATGTTGAAACGTCAACGGTAGTACATTGAAATACAGTGTTGCATGTACCACGTGTTATAATATTATTCTGTTGGAATGTACTCGAGCGCCTCTCGGCACCATAATTGCGGTGGATTCCTGCCCTATACAAGTTGTCATTGCATGTATATTTCTATATACATATATATATTCTATATATATATATATATATATATATATATATATATATATATATATATATATATATATATATATATATATATATATATATATATATATATATATATATATATATATATATATATATATATATATATATATATATATATATATATATATATATATATATATATATATATATATATATCCTTGTTTAAGTAAGCTTTGAGCAATTAACAAATTAATGACCGTGATAAGAATCAAAAGCGTTGTGGCGAAATATTTAAATGTTGCAGATTCCAAACCGCAGCTGGCTCTAGAATTTTCCACGACGCTGTACTCTTAAAAGAAATGTTTTCCAAGACGTTATACTCTTAAAAGAAATGTTTTTCACGACTTTATACTCTTAAAAGAAATGTTTTTTTCACGACTTTATACTCTTAAAAGAAATGTTTTTCACGACTTTATACTCTTAAAAGAAATGTTTTTCACGACTTTATACTCTTAAAAGAAATGTTTTTCACGACTTTATACTCTTAAAAGAAATGTTTTTCACGACTTTATACTCTTAAAAGAAATGTTTTCCACGACGTTGTACTTTTAAAGAAATGTTTTTCACTTTATACTCATAAAAAAAAGTAATGCTTCACTCAGCTTTCCTCCTCAACCCAGCTATAGGGTCGAGAGAAAGATCTTGTCAGAGTGTTAGTATGAGGCGCCCAACAAGCTTCTGTATCGTATGCACCTGAGGGAGTTCAGACGGACTTTGAATGGAATATCCTGCTGACGGATAAATCATGATGCGCTGTCGGTGAGTCTACATTTGTGCACAGAACTTTACCTTTGCGTCACATTCTAAGATTCATATTCTAAGATATAACCTTTGACACAGACATACACAACTTTACATTTGCGTCATATTCTAAGGTATAACCTTTGACACAGACATACACAACTTTACTAAGATATAATTTGCGTCATATTCTAAGATATAACCTTTGACACAGACAACATTTGTCATATTCTAAGATATAACCTTTGACACAGACAACTACATTTGCGTCATATTTAAGATATAACCTTTGCGTCATATTCTAAGATATAACCTTTGACACAGACATACACAACTTACCTTTGCGTCACATTCTAAGATATAACCTTTTCACTTTACATTTGCGTCATATTCTAAGATATAACCATTGACACAGACATACACAACTTTACATTTGCGTTACAGACATACACAACTTTACATTTGCGTCACATTCTAAGATATTTGCGTCAACTAAGATAGAACCTTTGACACAGACATACACAACTTTACAACATTTACATTTGCGTCACATTCTAAGATATAACCATTTGACACAGACATACACAACTTTACATTTGCGTCACATTCTAAGATAGAATGACACAGACATACACAAACATTTGACACTAAGACATAACATTTACACAACTTTACCGTTTGCGTTACATTCTAAGATATAACCTTTGACACAGACATACACAACTTTACATTTGCGTTACATTCTAAGATATAACCTTTGACACAGACATACACAACTTTGCGTTTGCGTCACATTCTAAGATATAACCTTTGACACAGACATACACAACTTTACATTTGCGTTACATTCTAAGATATAACATTTGACACAGACATACACAACTTTACATTTGCGTTACATTCTAAGATTTAACATTTGACACAGACATACACAACTTTACACAGACATACACAACTTTACCATTGCTTTGTCACAATTCTAAGATTTAATATTTTGACACAGACATACACAACTTTACCATTGCTTCATATTCTAAGATTTAAATTTTTACACAGACATACACAACTTTACCATTGCATCACATTCTAAGATTTAATTTTTTAACACAAACATACACAACTTTACCATTGCGTCACATTCTGACACAGACATACACAATTGCGTCAATCTAACCTTTGACACAGACATACACAACTTTACGTTTGTGTCACTTTCTAAGATTCAACATTTGACACAGACATACACAACTTTACGTTTGTGTCACTTTCTCAGATTCAACATTTGACACAGACAGGCACAGACACTGGCATACTTTGCGTTTGCGTTACACATAATCACACACACGGACGCATACGCTTTTCCATGAAGGAAATCCGACTTCCGTTTGCGTTACATTCATGCTGAAGATTTAATATTTTAACCCTTTACCATTGCTTCACACACACACACACACTTTACCACGCAAGCACACATACACACGTACACACATATACAGTACACACACGTGCAAAACACACAAAGACACACTGGCACACACACATACGTCACTTTTTTCCATTTTTTCCATGAAGGGGTTAATCGACTTCCCGTCATGCTGAAGGGGTTAACCCTTTACACACACACACACATAGCAGGATCTACGTCACGTTGAAAGGGTTATCTCTTCATCCACACGTACATACACACACACATACACACACGCACATACACACACACATACGTACACACACGCGCAAACACACACAAAGACACCACACACACACACACACACACACGCTTTCCATGAAGGAAAGCAGCCTCTACGTCACATTGAAGGGGTTCTCCGTTCACACACACGCACATACACACATACGCACACACACACTCACACGCGCACACACATTTGCCTGTGCAGCACGGTGTAGGGGTCAACCTTTGGCACACACAATTTTGTTCTTGAAAGAAGAGAGCATGCTCATGATGGTGTTCCGTAACTCTGCCTTCCTCAAGGGGAACACGATGAAATTGAAGATGGGATTGGCCAGTCCGAATATACACATTCCATAGAAATACTTTCTGTCGATCTGAAAAAAAAAGACCACAAAAAAAAGACGACCCCAAAGAAATCAGAATAAACGAATACACAACACGTATTTAATGGTTACTGTTAGCAAATATAACGATAAAGATAAAGCAGATAAAGCTGGATTTATAGTCCGTATCCCCGCACAAATGCAGGCTCATCGACTGCACACCATTTATCCCCGCAGACCATTTCACAAACGTTCAAGTCCTCTTCACAGCATATTACAGTACATCAGTCTGTTAGGCGTTTGGCACTAACACTTTGACAATGTCTTTCTCTATCTATAGCTGGGTACTCATTCACATATGAGTCAAGTGAGGTAAGAAGAAGAGTGGAGTAATTTTCCTAAGAGTACAACGTTGTGAAAAATACAACAACCCCACCTGTGCCAGCTGTGGGATTTGAACCAGTGTTGCCGTGAATTACAAGCTCACAAACACTACGGCTTCGCTACGTTTCAAACATTGAGCAAGTAGATGGTTTTCTTTCAGTGGGGAAAGGGAGCTTCCCACCTCATAATCATAATGTCATGAGGTCGATGTAGAAAACATGCTCACAGGACAATGAGTGGAGGTAAGAAAAGTCTCAAAATCAACATTGTGTCATCACAATTTTTCCTTATCGTTGTTTTCCAGAGAACGATAGTAACCTAAATTCGAATAATCATAGCAATAGAAACAATAATGCGTGTAATAATAATAATAATAATAATAATAATAATAATAATAATAATAATAATAATAATAATTAATAATAATCATAATAATAATAATTATAATAAAAATTACACTAATATAGTAACATTAATATCTACATGTACTCATAATGATAACAATACATGTAATGATGTTAATAATAATAAATAACAATGAAGTAATAATAATACTAATACTAATGATACTATTACTACTACTACTACTACTACTACTACTACTACTACTACTACTACTACTACTACTACTACTACTACTACTACTACTACTACTACTACTACTACTACTACTATCACTACTACTACTGCTGCTGCTAATTCTACTACTACTATTACTACTACTACTACTACTACTACTACTACTACTACTACTACTACTACTACTACTACTACTACTACTACTAATAATAATAATAATAATAATAATAATAATGATAATAATAGCGGTGGAAGCATTAGCCGTAGTAGTAGTAGTACTAATAATAGTAGTAGTAGTAGTAGTAGTAGTAATAATAATAATAGTAGTAATAGTAATAATAGTAGTAGTATAGTAATAGTAATAGTAGTAGTAGTAGTAATAGTAGTAGTAGTGGTAGTAGTAAGTAGTAGTAGTAGTAGTAGTAGTAGTAGTAGTATCGGTAGTAGTAAGGGTAGTAGTAGTAGTAGTAGTAGTAGTAGTAGTAATAGTAGTAGTAGTAGTACGTAGTAGTAGTAGTAGTAGTAGACGTAGTAGTAGTAGTAGTAGTAGTAGTAGTAGTAGTAGTAGAAGTGGTATTATTATTATTATTGTTGTTATTAGTAGTAGTAGTAGTAGTAGTAGTAGTAGTAGTAGTCGTAGTAGTGGTAGTAGTAGTAGTAGTAGTAGTAGTAGTAGTAGTAGTAGTAGTAGTAGTAGTAGTAGTAGTAGTAGTAGTAGTAGTAGTAGTAGTAGTAGTAGTAGTAGTAGAAGTGGTATTATTATTATCATTATTATTATTATTAGTAGTAGTAGTAGTAGTAGTAGTAGTAGTAGTAGTAGTAGTAGTAGTAGTAGTAGTAGTAGTAGTAGTATAGTAGTAGTAGTAGTAGTAGTAGTAGTAGTAGTAGTAGTAGTAGTAGTAGTAGTAGTAGTAGTAGTAGTAATAGTAGTAGCTACAATATGATAGTGATGAAGATAGCGTTAAAGATGTCGATACCGACGACAATGATCAAGAAGGTGATACTGATGATGAATTTTATGATCCAAGTGAGGAAGAGGGCTACGATGATAACCATCTTGCTCGTGAGGACGATTACGATGATGACAATGATAATGCTAATCTACGACAAGTGTGCGTTAAAAATGATACGGTATGGTAGGCGTAATGATAATAGAACAAATGCTTGACTTGACTGCCCACGCTATGAGAAGAGAATGGCTTACCTCCACCGGAAGCAGTCTGTCAAAACTCGTATGATGACGACAGGGCCCCAACACAGGACATACAGGTTACCCATCAGCATTAGACTCTTGATGGTACGTAGATCTCGGAGACGGAATTTCCGTTTACTTTCCCCAGACTTCTTCTTATTCTTCTTCTTCTTCTCCGCGGAAAACGACGACACTGATTCAAATTCGTTAACAGAGCTGTCGTCCGACGGTAAGTCCCGTGCATGGCGTGGCACCAGAGCGGCGCACCTTTTAACACGTATCAAAGATGATGGGAGGTACAATGCCCGAGCCTTCTGTTTTGATTTACGACTTTTGATGACGTCATGCCTGGAGCTCTGATTGGCTATTTCGTCGTCGTCATCGTCGTGGGATTTTTTAATCATTGGTTCTTGTGGATCCTCCTCTTCTTCGATGTCTGCGATCTGGAATTCGTCAGCTGATGCTAAGCGAGCAGTTGTGATCAGTTCGCCGGGTCCCGGAATACAAACGTCATTTCCGGGAATTCCCGAAGACGATTTCACGCCTTCGGGATTTTGATTGGCATTCGTGGCTTCTGATTGGCCAGCGCTACGGGTGACTGACACCAACGGTGAGATTTGATGAGAGCAACTACTAGAACTGGGCTGATCGGGCTGACTGAGGTTGCAGCCGCTGTCTGTTTCCTGGAGTTCGACAGACTTTCCAGAAGGATGAGTACTTGATGATAGTTGAAAGGATTGAAGTAATCTGTGGTGACTTCGAATGATAAAGAACATCTTGACGTACATGCAAGAGGAGATAATGTGGAGTATGACGAAAATGGCGCCGGTGGTTGCCATTGATACTATTGTCAACGCATCTTCAATGTATGGCCCTTCACATTGAGGCTGTGAATGAAATAGAAATCAAATTCATTCATTGTTATCATATTTTCTTAAAATTTTTGTTGCTACTGTTATTGTCGGGAAATCGGTAGTCCAGAGACAAGGTGTCGGCCTCTCAACCAAAAGGTAGTGGGTTCAGGCCCACCAACGGTTGAACAATTTTCCTGATTTTTTCTCCGTGGGTTCAAGGCGGTCGAAAAATTATCGATTTAACTACCACACCTCCTCCCCCACCCCTCTGTCCAGGAAGGTAGAGACATCTAGACCCATTGGAGATGGACGATCAAAAGGAGGTCCCGTGTGCATGTTAAGGATCCCTCGACTGTTTACAACGCACTCCGGGCAACTTAATAATTAAAAAATCCTCCAAAAACCTCTGAGATCACCTTAGTGCATGTGGGTCAAATCCAATCCAATCCAATCAATTCAAATCAAATCAATTCAAATGAAATGAAATCAAATCAAACTAAACCAAACAAATCAAACCACACCAAATCAAATCAAATAAGACCAATCAAATCAAATCAAATCAAACCAAACCAAATCAAATCAAACCAAACCAAATCAATTCAAATAAGACCAAATCAAATCAAATTAAACCAAACCAAATCAATTCAAATCAGACCAAATCAAATCAAATTCAAATCAAACCAAATCAAATCAAATCAAATCAAACCAAATCAAATCAAATCAAATCAAATCAAATCAAACCAAATCAAACCAAATCAAACCAAATCAAATCAAACCAAACCAAATCAATCAAATCAAATCAAATCAAATCAAATCAAACCAAACCAAATCAATCAAATCAAATCAAATCAAATCAAACCAAATCAAATCAAATCAAATCAAATCAAACCAAATCAAATCAAATCAAATCAAATCAAACCAAATCAAACCAAATCA
>JAXRKP010000280.1:162500-165000 GCA_037039925.1 Doris montereyensis
TATCTTTACTGTTCCGTTGTATAAAGTATCTTTACTGTTCTGTTGAAGTATCCTCCTGTTTCTGATAAGGTATCTTTACTGTTCTGTTGAAGTATCCTCCTGTTTCTGATAAGGTATCTTTACTGTTCTGTTGAAGTATCTTCCTGTTTCTGATAAGGTATCTTTACTGTTATGTTGAAGTATCCTCCTGTTTCTGATAAAGTATCTTTACTGTTATGTTGAAGTATCCTCCAGTTTCTAATAAGGTATCTTTACTGTTATGTTGAAGTATCCTCCAGTTTCTGATAAGATATCTTTACTGTTATGTTGAAGTATCCTCCACTTTCTGATAAGGTATCTTTTCTGTTATTTTGAAGTATCTTCCAGTTTCTAATAAGGTATCTGTTCTGTTATGTTGAAGTATCCTCCTGTTTCTGATAAAGTATCTTTACTGTTATGTTGAAGTATCCTCCAGTGTCTGATAAGATATCTTTACTGTTATGTTGAAGTATCTTCCAGTTTCTAATAAGGTATCTTTACTGTTATGTTGAAGTATCTTCCACTTTCTGATAATATATCTTTACTGTTATGTTGAAGTATCTTCCAGTTTCTAATAAGGTATCTTTACTGTTATGTTGAAGTATCTTCCAGTTTCTAATAAGGTATCTTTTCTGTTATGTTGAAGTATCCTCCAGTTTCTGATAAGGTATATTACTGTTCTGTAGAAATATCCTCCAGTTTCTAATACGATATCTTTACTGTTATGTTGAAGTATCTTCCAGTTTCTAATAAGGTATCTTTACTGTTATGTTGAAGTATCCTCCAGTGTCTGATAAGGTATCTTTACTGTTATGTTGAAGTATCCTCCAGTTTCTAATAAGGTATCTTTACTGTTATATTGAAGTATCTTCCACTTTCTGATAAGGTATCTTTACTGTTATGTTGAAGTATCTTCCAGTTTCTAATAAGGTATATTTACTGTTATGTTGAAGTATCTTCCAGTTTCTAATAAGGTATCTTTACTGTTCTGTTAAAGTATGTTCCAATTTCTGATAAGGTATATTTACTGTTCTGTTGAAGTATCCTCCAGTTTCTAATAAGGTATCTTTACTGTTCTGTTAAAGTATGTTCGAATTTCTGATAAGGTATATTTACTGTTCTGTTGAAGTATCCTCCAGTTTCTAATAAGGTATTTTTGCTGTTCTGTTGAAGTATCCTCCAGTTTCTGATGAGGTATATTTTCTGTTATGTTGAAGTATCGCTCAGTTCCTGATAAGGTATATTTACTGTTCTGTTGAAGTATCCTCCAGTTTCTGATAATATATCATTTCTGTTCTGTTGTAGTATCTTCCAGTTTCTGATAAGGTATGTTTACTGTTCTGTAAAAAAATATCCTCCAGTTTCTGATAAGGTATCTCTACTGTTCTGTTTCAGAAACTTAACATTTTTTGTCAAATATGTCTTCACAGTTATGTTCAAGGACGATCTCAACATTTCCGTCAATGTATTGATGAAGTTCTATCAAGACTGTCTGTGTTGGTCCGAAAACTTGGATGGACATCAAGCCCTATGGGAGACAGGTCGATAAAAGGGAGATCACAACACTCTGTGCACGTCAACGATCCTTTGGCTATTGACAAGGCAGTCCGGGCAAAATTAAAATTTCTACATTTGTCAACTTATCTCCAACGCCCTGTCAAAGTGTCTTCAATGTAACGCTCCCAATACCGTAATCACTGCACCGCCAGTCCTTCTGAATTCATGACACTACCAACACGAAGACCAGTCCATTTCTTTCGGATTTGTTATTCTGCCTGTTTAAATTTATGTGTAGCTGATATGAATTTGAAACTATTTGTATGATGATTATGATGATGACGACGATGGTGATGGTGATTATGATTATAAAGATGATGATGATGACATATTTTGAGATCGTCTATCAATACACCATTGATTTTCATCTAGATGTCGCATAAATGTACACATGAAGCCAACATAGCTCACATAGTTACGAACTTTGTATGCAGTTCACCGTGATGCTGGTCAGCTTAACATCATGTGCGATACAGGGCAAGTACATGAAGCCTAAATGTGCAATTAAAATTACAGAGGTCATATCGACACTTGTAACAAGTAATGCAAGTACGATTTCCAGATAAAGAAAAGACTTGAAACCTCTATCGACAGTCACACTCACAATTAAAATACAAAATTCCCATTAGTGGCCCATGTGTAACTATTACAACGTTTTATAAAAAAATAGGAGATTCATTTTGTGTGTGTGCTAGCCTATTACTACTACTACTACTGCTACTACTACTACTACTACTACTACTACTACTACTACTACTACTACTACTACTACTACTACTACTACTACTACTACTACTACTACTACTACTACTACTACTACTACTACTACTACTACTACTACTACTGCTACTACTACTACTGTTACTACTACTACTACTACTACTACTGCTGCTACTACTACTACTACTACTTCTACTACTACTAC
>JAXRKP010000280.1:170000-177500 GCA_037039925.1 Doris montereyensis
TAGATTATAATTATATTTGACCCAATCCAACTCAGCTTTAAACAATACAAATAACAGCGTAAATGGGATTAAAGCTTATAAACGTTGATAACAAAGCAAAGCTGACAAACCACATCAACATCACCCCCCCCCCCAAAACCACCTTTCTGGGACTTTTCTTTCAGTGACCAGGATGTACTGTAGACCTAAGGTTAGAATAAATAGAGTTGTGTACCCATGGGAGCAACCATATTGAAAAAAAAATGCGAATTTTAAGTCGTCTACATCAGTCCTTACTCTTAAAAAAAGTTTCTTTGTAGTGGGGCCTATATCTGACTTCCAAATTTCTTAATACAACATAATGTAACCTATACCTTGAGAATATGGGACTACATTGTCATACATTGACCTGGTAACCTAACGTGTCATAATTAAAACTGGGATTGAACGCGATTAAAAAAAACTACTATTAGTATTAATTAGTATGTGACCAAACGAAAACACAAAAAACGAAACAAAACAAAACAAAAACAATTAAAGGACATTTAAGGTGTGAAAGCCCCAACACTCATTTGTATCATTAAGAAACAAGCTGAGATATTTTGGACAACTGTAAATGTCACCATACTTTAGAAAAATACGCTTTAGAGACAAACATCGAAGGTAAAAGAGGAAGAGGACGACCAACCAGAAGGTGGGAACAAGACATAGAGTATAGACTAACGGCTCTAAACATCATCATCATCATCATCATCATCATCATCATCATCATCAACAACAACAACAACACGGATGCAGGTCGAATGGTGGCAGATTGTGAGCTTTTCCGAAGGGAGAGTTCAGGAAGCGACATCCGACCACGGATAAACTAGCTACGCATGACACGATGATTAAAGTTACGGAGTCATGTTTCAAAACGGCAAGCGAGAAATAACAAATCATCTACGGTACCCATCCTCTGGACTGTGACGTCATTTTAAGGATATCGTTCAGTCATCAAGTGTCTTCCAAGGCCGACTTGCGTTAAGGTAGCATTCTGATTGGGTAAAAATCTGTTCTCCAAAAATAACCACCTATCAGATTTAAGGGGGAAAATAAAGATTTGCCAGGCGGTTGATGACTGAACGACATCAGGCAATTCACAGCTATAAGTACTGCATGTGGGCTACAATAAAAGAAGATGATCCTTGCCTCTACCGTCTCCCCGTTGCCTGTCAGAATAGCCAGGGATTTGTCAGCCACCAAACAGCAAATCATGTGTTTATGACCCATATAAAAGCCGCGCTTGCGTACATTCCGGAAGGACGAGGAGTAATGAATTATTCAAAATCCACGGACACGAAAAACAGCGACACCGAAATTGGCAACAGATAATGATATTATACATTCTCGCTCATTCAGTGTAATAATTATTATTATTATTATTATTATTATTATTATTATTATTATTATTATTATTATTATTATTATTATTATTATTATTATTATTATTATTATTATTATTATTATTATTATTATTATTATTATTATTATTATTATTATTATTATTATTATTATTATTATTATTATTATTATTATTAGATCCATTATTATTATTATTATTATTATTATTATTATTATTATTATTATTATTATTATTATTATTATTATTATTATTATTATTATTATTATTATTATCATTACGACCGCCATTACTATTATACGTTCTGTCTGTATCCATGACAACACTAATTATCAAATACAATGAGAGACTATTTGCCTTGGTTCTGTTGATGTCTGGGATGTTTTCTTGAAGGTTTGTTTTTTTCCACGGGAGGAGGCGAGGGGGGGGGCTAGTGTAGGACTAGTGGGGGGGGGGGGTGGTGCCTCTTTTGTTATTCTGTGTGGGTTTTCTTTTGTTTTTTGCCTTGGTTTTTGTTTCTGGATTGAGTTTTGTGTGTGTGTGTGTGTCTTCTTTGTTGATTCATGATGGTTAGTTTTTTGTTGTCGTTAGTTTGTTGTGTTGATTTTTAAAAATAGAATACTTTAATAGGCACATACTAGATTTAGTGGTGTAGAATCTAAATAGACGACGCTAAAGGCGTTAGCATTAAATTTAAACCCATGTGCGCTGACAGTCATTCTCAAGAGTCGAGCGTTAAATCTACTATGAATTATAAAAATAATAATAATAATAATATTATATAATAATAATAATAGAAGAAGAAGAAGAAGAAGAAGAAGAAGAAGAAGAAGAAGAAGAAGAAGAAGAAGAAGAAGAAGAAGAAGAAGAAGAAGAAGAAGAAGAAGAAGAAGAAGAAGAAGAAGAAGAAGAAGAAGAAGAAGAAGAAGAAGAAGAAGAAGAAGAAGAAGAAGAGAGGAGAGGAGGAGGAGGAGAGAAGGAGAAGCAGAAGGAGAAGAAGAAGAAGAAGAAGAAGAAGAAGAAGAAGAAGAAGAAGAAGAAGAAGAAAAGAAGAAGAAGAAGAAGAAGAAGAAGAAGAAGAAGAAGAAGAGGAGGAGGAGGAGGAGGAGGAGGAGGAGGAGAGAGGAGAAGGAGAAGCAGAAGAAGAAGAAGAAGAAGAAGAAGAAGAAGAAGAAGAAGAAGAAGAAGAAGAAGAAGAAGAAGAAGAAGAAGAAGAAGAAGAAGAAGAAGAAGAAGAAGAAGAAGAAGAAGAAGAAGAAGAAGAAGAAGAAGAAGAAGAAGAAGAAGAAGAAGAAGAAGAAGAAGAAGAAGAAGAAGAAGAAGAAGAAGAAAGAAGAAGAAGAAGAAGAAGAAGAAGAAGAAGAAGAATGTCACTAATTTACCGATTGGACTGTTCAATTATCGATTCGATTGTTCAGTTACCGATTGGACTGTTCAGTTACCGATTGATTGTTCAATTGTTCAATTACCGATTGGACTCGACTACCAATTGGACTGTTCAGTTACCGATTGAATTGGATTGCTCAATTACCGATTGGACTATGCAACTACCAATTGGACTGTTGAATTACCAATTGGACTGTTCAATTGCCGATTGGACTGTTGAATTACCAATTGGACTGTTCAATTGCCGATTGGACTGTTGAATTACCAATTGGACTGTTGAATTACCAATTGGACTGTTGAATTACCGATTGGACTGTTGAATTACCAATTGGACTGTTGAATTACCAATTGGACTGTTGAATTACCGATTGGACTGTTCAATTACCGATTGGACTGTTCATTTACCGATTGGATTGAAATGTTCAATTACCGATTGGACTGTTCAGTTACCGATTGGACTGTTCAGTTATTGATTGGACTATGCAACTACCAATTGGACTGTTCAATTACCAATTGGACTGTTCAATTGCCGATTGGACTGTTGAATTACCGATTGGACTGACTGAAGTTTCTCCGGGTGATGCACACGGTGACTCAAGGTGGCCAGTACGACAGTCATCAGCAGAAGGTCTGCCACCGCCAGGTTGAGGATAAAAATGTTGGAGCAGGTGGTCCGCAGGGTGTTGCTCCGGACAATCGCTGCAATGGTCAGAGGGTTGAGGATCCACACGCACACAGAAATGACGATGGAACAGGCGAAGACGATCTTTATCACCGCCTCATCTTGGAAATGGAAAAAGTGAAGGATGTGGACATAAAATTATATTAAAGTCCCAACAGGAACAAAGACGCGACAAATGCAAGGAATGGACAGACAAAAATCTTGGCCACAAAGGGAATTGAACCTCTGACGTCTGCGTCGGCACTCTTCGCTTCGCAGTGACCAAAAGCGCGCCCTTCACCAAGCGTACTACTACTACTACGCTCATTGTTTCTTTCTACTCCTCATCCGCCTATTCTCACTACTACTATTATTTTTACTACTGTTGCTGCTGCTGCTGCTGCTGCTGCTGCTGCTGCTGCTACTACTACTACTACTACTACTACTACTACTACGACGACGACGACTACTACTACTACTACTACTACTACTACTACTACTACTACTACTATTATTATGACTACTACTACTACTACTACTATTATTACTACTACTACTACTACTACTACTACTACTACTACTACTACTACTACTACTACAATTACTACTACTACTACTACTACTACTACTACTACTACTACTACTACTACTACTACTACTACTACTACTACTAGTAATACTACTACTACTAGTACTACTATTGCTACTATTATTATCACTACTACTGCTACCACAACTGCTGCAACCACAATCACTAGAGGAATATCTTTAGTCTCTTTATTAATTTGTTCTTTTTATCTTGTTTCAGCACCTAATCTGATCTTAATTCTTTATTGTCATTTCACCATTAAATACCTTTTCCTGAATTTGACAAACAGTGTTATGTCCCACTCATTTATGAAGAATTAAAATCTTACTCGATCCATCATGAGCACTATCCAATGCCCCGCCCCTGGCTGCCAGACCGAATGGCCCACATCCACACCAACTGAAGTATTGATCCGCCTCATCGACATCCACAGCGCCACAACCCACCAAGCTTCTGCCCCTGCCAGACCTACAGCAGCCAGGGCAGAGAAGGTCCGGCGTCCCACGGTCTCCGCAGCTGGGACAAGTGAGACATGGGCCTATTTCGAACAGAGGTGGTCCGACTATAAACAAGCCACACACCTCGAGGATTATGATGCCGTCTTTCAACTCCTCGAGTGCTGTGACGAAGCGCTTCGAAAAGATTTAACAAGGACATTCGGCGCCCTTGCTGGCAGTGATGAACAGACTGTACTTGCTAACATTAAGACACTTGCTGTACGCCAGGAAAACGTGATGGTCGCCCGTGTCCAGCTCCAGCAAATACGCCAGGACCGTGACGAGCCTGTCAGAGCCTTTGCTGCCCGTCTGAGAGACAAGCTGGGGTGTGCAATTTCAAAATAAAATGCACAGCCGCCACTTGCGAAACAAAGGTAGATTACAGTGACATGATGATTCGAGATGCCCTCATACGAGGCATCGAAGATGAAGAAATTCGACTAGATATCCTCGGCGAATCACAACAGGAAATGACTCTGGAGGACGCACTCCGGTATGTCGAGGCAAAGGAGAGCGGGAAACGTTCAGCCAGTCGCCTTGTCGCGAGCAGCCCATCGACCATAGTAGCAGCTACAAGTTCATACAGACGTCAAGAAAAGAGCCGTTTTCAACCCAAACCAAGTGACAGCCAAAACCACGCATCCTCATGCAACTACTGTGGCAAACCAGGTCATGGACAAAGCAAACAAGAGCGTATAAAGAAATGTCCAGCATACGACCGCAAGTGCACCCCATCACCACTTTGCGAGCGTTTGCCGTCAGTCATCGCGGAATCTACCAAACACTGCACAGAACGCCCTCGATGATTCCTCTGCCATTTTCAATAGTCTATGTGAGGTGACTGATGACGATCCAAGATCAAACACGAACTCTGTCTCGCTTGATCATCATATCTACAACGAATTTTGTAGGGCATGGGAGAAACGTGCCTCCGATCCTCAACCATTTGTCGATGTCACTGTCCAGGCGGTACCCTCAGATGCCCAGTCACTTGGCCTCACTCAACTGTTTCTAAACCCACCTCCGCAATCCCTTACTCTGCGATGGCTGACACTGGATGTCAGTCTTGCCTAGCTGGCTTGAAGCTCCTGCACAAGATAGGACTCAAACGATGCGACCTCCTACCAGTCACCATGAGGATGACTGCTGCAAACAGTGGCGCCATTGACATCGTTGGTGCTCTCCCACTCTGCATCTCTGGGACATCCCCCACCGACACCATGCTTGAAACCTATCAGATGGTGTATTTTACCTCCGCCACGGACAGAATGTTCCTATCCAAGCAGGCATGTATTGCCCTGGGCATGATATCCCCAGCTTCCCCACGATCGGTGAGGCGAGTACCCTCCATAACACCGAGAGCGAAACAACTTTTAACGCACTAATCACTGACCAGGACTGCGAATGCCCACGACGCCAACCACCACCACCACGTCCTACAACCCTCCTGTCCCAGCCACAGAGGAGAACGTGGAATATTTACAAAAATGGCTGCTCGACCACTATCGATCCAGCTCTTTCAACGTATGCGAACATCAACCTCTTCCAAAGATGTCCGGACCTCCCATCCGTCTCATGATAGACCCTGATGCCCATCCTGTCGCCCACCATACCCCCATACCAATTCCAGTGCACTGGCAAGAGGAAGTCAAAGCTGGCCTAGACCAAGACGTGCGGCTTGGTGTTATTGAACCAATTCCTATTGGCACTCCGGTCACCTGGTGTCATAGGATGGTGGTCTGCCCCAAGAAATCGGGAAAGCCACGACGAACAGTTGACCTCCAACCGCTCAATCGTCATGCCACCCGTGAAACTCACCATACCCAGTCTCCCTTCCACCAAGCCCGAAAGGTACCACCCCACACTCGCAAGACCGTCTTCGATGCTTGGAATGGATATCATAGCGTTGCTCTTGATGAACGAGACCGCCACTTGACAACATTCATCACTCCATGGGGCCGATACCGTTACCTCGTTGCCCCACAAGGATACATTTCCTCGGGGGATGGATATAGTCGCAGATTTGACGAGATCGTCGCCGACTTCCCCAGAAAACAAAGTGCATTGATGACACACTCATGTGGTCTGACACCATCGAATATGCTTTCTTTCAGACTGTTCAATGGCTTGATATCTGTGCTAATAATGGCATCGTACTAAACCCATCCAAATTCAAATTCGCCAGAACCACAGTTGAATTTGCTGGTTTCGAAATAACCCCAAACACCGTACGTCCCTGTGCACGTTACCTTGAGGCCATCCGAAACTTCCCCACCCTCGAAGTATCACTGATGTCAGGAGTTGGTTCGGCCTCATCAACCAGGTCTCTTACGCCTTCGCCTCAGCTGACCGAATGTTGCCATTCCGTGAAACCCTAAAGGCTGGAACTCGCTTCGAATGGACAGACAAGTTAAACAGCCTTTTTGAAGAGTCTAAGGCTCTGATCATCAATGAGATCCACCACGGGGTCGAGATCTTTGACAAAACCAAGCCCCCATGCCTTGCCACAGATTGGAGCAAGAACGGTATCGGCTTTTGGTTATTTCAAAAGCATTGCTCCTGCCCTTCGTCCAAACCATTCTGCTGTAAAACGGGCTGGAGAATCACATTGGTGGGGAGCAGATTCACCAGCGGAGCAGAATCCCGCTATGCCCCCATTGAGGGTGAAGCACTCGCCGTTGTCGATGCACTTGACAAAGCTCGCCACTTCACTCTGGGTTGCTCTGACCTCATTGTGGCAGTTGACCACAAGCCCTTATTAAAGACATTTGGTGACCGCTGTCTTGATGACCTCCCTAATCCCCGCCTGCGCAACCTGAAGGAAAAGGCCCTACCGTATCGCTTCCGAGTTGTACACATCCCTGGCATACGTCACGCTGCGGCTGATGCTGTGTCCCGCAACCCTGTGAGTGACCCAACCATCCTTACACTTCCTGATGACGTGGCCACCTTACTACCGTCTGCCGACTCTCCCATCAGGCCTAAC
>JAXRKP010000280.1:182500-195000 GCA_037039925.1 Doris montereyensis
AATGGTTGACATTGACTAAAAGCACATGCAATATCTAATGTCATTGTCAGCTAGAAAGTTTGACATTGATGAAAGCCTGTGCAATATCTAATGTCATTATTTGTCAGCTATAATGGTCGACATTGACAAAAGCACGTGCAATATCTAATGTCATTGTCAGCTAGAAAGTTTGACATTGATGAAAGCCTGTGCAATATCTAATGTCATTATTTGTCAGCTATAATGGTCGACATTGACAAAAGCACGTGTAATATCTAATGTCATTGTCAGCTAGAAAGTTTGACATTGATGAAAGCCTGTGCAATATCTAATGTCATTAGTTGTTAGCTAGAAAAGTCGGTATTGACAAAAGCACGTGCAATATCTAATGTCATTAGTTGTTGTTAGCTAGAAAAGTCGGTATTGACAAAAGCACGTGCAATATCTAATGTCATTAGTTGTTAGCTAGAAAGTCGGTATTGACAAAAGCACATGCAATATCTAATGTCATTAGTTGTCAGCTAGAAAGGTCGACATTAACGAAAGCCTGTGAAGGATCTAATGTTATTCGTTGTCAGCTAGAGCGGTCGATATTGACAAAAGCACATGCAATATCCTAGAAAGGTCGGCATTGAGAAAATCACATGCAATATCTAATGTCATTAGTTGTTAATGTTAGCTAGAAAGGTCGGCATTGAGCAACACATGCAATATCTAATGTCGTTAGTTGTTAATGTTAGCTAGAAAGGTCGGCATTGAGAAAATCACATGCAATATCTAATGTCGTTAGTTGTCAGCTAGAAAGGTCGACATTGACAAAAGCCATGCAATATCTAATGTCATTAGTTGTTAACTAGAAGGGTCGACATTGACAAAAGCACATGCAATATCTAATGTCATCAGTTGTGAACTAGAAAGGTTGACATTGCAAAAGCCTGTGCAATATCTAATGTCATTAGTTGTCGGATAGAAAGGTTGACATTGCAAAGCCTTGCAATATCTAATGTCATTAGTTGTCAGCTAGAAAGGTTGACATTGCGAAAGCCTGTGCAATATCTAATGTCATTAGTTGTCAGCTAGAAAGGTTGACATTGCAAAAGCCTGTGCAATATCTAATGTCATTAGTTGTCAACTAGAAAGGTCGACATTGACGAAAGCCTGTGCAATATCTAATGTCATTAGTTGTCAGCTAGAAAGGTTGACATTGCAAAAGCCTGTGCAATATCTAATGTCATTAGTTGTCAGCTAGAAAGGTTGACATTGCAAAAGCCTGTGCAATATCTAATGTCATTAGTTGTCAGCTAGAAAGGTTGACATTGCAAAAGCCTGTGCAATCTCTAATGTCATTAGTTGTCAGCTAGAAAGGTTGACATTGCAAAAGTTGTCTGTGCAATATCTAATGTCATTAGTTGTCAGCTAGAAAGGTTGGCATTGACGAAAGCAATATCTAATGTCATTAGTTGTCCTAGAAAGGTCGACATTGACAAAGCATAATGTAATATCCTAAAAGGTCGACATTGACAAAGCACATGTAATATTTAATGTCATTAGTTGTTAGCTAGAAAGGTTGGTATTGAGAAAAGCACATGTAGTATCTAATGCCATTAGTTGTTAATGTCAGCTAGAAAGGTTGGCATTGACAAAAGCACATGCAATATTTAATGTCACTAGTTGTTAGCTAGAAAGGTTGGTATTGAGGAAAGCATATGTAGTATCTAATGCCATTAGTTGTTAATGTCAGCTAGAAAGGTTGGCATTGACGAACGCACATGCGATATCTAATGTCATTAGTTGTTAGCTAGAAAGGTTGACATTGACGAAAGCCTGTGCAATATCTAATGTCATTAGTTGTTAGCTAGAAAGGTTGACATTGACGAAAGCCTGTGCAATATCTAATGTCATTAGTTGTTAGCTAGAAAGGTTGACATTGACGAAAGCCTGTGCAATATCTAATGTCATTAGTTGTTAGCTAGAAAGTGCGGTAGTGAGAAACGCACATGCGATTATTGCAATATCTAATGTCATTAGTTGTCAGCTAGAAAAATCGACTTCGACAAAAGCACATGGAATATCAAATGTCATTAGTTGTCAGCTAGAAGGGTCGACATTGAGGAAAGCCTGTGCAACATTTAATGCCATCAGTTTCCAGCTATAACAGTTGAGATTGATGAAAGCAGGCCTATATGTAAAATCTGACGCAATAAGTTTCCACCTGCGAAATGTCGTCATTGACAAAGTTACATCATCATGCAATATCTAATGTCATGAGTTTCCAACTAGGAAGATTGCCATTGACGAAAGTACGACATACATTATCTGACGTCACCAGTGCTCAGCTAGGTGGGTTGACATTGTCAATAATAGGCTATATTCAATATATCGCTGGTACAGAGCAATAATGGTGTATCTCCATATTTGAAGTATTGAAAAGAAAATGACTTTCAAATTTTCTCAAGCTCTCAGTTATCTTGGACTTACCTAAAGCAGTAATCTTTTTTTCCGATCTTTGGAACGTGCAACAAATATTTGATGCAAAGAATTAATTCTGTTTTTGTGATTACACTGATTATTAAATTTTTATCCAGATTGGAGATACAACAATTATGCTGCTCTATACCATTTTAATTTTTAATGATTTGATTTATCCATATCCACAAATAATGTGATCTTTGGGGTTTTGATAGGATGTTTTTACATTTTGCCCGGACTGCCCTGTAAACAGCCAAGGGATTTTTAACGTGCACAGAGTGTTGTGATGTGCGCGCAGGACCTTCTCTTTATCGTCCGTCTCCGATGGGACTAGGTGTCGATCTACCTATCTGGACCAGGGGTAAATTTTGCTGGAAAAAACTCGAGACAATTTTCAACAGTTGGTGGGGCTCGAACCCACTATCTTTTGATTGAGAGGCCAACACTCTGGACTACCGAGTCTATACCAGCAATATATCGTCATCAGTTTTCTATAAACGGTTTAACTGCAAGTGAGACCGTGAGTCACTTGGATTATGTGTTGAAAAACACTCACTAAATATGATATCTGTACATCTAATTGTAGCGGGGTTTTTAGGACAGTAGTCTCCAGCTAAATGCATGGCAGTTGGGAGACAAGAAAGCCGTGCATTTAAGCGGACAGTGCTCTTATGCGGATTCCCTCATAATGATGTAATTTAGCAGCCTGAAGAGATGTTTATGTGCGCGTACGCACGTTCCGTGTACTCTATGCGTATGTGTGTCTGCGCACATGTGTGTGAGGGTGTGTGTAAATCCGTTCCAATGGTCTTTTTGTAACTAAATATAGCATTGTTGAGATGAATTGTTTAGCAGATAGCTAGTACGGAAAATGTCCCGACATCATGCACTTAGCTGGAGCCCTTTGTCAGCAACCGTGCTCTTAGAGGGGTTATATATATAAAGAAAATAATGCTGTTTCACCCTGACCGTGCACTTAGAGGGGTATATCCAGAAAGAAAATAATACTGTTTCGCACCATGACCGTGCACTTAGACGCACTGTGCTCTTAGGTGGCGTACATTTAGTCGGAGACTACTGTAATGATACAAATGAATTATTTACAAAAATATTATTGAGAAATCTTTTGGAACTCTAGCTCTCAAGAGAGTTAAAAATGAGCAAATGATTGTTTAATTAAATCTAGAGGTAAAATTACTCTACTATCTGATACCAATAAGACAATTTGTAATTGATATTGTTTTGTTTTTTTACCCGGGTATGTCTGTTGCAGATACAAAAATAAAGGCATACATTGCATATTGAGACCTTGTTAGGACTTGTCATAGTTGTAGGACAACTTACACGAGTGTACAAACGGAATAGAAACAGACGGATGAGAGAGAGAGAGAGAGAGAGAGAGAGAGAGAGAGAGAGAGAGAGAGAGAGAGAGAGAGAGAGAGAGAGAGAGAGAGAGAGGGAGAGAGGGAGAGAGAGAGAGAGAGAGAGAGAGAGAGAGAGAGAGAGAGAGAGAGAGAGAGAGAGAGAGAGAGAGAGAGAGAGAGAGAGAGAGAGAGAGAGAGAGAGAGAGAGAGAGAGAGAGAGAGAGAGAGAGAGAGAGAGAGAGAGAGAGAGAGACCCAGAAACATATTCAACCGTCTGCGGGGCTTGAACCCAGGACCTTTGAGTTGAGAGACCGACGAAAGAGATAAACGTTTAGCCTAACCCTTAGTTTAAGACAAAATAGAAATGCGCATGCACCCAACCCTATTGTTTTACCATCAGGCTAACTCTAATTTCAAACTTTAAAACAAAAGAGAAAGAAATGGGCGTGCACCCAACCCTATTGTTTTACCCTCAACCTAACTCTAATTTCAAATTTTAAAACAAAAGAGGAAGAAATACGCATGCCCAAAATCCAACTAGGTTTGATCTTGAAGAAATTGTTTCCTGAGAGAGAGAGTGAGCGTAATTAATTAAAATGTCTCGTAACGTCTAACCACTCCATTATTTATTTGATATGTGAACGTTAGCCCTACCACTGGTTCACTTCGGTTCCAGTAGTTTCTTCCAGGTATATGGGGGTAGGGAGACTTGGTAGACCACAGGCAAGCTGTCGGCCTCTCAACCAATAAAAGAAGTGGGTTCGAGCCCCGACAACGGTTGAAAGGTGTTTTCGAATTTTTTCGAGTCAAATCTACCTCCCCCCCCCCCCCCAACACACACACACATCTAGTCCGGTCGGAGACGGACGATAAAAAGAAAGTCCGTATGCAGATCACAACAGTCTGTGCAGGTTAATGATTCCCTTAGCTGTTTACATGGCAGTCCGGGCAAAATTTAAAATCCTACCAAAAATCACGAGATCACCTTAGTTGTGAATGTGGGTAAATCAAATCAATTTTTTAGAATGTTCAGGCATGGCAACAAGCCATTGCGCTGGCCGGTCTCGTAAAAGAATGCACGGCTTCAAGGCTAACTCGATGGGTAGACCTAGCTTATTGGACTCTATGATTACATGTTGCCAACAGGAAAAAATAATACTCGCTCCTTAGTTATTCATGATTTGAGTTAACTGTAAAAAAAGAAGCATGATATCGACATCAATTTATTTCTTCTCAATGCCTATAATTGGTTTCTTTCTTTAAATCGTTACCTTTCGAATACAATGTTCCATGGTGAAGTGGCATGGACTGTTGCATGGTCATGGTGTGTGATAGCGTGGTGCTATAATAGCATTGCAGCCCCATTGTCATCTGACGTCACTGACCACTCACAAGAGTCACCACGTTACAAGATACCTGTAATAGTATGTTGATCGGTCGCAAACTTGACGTCACATCTATATTTATATTGTTCATACCTTCTGATATACCCGACGCCATTTATAGTTATCCGTGGGACTAATGGTACCTGCCGTCACAGCTATTATCGCTGGTCGTATTTGTTTGTATTTGTCTTTATTATTTTGTTCATGTATTATATTATTTTATTACTTACATGATGATATATAACCTGTTGGTCTCTTATCAAATTCACCAACCATCTTGGATTATTGATAACATCTATACTGTAGGCCTACATGTTTTTCCTTCGTCCGTTTTTATTGAGAAATTATCTTCATTTAATCCTTTTTTTCGCTGATGATTTTTTTTGGTATTTTCTTCATTGGGATATTTTAAAATACGAATTCTTTATTCCTTTAAGAAAAAAATATAATGATTTTTTTTACGGAACCTTCTCGATTCTTCTTAAACTTATTTTCTTTCTTTCTATTGTTTTAACGCTTTTTGAAAATTTTACATTTAGTTTGAGATTTTCTACATTTTAATTTTTATTGCGGAATTTCATAATAATATGAATAAGATTTTTTTAGTAATCACTCTCACAAATACTCTCATAGACGTCCCAAGAACCACTGGATAGCTTCATCCTAAACTAACTTACTCACTCACTCATTCATAACTAGTATACTGTTCACAAACAGTAACACAATATCATATCTCAAAATCTAGGGGTGCAAAGGGCATATCAAACAGAGTGGGTTTCGCTTTTGCCTCCTTTTCCCCTGTCTCTCCTTTTAGTACATTCATTTTGGTGACTGGAAAAATTTAGTTTGTAGGAAATGTATTGGGCGTGCTAGAGTGGAATCTTTTTAGGGGACTCCGTAGTCCAGAGGCAAGGCGTCAGTATCTCAACCAAAAGGTAGTGGGTTCGAGCACCACCAACGGTTGTCAAATGTTTTCGAGTTTTTCTTAGAGCAAAATCTTTCTCCCCCTCCGCCCCCCCCCCATCGGAGACGGACGATAAAAAGGAGGTCTCGTGTGCAGATCACAGCACTGTGCACGTTAAAGATCCATTGGCTGTTCACAGGGCAGTACAGGCAAAAATAAAATCTACCGAAAACCCAGAGATCACCTTAGTCGTGGATATGGGTAAGTCAAATTACATTTTTAAATCTAAACAATTAGGGGTGCAAAGTGCAAATCAAACAGAGTGGGTTTCACTGTCGGCTCCTTTCTCCTGTCTCTCTTTTTGGTACATCCATTTTGGTGCCTGGAGAATTGAATTTGTAGGAAATGTATTGAGCGCGCTGGGGTTGATTGCTTTCCTTTTCCGCCAACAATTTTTCAAGAAATTTGATTTGATTTACCCACATCCACAACTAAGATGATCTCAGGGTTTTTGGTAGGATTTTTAATTTTGCCCGAACTGCCCTGTAAGGGATCTTTAACGTACACAGTGTGTTGTGATCTGCACACGGGACCTATTTTTATCATCCATCTCCAATGGAACTAGGTGTCGATCCACCTACTTAACCAGGGGGGGGGGGGGGGGGTAGATTTTGCTATAAAAAAACTCGAGAAAATTTTGATACCGTCCATGGTGCTCGAACCTATTGCCTTTTGGTTGAAAGGCTGACACCTTGCCTCAGGAAATGTATTGGGCGCGCTGAAGTGAATTCCTCTCCTTTTCCGCTAACAATTCCCAAAGAAAAGGTGATGATACTAAATCATACTAAATGAGAGATAACAAAGCCCTGCACCTTTCTCCTACCAAGTCGATTGCGTGACTGTACACACACATGAGATGTATACGCACGTATTTACATAGAGATGTGTTCAGTGTTCAGATTTTTTAACTAAAAATGGATCTCGAAGCATTGATGCCAAATTTACTCTGTCGTCGTCTCCACTCCTCTCTTCCTCTTTCACCTTTCCTCTCCCTGAAAAAGGGTGGGAGGGAAAGGGAGGTAAAGGCGAACTCACTTAGTTTGCATCCTTAAGATACAAACAAACAAAAAGACAACATCACTGAAATAAAATCTTTATGCCTTGGTTTATTGACTGGAACAGAATTAGAGTCGGTTGAAAGAGCTCACTCACAATAACAAAACAAAAACAATCTTATGAAATATGAGCGATAATTCGTAAAAAAACAATTTTTTTTTTATAAAAAAAAAGGATTTAAGTTACGTAGAACTAATTATGCGTTTCTTTTGTGAACAGTATACTTTCGTAGACCAGTGGATCTCCTCGTCACAAAATAGCCTACTCACTCATCCATTGTAATAGTTCGTTCTCCCAAGCAAAATCACGGTTTTGATGAGTTTTTTCAACTACATGTGTTACGAAAAACGGGGATTCGGTAGTCCAAAGGCAAGGTGTTGACCTCTCAACCGAAAGGTATTGGGTTCGAGCCCCACTAACCTTTTAAAAATGTTCTCGAATGTTTTCGACCAAAGTCTATCCCCCCCAGGTCAGATAGGTGGATCGACACCTAGTCCCATCCGAGACTGACGATAAAAAGGAGGTCACGTGTGCAGATCGCAACACTTTATGTGTGCACGTTAAAGATCCCTTGGCTGTTTACAGGGCAGTCCGAGGCAAACTTTTAAAAGCCCTTCCAAAAACCCCGAGATCATCTTAGCTGTGGACGTGGGTAAATAAAATAAAATCAAACAAAATCTATCACCAGGAAATTAATGTTCTCATCACCACATGGCGGAGCGGTCTTTTCCCTTTCTATTGTCCTTCGCTGAAGCTGAAAGGAATGTCCTTCGCTGAAACTGAAAGGAATGTCCTTCGCTGAAGCTGAAAGGAGTGTCCTTCGCTGAAGCTGAAAGAAATGTCCTTCGCTGAAGCTGAAAGGAATGTCCTTCGCTGAAGCTGAAAGGAATGTCCTTCGCTGAAACTGGAAGGAATGCCCTTCGCTGAAGCTGAAAGGAATGTCCTTCGCTGAAGCTGAAAGGAATGTCTTTCGCTGCAACTGAAAGGAATGTTCTTCGCTGAAACTGAAAGGAATGTCCTTCGCTGAAACTGAAAGGATTGTCCTTCGCTGAAGCTGAAAGGAATGTCTTTCGCTGCAACTGAAAGGAATGTCCTTCGCTGAAGCTGAAAGGAATGTCCTTCGCTGAAGCTGAAAGGAATGTCTTTCGCTGCAACTGAAAGGAATGTTCTTCGCTAAAACTGAAAGGAATGTCCTTCGCTGAAACTGAAAGGAATGTCCTTCGCTGAAACTGAAAGGAATATCCTTCCCTGGAACTAAAGGAAAGTTCTTCGCTGAAACTGAAAGGAATGTCCTTCCCCTAAAACTGAAAGGAATGTCCTTCGCTGAAGCTGAAATGAATGTCTGTCGCTGAAACTGAAAGGAACGTCCTTCGCTAAAACTGAAAGGAATGTCCTTCGCTGAAGCTGAAAGGAATGTCCTTTGCTAAAACTGAAAGGAATGTCCTTCGCTGAAGCTGAAATGAATGTCCTTCGCTGAAAGAAACTGAAAGGAATGTCCTTGACTGAAACGGAAAGGTGAATGAAAACAATATTAAATGCTATTATAGACCATTTATTGTGAGTGTGAGCTTCACAGAAAATTTGAGACCTAATCGATTGATCGATTGAGAAATTCTAAAGACGCTAGGTAAGATTGCACTTTGGCTTGCTAGTGCTAGTAGTTCTAGTAGTGTGCACGTCATGTGCATATTATTCTAGCTGTAGCTGTAGGCGCTTGACGTTGCCTGCTGGATTAACCGATTACTTTTTAAATTGACTTCTTGTTTGATCTGTTCTGCGTGAACCGCCTTGGGGGTTGAATGATAAAATAATTATTTTTTTAAAAATCCCCATTGGATTACACATTCTAAGCGAGAAAACTTTATGATCTTCATATTGTAATTTCGGCATAATATATATATGGCTTTAATATTCATAATATAATTTACAGCCATCAAGAACAAAACCCAACCCCTGCATGGATATTAGCGAATCAATATAATTACATATTTTTAAAATTATTTCTGTCTGTCAGTCTGTCTGTCTGTCTGTTTGTCTGTCTCTCTTTTTTATTCCTCTCTCTCTCTCTCTCTCTCTCTCTCTCTCTCTCTCTCTCTCTCTCTCTCTCTCTCTCTCTCTCTCTCTCTCTCTCTCTCTCTCTCTCTCTCTCTCTCTCTCTCTCTCTCTCTCTCTCTCTCTCTCTCTCTCTCTCTCTCTCACTCTTCCTCCCTCCCTCCCTCCCTCCCTATATATATCTCTCTCTCTTTTTTTCATTCTCCCTCCCTCCCCACCCCCTCTCTCTCTCTCTCTCTCTCTCTCTCTCTCTCTCTCTCTCTCTCTCTCTCTCTCTCTCTCTCTCTCTCTCTCTCTCTCTCTCTCTCTCTCTGTCTCTTTCTGTCTCTCTCTCTCTCTCTCTCTCTCTCTCTCTCTCTCTCTCCTCTCTCTCTCTCTCTCTCTCTCTCTCTCTATATCTCTCCTCTCTCCCTCCCCTCTATATATATATCTCTCTCTCCTCTCTCCCTCCCTCCCCCCCTCTCTCTCTCTCTCTCTCTCTCTCTGTTTGTCTGTCTGTCTGTCTGTCTGTCTGTCTGTCTGTCTGTCTGTCTGTCTGTCTGTCTCTCTCTCTCTCTCTCTCTCTCTCTCTCTCTCTCTCTCTCTCTCTCTCTCTCTCTCTCTCTCTCTCTCTCTCTCTCTCTCTCTCTCTCTCTCTCCCATACCCGTTGGGAATTTATTATTAGTAGTGTTATGTTACTCAAGTTATTCTGTTTTGGCACACACTTTCTGTTTCTTTATACCAATGGAAATACTACTGGTAATAAGAATAGTATGTAAACGTCTTGCATTCGATTCGTCTAGAATACCCGGTACTATTTTTTTAGTATAGTATACTACACTAGGCCTACACACATAATATAGCTCCTTTCTGTCCTCTTCTTGGTCCGCCGTTGAACATTAGTCTTTTTTCAATCTTTGGTTTGTAATTTTTCTTCTTCTTGTTTTCCAAAGAAGTGGCTATTCTTTCACCTACCCCTTTATTTACTCGTACTTTACCAAACTGTCTAATGGCCGAGACACAGTAACTCTGATTACACCTCGTTTATATGAGTGGGCGGTTGGCGGGCCTGCTGCTAGTAGTGCTAGGTCCTACTTCTTTTCTTTCACTCTTTTACTTATCCTTTCATCTTGCTGTTTCCTCTTAATTCACCCCTGAGATCACCGTACATGGTGGACGGGCCTAAATTCCAATTATACAAACAAACGTTTACATCAAGTTTAGCATCTCTCGGAATCAAGAAGACGATAGATAACCGTGATCGAGATGTAGCATGACATCGCACACTGCACAGTGGGATAGAGTTACCTCCTCACGACAACCTTTCGACATTGTCCAATATGGAGGCCCCTTTATAATGAAGTTTCCAGATTGGTGCTGGCTGTACAAATTGCTTGGGTAGGTGGATCGACACCTAATTACAGGCGATATACAGATGAGGTTCTGAGTGCAGATCACAACACTGTGCGCGTTAGATATCATTTGGCTGTTTAGGTGACAATCCGGGCAAAATATTTTTTTAAAAATCTTACCAAAATGAAACAACAACCCCAGAGATCACCTTAGTTGTGGATGTGGATAAAATCAAATAAGTCCAGATTATCGTAGAGCGGCGGAGCAACTGGGAACACAGTCGATCAACTCAGCGTTCATGTTGAATGACGTCAGATAACCGTGAGAAAATTTTAGGGCAGCGTTGAAAAATAGTGGGGCGTCGGTGACCGAGCGGTCAGACTGCCAAAGTGGGGATCATGAGGTCCTGGGTTCGAATCCTGACAAAGCTAGGTCCGGCGTTGTGTTCCTTGGGAAAGGCACGTAACACGCATTTCCCCGACTCTATCCAGGTGCAAATGGGTACAAGTACCACTAGTACCAGCACTAGCTTGGCAGTAAAAGAATTGCGTCAAAGTAACGTTCTGGCAAGGAGATGAATATTATCACATGTTCCGCTTCATGCTATTGATACCGGGATAAGCTCCGGCTCCATGGGTCGTAACGGCCTTGAAGGAACTTTGTTTTACAAACTAGCTAAAAAAATTGGTTTCGACACTGTTTTTGATATGAACTCGACGACGACACTGGTCTTCTTATCGAAACGTAACGTGGTGACAGAATCGAAACCACTGTGCCAGCTTGGTGATATCGTTTTTACCATAAGTATTATTTGTATTGAATATGTAACACGATAAGTAATTAGTTTTAAATCGATATTTTTTTACTTCTTTTTTTTTCTTCATAATTATTATTTGTATTGGAATTTATGTAACACGTCTGTAAACCAAATATCTGGGATGAAATAAAATTTGAATTTGAACTTGAATTTGAATTTGAATTCGAATTTGAATCTATTTCTTTTGTTCTTAACAGGTAAAAAACTTTACTTCATTTTTACGTCATATCGTGTGAATGAAAACGTTAATCATTATGTCCATTTACATGTTGTATATACTTATACTTCCATTAATTTTTTAACGTAAAGGGACACAGTGAGGCAGGCGCAATGTTCCATCTGACATTAAACAAGTAGTGAAATAAAATTTGAATTTGAATTGAATTTGAATTAAAGACTCTTGGTGAAATAAAGTATTTGAATTTGAACTTGAATTTGAATTTGAATTGAATTTGAATCCTCAGTGCACATTTTTTTAGCTTTCGTCTATAGCTGCAGGTAAAACTGGAAGCATAACGTAAAAGACACAGTGAGGCAAAGGGGCAGTGTCGAATGTGAAGGAAATGACACTGAACAAGTAGTAAGACACAGTGAAGCAATGTCACATTGGGAAATGAGTAAAGACAAACAGTGAGGCAAGGGGCAATGTCGAATGTGACGGAAATGACGTTGAACAAGTAGTAGAAGCATAACGTAAAGACAAACAGTGAGGCAAGGGGCAATGTCGAATGTAAAGGAAATGACACTGAACAAGTAGTAGAAGCATAACGTAAAGACAAACAGTGAGGCAAGGCGCAATGTCGAATGTAAAGGAAATGACACTGAACAAGTAGTAGAAGCATAACGTAAATACAAACAGACAAGGCGCAACGTAAAGAAATGACAAGATGCGCCAAATGACATTGAACAAGTAGTAGAAGCATAACGTAAAGACAAACAGTGAGGTAAGGGGCAATGTCGAATGTGAAGGAAATGACATTGAACAAGTAGTAGAAGCATGACGTAAAGACAAACAGTGAGGTAAGGGGCAATGTCGAATGTGAAGGAAATGACGTTAAACAAGTAGTAGAAGCATGACGTA
>JAXRKP010000280.1:200000-247500 GCA_037039925.1 Doris montereyensis
AGTTACACTCAGATCACCTTAGAATAAAATATGTGTGTATGTGTACTGGTTGAGTTACACTCAGATCACCTTAGAATAAAATATGTGTGTATGTGTACTGGTTGAGTTACACTCAGATCACCTTAGAATAAAATACATGTGTATGTGTACTGGTTGAGTTACACTCAGATCACCTTAGAATAAAATATGTGTGTATGTGTACTGGTTGAGTTACACTCAGATCACCTTAGAATAAAATATGTGTGTATGTGTACTGGTTGAGTTACACTCAGATCACCTTAGAATAAAATATGTGTGTATGTGTACTGGTTGAGTTACACTCAGATCACCTTAGAATAAAATATGTGTGTATGTGTACTGGTTGAGTTAGACACTCAGATCACCTTAGAATAAAATATGTGTGTATGTGTACTGGTTGAGTTACACTCAGATCACCTTAAAATAAAATATGTATGTATGTGTACTGGTTGAGTTGGTTGAGTTACTACACTCAGATCACCTTAGAATAAAATATGTGTGTATGTGTACTGGTTGAGTTACACTCAGATCACCTTAGAATAAAATACATGTGTATGTGTACTGGTTGAGTTACACTCAGATCACCTTAGAATAAAATATGTGTGTATGTGTACTGGTTGAGTTACACTCAGATCACCTTAGAATAAAATATGTGTGTATGTGTACTGGTTGAGTTACACTCAGATCACCTTAGAATAAAATATGTGTGTATGTGTACTGGTTGAGTTACACTCAGATCACCTTAGAATAAAATATGTGTGTATGTGTACTGGTTGAGTTACAATTACACTCAGATCACCTTAGAATAAAAATGTGTGTGTGTACTGGTTGAGTGATCACCTAGAATAAAATATGTTGTATGTGTACTGGTTGAGTTACAATTACACTCAGATCACCTTAGAATAAAATATGTGTGTATGTGTACTGGTTGAGTTACAATTACACTCAGATCACCTTAGAATAAAATATGTATGTATGTGTACTGGTTGAGTTACAATTACACTCAGATCACCTTAGAATAAAATATGTATGTTTGTGTACTGGTTGAGTCAGATCACTTAGAATAAAATATGTATGTATGTGTACAGGTTGAGTTACACTCAGATCACCTTAGAATAAAATATGTGTATATGTGTACTGGTTGAGTTACAATTACACTCAGATCACCTTAGAATAAAATATGTATGTATGTGTACTGGTTGAGTTACAATTACACTCAGATCACCTTAGAATAAAATATGTATGTTTGTGTACTGGTTGAGTTACTCAGATCACCTTAGAATAAAATATGTAGTTGAGTTACTCAGATCACCTTAGAATAAAATATGTGTGTATGTGTACTGGTTGAGTTGCAATTACACTCAGATCACCTTAGAATAAAATATGTATGTATGTGTACTGGTTGAGTTACAATTACACTCAGATCACCTTAGAATAAAATATGTATGTATGTGTACTGGTTGAGTTACAATTACACTCAGATCACCTTAGAATAAAATATGTATGTATGTGTACTGGTTGAGTTACTCAGATCACCTTAGAATAAAATATGTATGTATGTGTACTGGTTGAGTTACAATTACTCAGATCACCTTAGAATAAAATATGTATGTATGTGTACTGGTTGAGTTACAATTACACTCAGATCACCTTAGACTAAAATATGTGTGTATGTGTACTGGTTGAGTTACACTCAGATCACCTTAGAATAAAATATGTATGTATGTGTACTGGTTGAGTTACACTCAGATCACCTTAGAATAAAATATGTATGTATGTGTACTGGTTGAGTTACAATTACACTCAGATCACCTTAGAATAAAATAAGTGTGTATGTGTACTGGTTGAGATACACTCAGATCACCTCAGAATAAAATGTATGTGTATGTGTACTGGTTGAGTTACTCAGATCACCTTAGAATAAAATGTATGTGTATATGTAATGGTTGAGTTACAGTCAGATCACCTTTGAATAAAATTTGTGTGTATGTGTACTGGTTGAGTACTGAGAGGGTGGGGGTAAATATTGCTCGAAAAAATGTTTCAACCGTTTCAAACTCATTACCTTTTGGTTGAGATGGGGCAATGTGTATAGAGACGATTTTTTGTTTTTTATATTTGATTTACCCACATCCACAACTAAGGTGATCTCGGAGTTTTTGGTAGGTTTTTAAATGGTTTTTTTCCAGACTGCCCTGTAAACAGCCAAGGGATCTTTAACGTGTACAAAGTGATGTGATTTGCACACAGAACCTCCTTTTTTGATCATCAGTCTCCGATAGGACTAGGGGCCGGTCCACCTACCTGGACTAAGGGGGTAGATTTTGCTAGAAAAGCCTCGAGAAAATTTGGCAACAGTTGGCGGGGCTCAAACCCACTACCTATTGGTTAAGAGTACGACATCTTGCCTCTGGACTACCAGACCCCAAGATCCCTGGCAACATCAGGCAACTGATGCAATGTGTACATAACTCACTTAGGTTCATGATACACAGAAAAAGGAGAAAGGAGAAAGGCGCAGTAAATAGACAGTTTTAGTGAAGGAATGGCTTTATCTATTTCCAAAAATCAGTCACACAGGGACGATTGCGCGAATTGAAAAAAGTAATAAGCACTCCTCTTCTTTGTGTGGTCTGACCTAATTTCTTACCAGTGGGAAATAGGAGTGTGAAAAGGCGTCAACGCAGTTTCCGTTTCCTCCTTTCTTCTTTATTACTTGTTGGGCGCCTAGATTGCACGCTATTGCAGGACACGGTAGTCCAGAGGAAACGTCTCGGCCTCTTAACCAACCAAAAGGTCGGGGGGTTCCAACCCTGACGGTTGAATATATATTCTTGAATTTTTTCTAAGCAAAACTTATCCCCGCCCAGGTAGGTGGATCAACACATACTCCCATCGGAGACAAGCGATAGAAAGGTGGTCCTGTGAGCAGATCACAACACTCTAGGCTATGCACGTAAAAATTCCGTGGCTGATTACAAACACAACACCAAATATGAATACCAAACACAAACACCAAAAATGAACACCAAATACAAACATCAAATATCACACTAACCACGGCATCAAACATGAATGAGCAAAGGCAAACATGAAACATGTCACCAAACAGCAAAATTTCACTGCAACTCTTAAAGTGAAGCATGGAATTGGAATAAAAACAATGCAACAGATGGGTGTGGATATTTAATATAATATGACAATATTATATTTTTTCCTCAATGCATGTACATGTAACATTAAATCATAGATTACAAACAATGTGACATGTATGTGAGTGAAAACACTCGTAAAATTATCAAATAAATGAATTGATTAAAAAAGATTTGAAAACTAAAGAGGATATTTCAATCAGTGGAAGTAGAATAAAGAGTAAATATGAGAATAAATCTCTGCTTTTATACAAAGGCACAAGAGACGATATATAACAACAATCAATGCAAAGGTCTGGATGATATCATCTCATCATAAGAGAACAACAGGTTTCTACACCTGAGTCATTATGCCAGACCTGCCAGGAGAACTGATGGAATTTCTGGCTAGAGTTTAGTCATCGAGTAAGTCGTGCCTTGAAAGGTGGGGGACTCGGTAGTCCAGAGGCAATGTGTTGGCATCTCAACCAAAAGGTAGTGGGTTCGAGCCCCGCCAATGGTTAAACAAATTTCTCTCAAATCAAATAAACACAAGTTTTTAAAACCTTGCAAGGCAGCCTAGCATTCCAACGTTCTGATTGGTTGGAATTTTGGGCTCCAAAAATGGCTAGCAATCAGATTTTTAAACTGAAAGACAACGCAAGACTCTTGATCGAGGTATCAACTTGAAAGACAATAATGAAATGGATGACGATACGAATCAAACAGGTACAGTGTATCACAGCAATAGAATTACTCTACATTTAGTACTCTAGCATGAAGATGTCGGAGTGAAAAAAAGAAAGGATATAATATATCATGGGTGTATATAAGAGAGAAAGAGTGACAGACAGACAGACAAACAGAGATGGAAAGAGACACAGAGAGGTAGAGGTAAAGAGGAATACCATTACAACATATCATTCTCATTCGTTCTTATGAGATACTTTCTTGCACATAAGAATACATTTCCTTTTGGATACTATTTACTCTCATTCTTATCCTGACATATCTCATCTACCACAAACAACTCTAAATCAAAGGGATGTAGATTTATATTACCTATAGGCTGATTTTCACGATCTTCATTATGACTACTTCATCATCCTTCCATTCAAATTCAAACAGGCCTTGTGTAATTACCACTTTACTTGTCTCTCAAAAAGGCAAAGTTGTACAGAGATAAGTGAACGTAAAAAATGTAATCTTTCTTTATCTTTATCTTTCATGTTATCATCTTTGCGACCCATGATATTTTTCAAGAACGATTCTTTTTTCTATTCTGTTCGGTTTTGTCTGTACATTTTGTTCTTGATGTTATAGAGTAAGAGAAAGAGAAAGACCATTTTTCTGAAGGTATTTCATTTTGTATGTCCTATTCTTGCTTCATTTTCGCTCTCTCTCTGTTTGAGGCCATTATCACAAGCTAGGGCACAGAAGGTCATCTTTTGGTTCTTTCTGTCTTTCATTCTCTGAAGGTCTCCATTTCATTCCGTTTCAGTTGATTTGGCATGGTGGTAATATTTTCAAACACAAAGACTGTTTCTGTTTTCAATTCTTCTCTAATTCTTATGCAGTTGGTCTCATCTGGTCGGAAGCTCACCATACAGCATTGATTTAATGACACAATCACCAGCCCAAGAAGTTGGGCCCTGATCCAACCGAGGCTGTGGTAGTAGTCATGGCAGGAGAGTTACGCCGCCATTGGGTTTCTTCTTGAAATGTGACACATTTGTGTCTGATACAGCAGTCACAAAAAAGTTTGTACCAGAGGCAAACAAAATCATTTTTAAAAACATCAGAATTTTTCTCCCCAATTTGGCAGTTTATTCCAGACTGGCTGAAAATCAATACATTGTCACAGATCACAGCATCATCTTTCATATTTTGGAGTTATTTGATCATTCAACAAGACACTTTTGAACATCAGGAGGGAATCTGTAAAAAACATTTCTGAAAATTTCTTGTAAATTTCCTGCAACAGAAAGAAAAAAACATGAAACAAAGTTGTGATAGAATGATCATGTCAGTACAATGTTACGTTTAATATCATCATATTCAACGGAATTCAATTTGTGACCAATGAATTCAACTAAATAAATCAAATATCAAATGAAAGCTACAGACAATAACATAGCGTCATAGACAAAAAGTAATAAATGCAAATAATTTTGCATGACTCTTCCCTGTTCTAGATGGCAAAGCTGGGTAAAATGGAGAACCTCCACCAAAACGTCCCTCCCTTCACCTCCATCCAAGACATGGTGCTTAAATAATTGCATTTCTTAAAATAACTGCCATTTTTCATTTTTATAGCCTTCATCACAGTGACCTCTGGATAAGAATAAGACAGACGTCTACCCCCCCCCCACTCTTCAAAACAGAAAATCAATAATAAAAAAAAATAGATAAATAAATGAATAGATTAACAGATACATCAGTAAATAAATTAATGAAAAAATAAGCAAAGAAAACATACACAAATGTTATTTGAAACTCAGAAAACAGAAATTACTTTGGTATAAATATGAAATTCAGATTCAACACAGCATAAAAAAAACAACCTTTGGGTATGAGGCAGAATTGAACCTGCAACCTCTGAATTAGCATCCTCCACCTCGCCATGAAAAGAGAGCACATGACGAACCATGGTTACTACACTTCATAGGTAGAGTGCTCTCTTTTTGTGATGAGGCCGTGGGTGCCGATAGGACACAGGTTCGTTTCTGTCTGGTTCCCAAAGATTGTTCCTGTATATGCCTTTGTATTTGTCTCGTGTTTGTTTCTATGGGGCTTCTATATTTATTTCATGACCTTATTCTGCACATCTAATGAAGATATTACTATAGCTTTGTTTGAATTTCCAAAGCTTAGCAACAGATCAGGTTATAGCTGTATGATATTGATAGTAGTTTAGGGACAACCAAGTCGACTTGAGTCTGTGAGGTTGGGGGTTCGAATCCTACTTTTTTTTTCTGACCTTCCTTCAACAATGTTTCGTTTGTTCCCACAGGGCTTCAATACTTATTTCATGTCCATATCCTTCACAATCGCCATGCCTCTTGCCTCTCATTATTTGTCTTTCTTTGTCTTCGTGAAATCGTTTGGTTTTTTTATATCTAAAACAAAATAACATAACTAATTTTGTTGTTGTGCATTTTATAAAATCTGTAATTTTGTTTAATAATTTACAGTAAATAGTGTAATCGAGCATTTCGGTGGATAAAAGGCGCTCAACAAACGCATTAGTATTATTATTATTATTATTATTATTATTATCATCATCAAAAAATCACAAAATCTCTTATGTTGCCCAACTTACCGACACTCTTGGTAACAGCTTTCACCTGCAGTCTTTGAGTGGAAGCAAACAGGTAGACAGGGATGCCAGCCAGGTAGATGAGAAGGCCGACGAGCATCCAGGCTGGCTCCTGGTAGAAGACCAGCACCGTCAAACCCAGGCACACAAACACTTGCAGAATGGGATACAACAAGCACACCTGGCCGACAAAACATGGTGTTTGTGTGTGTGTGTGTGAAATTGTGCGTGTGTGTATGAGTGTGTGTGGGTGTGTGTGTGATATTGTGTATGTGTGTGTATTAGGAGTGTATGTGTGTGCATGTGTGTGTGTGTGAGTGTGTGTGTGTGTGTGTGAATGTGAGTGAGCATATATATTATGTGTGTGCGAGTGTGTGAGCGGGTGTGTGGGCGAGAGTTTGTGTGAGTGAGTGTGGTGATTTATGTATGCGTGCATGTGTAAGGGTGTCAGGGGTGGGGGAAGAGATAAAGGAGATACTGCATTGTACATGTAATGCAGTCCTACAACAATTTTGATTGAAATGATAAATTCTCCTTTCAATTTGAAGAATCATGTCGTCATCAAAGAACGAGGACAAGGGTCTTCAGGGCAAACCTGTCTTTATTCAGCATAACTCTACTTCATTCGAGGTAGTTGCATTTAAATAACAATATTTTTTAAACTGACTCTTTATCTTAATTTCTTTAACTAATTTAAATGTACTAATGTTAAACTCGTAGCATAATCTGCTTTCTTGAGTCACTATAACCCTGCTTTCCTGACACATTATAAATACATGCTTACTGTAATTGCTTCTGTGTTGCTGTTGTCATTGGTGTATTCCTTATAAATTTACCATTTTCCTTCATGAATTTTAGACCGATGAATTTTGAGAGATTTGTATTTGCTTGCATATAAGTATATGTATGTTTAGTATAAAATGCAAAATTATGTAATTTTGACTTCATATATCTTTCGAAGTACATCCAAATTCAAAATTTCAAATGTCAATATGTATATCCCATGTTTTCAATTTCCCAAGCACTATGTCAAACGAAAAATTGCCTTGAGTGGATAATTAGATTTATTACTAATGTTACAAGGGGTGATCAGCTATTATAACTCTCCCTGACTAATTATGAAGGAATAAAGATAGAGACATGAAATTTCCCTTACCTACGTTTATTTTTCTATATAGTCCCCATCTGAAGTGACGTAATTCTCCAACCGCTCTATGACCTTGAAAAGCCCTAGAAAGTAAAAATGGTTGGGCTTAGCCCTCAGCCATGCCTCTGCTGCAGAAGAAATATCTTGTTCGTAATGAAATTTTCTTTCTTTCAGCTCTTTCTTCAGTTTATCAAAAAGGAAAAAGCCAAAAGGTGCCAGATCTGTCAACGAAACGTGCCTGTATCAGTATGACCCCAAGATGAAATTACAGTCCGCACAATGGAAATATTAGTCAGAACCAACCCCAATCAAAGCAAAGGCAGGTCGATCCGCAGTGAAGGTCATGCTGAATGGATTTTTTGAGTCACTAAAGAAATCATTCGGTCTGATTAACTACGTGGGGGAAAATGATGTACGGTAAGTACTATTCTAAACTTTTGGTGGACCTAAAGGGTGCTGTTGCAAAGAATCGACCGGAAAAATTCTGGAAGCGCATCTTTCTCTTGCAATACAATGCACCATCACATCAGGCTGCAATTTTCAAGGTTGCTGCAGACAAATGTGGCTTTGAAATTTTAACTCATCCTGCTTATTCCCCAGTTTTGGCACCTTCAGACTTTTTCCTTTTCGATAAACTGAAGAAAGAGCTGAAAGGAAGATGGTTCCGTGACGAATAAGATGTTTCTTGTACAACAGAAGCATGGCTGAGGGCTCAAGTCAATCACTTTTACTTTCAAGTACTTGTCAAGGTAAAAAAGCGATGGGAAAATTTCATCGCTTCAGATAGGGACTATAAAGAAAAAATTATAAAATATGGGAACATAAGAGGCTTCCTTATTTCTAAAAAATGAAATGATACTTAACTGTAATATGTAAAAAGAAAAAAGAAAGAACAGTTCCTTGAAGGCCATTATGATCCATAGAGCCGAAATTTATCCCTGTTTCTATAGAATGAAGCGGAACAGGTAATGATAAACACACCTACTGGACAGGACGCCGGTCTGACCCAGGTTTTTACTCCCAAGTTAGTGCTTGTACCCATTTGCACCTGGGTCAAGTCGGAAAATGCGTTTTAAACGTCTTTCCCAAGGGACACGCCGTCAGACTTAGCTTTGCTAGGATTCGAATCCAGGATCTAATGACCCCAAGTCCAGTAGCCTGGCCACTCTGCCACCAACGCCACAAAATGTAAAATACAGAAGAGATGAGAAAATAATGGGTGTGTTTTCTTAATTCTTAGTTTTGATATAACGTAACAAGACTTATAACTGCAACGTTAACTCACCTTGTACGCTCGATGCAAGCCAGGCTTGGTGTACCGTAAATACAATAAGGCTGTGACCATCTTCAAACCCAACATGAGAGAGAAAAGGCCGATGAACTGCATCATCTTTGTAGTACCACCTGCGGTGAGCATGATGAAGCCGTAAGCGGCCTGAAAAGGCCAAGAGAGCAACCAAACGGTTATAATGTAAATGTATCCGAGGTGGGATTCATGGCCAGTGCCAACAAAACAAAACACAAGTGTGTATGAAACATTATAAGAGAGTAATGATGATGATAACAAAGATAACAATAAACTACAGTGCACTATGTAGATTTTCTGGCCATTATTAAGATAAGGAAGGCTTTAATCCACACAGCCTGCAGTGTCTATGTCTCTAAGCCACACAGCCTGCAGTGTCTATGTCTCTAATCAACACAGGCTGCAGTTTCTATGTCTCTAATCTACACAGCCTGCAGTGTCTATGTCTCTAATCAACACAGCCTGCAGCGTCTATGTCTCTAATCCACACAGCCCATAGTGACTATGTCTCTAATCCACACAGCCTGCAACGTCTATGTCTCTAATGCACACAGCCCATAGTGACTATGTCTCTAATCCACACAGCCTGCAGTGTGTATTATGTCTCTAATCCACACAGCCTGCAGTGTCTATGTCTCTAATCCACACAGCCTGCAGTGTCTATGTCTCTAAGCCACACACCCTGCAGTGTCTATGTCTCTAAGCCACACACCCTGCAGTGTCTATGTCTCTAAGCCACACAGCCTGCAGTGTCTATGTCTCTAAGCCACACAGCCTGTCTATGTCTCTAATCCACACAGGCTGCAGTTTCTATGTCTCTAATCACACAGCCTGCAGTGTCTATGTCTCTAAATACAGCCTGCAGCATCAGCCTGCAGTGTCTATGTCTCTAATGCACACAGCCTGCAGTGTCTATGTCTCTAATGCACACAGCCTGCAGTGTCTATGTCTCTAATGCACACAGCCTGCCGTGTCTATGTCTCTAATGCACACAGCCTGCAGTGTCTATGTCTCTAATGCACACAGCCTGCAGTGTCTATGTCTCTAATGCACACAGCCTGCAGTGTCTATGTCTCTAATGCACACAGCCTGCAGTGTCTAAGTCTCTCTAATGCACACACACCCTGCACACACCCTAACACACAGCCTGCAGTATCTAAGCCTGCAGTGTCACATGTCCTAACACACAGCCTGCAGTGTTTAAGTCTCACAGTCCTAATCCACACAGCCTGCAGTGTTTAAGTTTCACACCCACACACAGCCTGCAGTGTTTAAGTCTCACACCCACACACAGCCTGCAGTGTTTAAGTCTCACACCCACACACAGCCTGCAGTGTTTAAGTCTCACACCCACACACAGCCTGCAGTGTTTAAGTCTCACACCCACACACAGCCTGCAGTGTCTAAGTCTCTCATTCACAAAGCCTGCAGTGTTTAAATCTCACATCTACACAGTATCTGTCTCTCATCCACACAGTGTTTAAGTCTCTCATCTACACAACATTGCAGTGTTTAAGTCTCACATCTCACAGCTTGCTACACAACTACACAATCTGCAGTGTTTAAGTCTCACATCTACACAGCTTGCAGTGTTTAAATCTCACAGCTACACAGCCTGCATCTAAATCTCACTTCTACACAGCTTGCAGTGTTTAAGTCTCACATCTACACAGCCTGTAGTGTCTGTCTCACATCCACAGAGCCTGCAGTGTCCAAGTCTTTCATCCAACGAGCATTCAGTATCCAAGTTTCTCATCTATAACGTCTTCAGTGTCCAAGTCTCTCATTCATAAAGTTTTCGGTGTCCAAGTCTCTCATTTATAAAGTTTTCAGTGTCCAAGTCTCTCATCTACAAAGCTTTCAGTGTCCAGTGTCCAAGTCTCTCATTCATTAAGTCTTCAGTGTCCACGTCATTCATCCATAAAGTGTTTTGTGTCCAAGTTTATCATTCATAAAGTCTTCAGTGTCCAAGTCTCTCATCTACACAAAGCTTTCAGTGTCCAGTGTCCAAGTCTCTCATTCATAAAGTTTTCAGTGTCCAAGTCTCTCATTCATAAAGTCTTCAGTTTCCACGTCATTCATCCATAAAGTGTTTTGTGTCCAAGTTTATCATTCATAAAGTCTTCAGTGTCCAAGTCTCTCATCCATAAAGCCTTCAGTGTTCACATCTCTTATCTACAAAGCTTTCAGTCTCCAGTGTCCAAGTCTCTCATCCATAAAATCTTTAGTGTCCAAGTTTCTCATCCATAAAGTCTTTAGTGTCCAAGTCTCACATTGCCAACTTTCAATGTACACGTATCCCATCATAAAGCCTTTAGTGTCCAGGTCTCTCCTCGACAACTTTCAGTGTCCAAGTATCTCATCATAAAACCTTCAGTGGCCAAGTCTCTCCTCACCAATTTTCAGTGTACAAGTATCTCCTCATAAAACCTTCAGCGTCCAAATCTCTCCTCGCCAACTTTCAGTGTTCAATTCTCTCCTCGTCAACTTTCAGGGTCCAAGTCTCTCCTCGCCAACTTTCAATGTCCAAGTCTCTCCTTACTAACTTTCAGTGTCCAAATATCTCATCATAAAACATTCAGTGTCCAAATCTCTCCTCACCAACTTTAGTGTCCAAGTATCTCATCATAAAACATTCAGTGTCCAAGTCTCTCATTGCCAACTTTCAGTGTCCAAATATCTCCTCATAAAACATTCAGTGTCCAAATCTCTCCTCACCAACGTTTAGTGTCCAAGTATCTCATCATAAAACATTCAGTGTCCAAGTCTCTCATTGCCAACTTTCAGTGTCCAAATATCTCATCATAAAACATTCAGTATCCAAATCTCTCCTCACCAACGTTTAGTGTCCAAGTATCTCATCATAAAACATTCAGTGTCCAAGTCTCTCATTCACCAACAAGTATCTCATTCAGTGTCCAAGTCTCTCATCTCATCAGTATCTCATCATTGCATTCAGTGTCCAAGTCTCTCATTGCCAACTTTCAGTGTCCAAGTATCTCATTGCCAACTTTCAGTGTCCAAGTATCTCATTGCCAACTTTCAGTGTCCAAGTATCTCATTGCCAACTTTCAGTGTCCAAGTATCTCATCAGAAAACATTTAGTGTCCAAGTCTCTCTCGCCAACTTTCAGTGTACATGTAGTCATCATAAAACCTTCAGTGTCTAAGTCTCACATCTGCACTGCATGATATAAAGCACCAACGACATCAAGAAGCTGATGCTCAGAAACAACAAAAATCTGCTTGAAGCCAGCACAGCAACCTCAGCAGCACCACTGCATTTTGCAACCCCATATCAATACAGTTCTCACTCCAAATCAAAATTTGGGTTGACAAGGGTTAACAAATATCATGTATGCGTGATGACAGAAACTTGTTCTTTCCTCACAAGCGCTTATAAAAAAGTTGAATCAATATCACTCATGTAAAAGGATGAAGCTTTTGATGCTTTAATAAGAAAATATTTAAATTGACATCTTTGGTGTCCAATCTTCTCAAGAGAAGTTCTAGCCTAGTTAGAACCACATCAATCTTGGGTCACGATTTGTTATTCCTCTTCCAAATTCAACTCTTTATTATTATTCTAAACATTTGCTTAGAGAAAGATGCTACTTACGATAACAAGAGTTGCTGGCATAGGAGTTAACTTTTTGTGATGAATGGTGCTAAGAATGCTGGGAAGGGTTCCAGACCTAGCAACAGCTAAGATCATCCTGAGAAGTTAAAATGACAAAGATAGCTGATGTCAAGGTTAACTTTCATTAAATCTGTGTTCAAAATTATCTATGATTGCCAGATGCATCCGTTACAAGAGAAATTTGCCGTCTAATGTTAAAAAAACAAGAGTAAAAACAGCACACCGTCATAGAGGACAAAATACCACATAAACAATCAAGGAATTAATGCTTAGGAAGAATACAAAACTTTACATCGAAAAGAATAAGATACTCATGAATAAATGGCTTGATTTGATTTAATGCAAATATTTCATAAAAGTTAAAAGGACTGAAATTAACATGAAAACTCATCACTTGACTATGAATAGACAGTTGCTTTAAATTTTCTTATATCACATTAAAAATATCTTTACAATTTAAGCATGCATTGTTAGACTGTTTATCTTCACCTCATGTCAAATTTTCTTCAACCATTTTTAAGACATATGAAGATAGTTATAATTGAGTTTATATCATAAGTTTTCACAGATTTCTGTCCATTAGATGACACACATGTATGCGTCAATAGCAGTCTATACAAGCCAGACAACTTCTCAACATCTGTCCGTATGTCCGTAAGCCTGTATGTCTGTTAGCCTGTCCTTATCTGTCTGTCCATTTCTTCACCTTCTGTTTATCTCTCGGTTCCTGTTCTATACGTTGATCTATTTCACTGTTTTTCGGTCTGTCTGTCTGTGTGTGAGTGTATGTATGTCTCTTCTTTCTTCTTCTTTTTCTGCGTGTGTGTGAAAATTCCCATTTTGGGATACGACACATTACATCTTTTCCAGTAACAAATTGATAGAAGTCTCTTAAATGTGTCCGTCCGTCTGTCTGTCTGTCTGTCTGTCTGTCTCTCTCTCTCTCTCTCCGATGATGGATTTCTTTAACAGCAAGTAAATACTAACACCCAAACCAAAAATAGAATTAATTTGGTTTGTCCTTACCTGGAATGGCCCATAATTGCAACGTTCAAAGCTCCAATAGATGAAAGACAAACTAAGGCTGACATTAGAAAACCAAGGGAGGCCACAAGTGCCTGCAAAATAACTGAAGTTAGAAGAAATCTTGATTACTTCCCTCTGGCACTGTGATGTACACTGATGTACTTGGGATCCAACAATGCCAAGACCAGTTATTATAATAAAATACAAATCATCTCACATTGATTACTCTAAGTAACATGACATCAAACACTTTTGAATTATTATACTATATTATATTACACCATACTGGATTTTGTTATGTTATATTAAACATTTTGTAGCATTGGTGGTCAAGCAGTTGGGCTAGGATTCATGAGGTCCTGAGTTCGAATCCTAGCAAAGCTAGGTCCGATGTTGTGTTCCTTGAGAAAGACACGTAGCAAACATTTTCCCTACTCTACCTAGGCGTAAATGGATACAAGCACTAGCTTGGAAGTAAGAATCTGTGTCAGACTAGCATCCTGGCCAGGGGGTGATTATTGTCACATTCCACTTCACGTTATTGAAACCAGGATAAGCTCCGGCTCTATGGCTCGTAATGGCCTTGAAGGAATTTTACTTTATCCAAGACATTAACTTATGTTTAATAATTACATCGTATTGTATTGTTAGTATCGTACAGTGGTCTCCACCTAAAAGGTCTCACCTAAAAGGCTGGTCCACCTGAGAGGCTGCTCTTTGCATGTAACAGATATTGTTGTCTCCCAAGGGCCGGCTTCTAAGGTGGAGACCACTGTATTGTAAAGTAATGCATTGCGTTCCATTGCCTTCTATTCTACATGCGTGTCACATCCCGGATGATATCCAGTACGATTGTTAGATCAGGTTAGTATTCGATACTGAGGTTCCACAGTTAAGTGTGAACTGTACTCTTCCAACTCTTTAAATATAAAACCTGTTCACAATGGCGGCTTAGATGAATGAACATTCCTCTCAAAGACGGGGGAAATAATGAAGTTTTCAATAGTGTAACGTCCCTTCTGGTAGAAAACTTCCTCAAATGAAAACGATCTTGGGATCATTTAGAACATATCATACAAAACATGATTGCTCTTAGTGACCTGGCAACAAAGCCTTTGGCGAACAAAGAATGACCAACGCAGAATTATATATATAGATAGATATCATATCCCTTTATATCATATGATAATACATCATATTAATATGATATCATACCAACAAGGCCTAATCCTGTGGAACGGTTTGTCTGACAGTCTTAAAGAGATGAACCCTTTGAATTTCATCAAATCCTCCCTCATTACATCTTTCAATGAATTCAATAATTAATGTTTTCTTCACATCGTATTTCACTGAACAATATCTCTTTTTTATGTCAAATCGCGGAATATTTAAACATATATAAAAATATACATATGTGGTTAATCATTACATTATAATCTATTTTATTGTCATCTCTAAAGCAGGTTTCAATTTTCTTATGTATTCTTATTATGTTTCATTAACTTATTAAAAATGTAAAGCGTCATGAGACTAATTTATCAGTTGAATGGCGCTATATAAATGTTGTGAGAACACATCAGGATGACATTGGTTCAAGACCCTGGCTTTGAGAAGTATTATCAACCCAAAAGTTAACATGTTTGTGAGGTGGGGGGGGGTGAAAATGGAGAGAGAGAGAGAGAGAGAGAGAGAGAGAGAGAGAGAGAGAGAGAGAGAGAGAGAGAGAGAGAGAGAGAGAGAGAGAGAGAGAGAGAGAGAGAGAGAGAGAGAGAGAGAGAGAAGAGATGGGAGGGGGAAAGGAGGGATGGAGGGAGGGAGAGAGGGAGGGCGGGAGGAAAGGAGGAAAGGAGAGGAAGAGGGGGAAGAGACAGAGAAAGGGGTCAATCAATACACAAAAACAGATAATGCACATATTTCACGTTCATTAGCTTTGTCATAGGGTGGAGATAATACAAAGAATGTTTCCAACGTACCAAGGCCACCGCATCACTGTTTGCTATCTGATTTAAATCCAAGACAACAAGATAAGCCGCAAGGGTCAAGGCCACAATGGAAACATAAATGGCAAAAGTCAGTTGAAGAGCCTTAGGCAAAACTCTGTAATGAATATGAATAGACAATGAGCGGAAATAAGCAGTACGTTAAAAGACAGAATAATCACATCCACAAATACTTAAAATAGAAAGGATTCATCCTAATTCCATCGACAAAATGACTTAAAATAGAATTCATTGTTCAAAATAATATCCACAAATGCTTGAAATAGGATGGAATTATCATAATCAACATAATAATTCCATCCTGAAATATCTAAAATAATCAAGATTTATTATACAAGTAAAGTTCAAAATCCAATAAAAACAGTTTCACATTGAAACTATTTTTTCCTCCATAACTTTCAGTAATAATAATAATAATAATAATAATAATAATAATAATAATAATAATAATAATAATAATAATAATAATAATAATAATAATAATAATAATAATTCATTTCTATAGCGCCCACTCCCATCTAATGACTCAATGACACGACTTTTACCCTTTCTCAGGGACATTAAAATATAAAGACTCTTACGACTTTTTGTCTCTCAGGCTTTCCGTCTACACTTATATAAATGACAGATAAGAAAAATGTCATGTCATTTTTTTCATATTACAATGTACCTTTTTAGAATATATCCTTCCCATAATTATCAAAATGAGACAAATGGAACGAGTACTGCTGAGATTGAAGACATGGAAAGAATGTGTCGACTGTCCTTTTGGTGTGTATTCGTTTTAGTCTTTTCTTTTCCCATTATGGGATTTTTTTCCTCCCTGTTAAAAACAAAATGTCTAAACCTACCATCCAGATCAGTTTTTGAAGGGTTTATACCGTCAAATTCCAGGGTGAATTAAGTTTAATTTGATTTTTTTCATTTGATTTACCCACATCCACAACTAAGGCGATCTCAGGATTTTTGGCAGGATTTTTAGTTTTGCCAGGACTGCCCTGTCAACAGCCATGAGGATCTTTAATGTGCACAGAGTGTTGTGATCAGCACATGGAACCTCCTTTTTATCGTCCGTCTCCGATGGGTCTAGGTGTCGATCCACCTACCTGGACCAGGGGGTAGATTTTATTTGAAAAATGACTCTAGAAGATTATTTTTCAACTGTTTGCGAGGTATAAACCAACGACCTTTGGGATGAGAGGCTGACACCTTACCTCTGGACTAATGAATCCCTGGGTGAATTAAAAGGGAAAAGCAAGATGAAAGACATGACAATGAGTGAAAAGAAAGGAGTAGGACCTACCAATCAGCGGATCCCACCAACCACCAATTGAATGTGAATGAGAAGAAAAGCGTAAAGCGTATAAGAAAATAATAGTAGTATGGGGGGGGGGGGTGTGATACTGGGATGGGCAACATTGAAATATCTTTCTGCCTCTTTGTGTCAGACTGGGGATCATGTGGTCCCAAGTTCGAATCCTAACAAAGCTAGGCCCGACGTTGCGTTCCTTGGGAAAGGCACTTAACACGCATTTTCTCCACTCTACCCTGGTGCAAATGGGTACAAGCACAAGCTTGGGAGTAAACACCTGCAACAGACTGGTGTCCTGGCCAGAAGGCAATCATCATTTTCATCTGTTTCGCTTCACGCTATTGAAACCGGGATAAGCTCTGGCTATATAGGCCATAACGGCCTTCTTGAAGGAATTTTACTACTTTTATCCGTTTCACCTACTTTGCTGGGTTTTTAACTTCCTCCGTTAATGCGGTCACTGCCTGCCTAGAAAACAAGAGATTTTGGAACATTGTCAGAATTCATGTAATAATACAAGCTCATATAATATATGTATATTATGAAATATCATCATTTTGAATGAATTTCTGACAATAAAAAACACATTTTTTTTGTTATAAAAAAAATTTAGAGGCAAAATTAAAAATCCTGCCAAAAACCTGGAGATCACCTTAGGCGTGGGTAAATTAAATCAAATCAAACTTCACTCTGATATAAAAAGTAAACTAGTGTCTCTCTCTCTCTGTCTCTGTCTCTGTCTGTCTGTCTGTCTCTGTCTCTCTGTCATATACATATATATACTTCAAAAAGTGTCCTGCGAAACGAAAGACAACCAATCTTAGCAGCAGCCACATCCGCCGACGCCTATCACCACACCAAAAACACACGACACTCCCACCCCAAGAATGGGAAACCCCCCCCCTCACCCCCACAAAAATTAATAAAAAAAATGTTTTTTAATGTCACCTACCACCCTCCATTGGAGAAGATGACGTAGAGAAGTGCCAGCGAAACTTTGCCAGGGTCCTGGCTGGTGCCTGCCGTCGGCTTTCTGTAGTTGTCCGTTGATTCTGAAGGTAATAATAGAAAACAACAAAATGTGGTTGGTGTTGGTGGTGGTTGTGGTTGGATTACGTGTCAGTGTATTACAATTATTACAGTATCCAGCACACCTTTGCCATTAGGGAGAATTTACGAATAAGGGATGAAAAGACAATAATATATAATATACATGCATCGTTCTTTATATTATAATATAACATCTATATATCTACATCTGGATATTTATTTACATATTTATCTGTCATTCACCTGTATCTATACATCTATATATATACATGTCTGTCTCTCTCTCTTTATCTATCTATCTATCTATATATATATATATATCTATTTACCCATATATCCATCTACTTATCTGTCTATCTATCTATCCATCTACTTATCTGTCTATCTATCAATCTACCTACCTATCGTTCAATCCATCTATCTTTATATCTATCCTTTCATCTATCTATCTATCTATCTATGTATATATCTATCCATCTATCTATAAATATGTACATCTGTCTATCTATATGTCTGTCTGCCTGTCTGTCTATCTATATATCTATATATCTGTCTGTCTATCTATCTATCTACGTATCTATCTATATATCCATATATCTACCAAGATACACACTTATCTATCTATCAATATGTCTGTCTGTCTGTCTGTCAACCTACCTATCTATCCATATATCTACCAATCTATCTATTTATATATCTATCTATTTATATATCTACCTATCTATACACATATCTATCTATCTGTAAATCTATCTATCTATCTACTTGCCCACCTACTTACCTATCTATCTACCCACCTACTTACCTATTTATCTATCTATCTATCAATTTATCTGTCAGTCTGTCTGTCTGTACATCCATCTATCTACATAGTCTGTCTATGCTATAGCCACCGAAAGTATATCGGTCATCAAATTATTTTTGTTCCTCCTGTCCGCTTCACACTAGCTGCAACTCAGCCAGCTACCACCCGCTTATAATATTATAATATTATATGGTTCATTCCTACACCATCCACCCGTCAGGTTTAACTTATTGTCTCGATGGTTCATTCTTATTGTCTCGACACCATCCACGCTTAGCTAGCGTCAGTTGCTCATATTTCGCTCTTACTCTTAGTTGTCACTTATTGTCATATTTCGACTCTTACTCTTAGTTGTCACTTATTGTCATATTTCGACTCTTACTCTTAGTTGTCACTTATTGTCATATTTCGACTCTTACTCTTAGTTGTCACTTATTGTCATATTTCGACTCTTACTTAGTTGTCACTTATTGTCATATTTCGACTCTTACTCTTAGTTGTCACTTATTGTCATATTTCGACTCTTACTCTTAGTTGTCACTTATTGTCATATTTCGACTCTTACTCTTGTCACTTATTGTCATATTTCGACTCTTACTCTTAGTTGTCACTTATTGTCATATTTCGACTTTTACTCTTGTCATTTATTGTCATATTTCGACTCTTACTTTTAGTTGTCACTTATTGTCATATTTCGACTCTTACTCTTAGTTGTCACTTATTGTCATTTATTTCTTAGTTGTCACTTATTGTCTCTTACTCTTAGTTGTCACTTATTGTCATATTTCGACTCTTACTCTTTTAGTTGTCACTTATTGTCATATTTCGACTCTTACTCTTAGTTGTCACTTATTGTCATATTTCGACTCTTACTCTTGTCACTTATTGTCATATTTCGACTCTTACTCTTAGTTGTCACTTATTGTCATATTTCGACTCTTACTCTTAGTTGTCACTTATTGTCATATTTCGACTCTTACTCTTAGTTGTCACTTATTGTCATATTTCGACTCTTGCTCTTAGTTGTCACTTACATATTTCGACTCTTACTCTTAGTTGTCACTTATTGTCATATTTCGACTCTTACTCTTAGTTGTCACTTATTGTCATATTTCGACTTTTACTCTTAGTTGTCACTTATTGTCATATTTATTTCTTGTCACTTATTGTCATATTTCTTACTAGTTGTCACTTATTGTCATATTTCGACTCTTACTCTTAGTTGTCACTTATTGTCATATTTCGACTCTTACTTAGTTGTCACTTATTGTCATATTTGACTCTTACTCAGTTGTCACTTATTGTCATATTTCGACTCTTACTCTACTTATTGTCATATTTCGACTTTTACTCTTAGTTGTCACTTATTGTCATATTTCAACTCTTACTTTTAGTTGTCACTTATTGCCATATTTCGACTCTTACTCTTAGTATGGCCTCGCACTTGGCCACAACAGAAAGACAATCAAATAAGCGGTCTTTATAATCTTATTGACTTCTGCATATCCCTTGCGTTCCTTTTGTGGTTGAGTATAAATCTTTACGTACACGTATACACTCGGCCACGAAAGAAATGCAAGTGATATATATATATACAGAAGACAATAATATTTTAAAGACCGCATAGTTATTTCGTTGCGATTCTTTTGTAGCTGAGAATATAACTTCCCAATTTACTGCTCTTCGATCGTGGATTTTATCGTGCCCCCTGCCATTTCACGTTCGCATAGTTGAGTCATCAGCATATTATTCAAGAAGTTTTATATGGCTGGTATCGATTTTAGTCATATTATGTGTGTACGTGAAGAGAACAGGTATAAGAGCACATCCTTGCGTATCTCCTATCATATATATAAATATAAATAAATATATATATATATATATATAATATATATAAATATAAATATATATATATATATATATATATATATATATATATATATATATATATATATAATACATAACAACCGAGCGCCAAAATAAAAGTGGAGTTCCTACAAGGCCATTAAGGCCCATAAATCCGGAGGTTATCCCGGTTTCAATGCGCGAAGCGGGGAACAGGTGATAATAGTCACATCCTTGACAGGACGCTAGTCTGACACAGGTGTTTACTTCCAAACTAGTGCTTGTATCCATTTGCACCTGGGTAGAGTGGGGAAAAGGCGCGTTAAGTGTATTTCAAAGGAACGCTACTGAATGCTCCTTTGAAAATGTCGTTGTACCTCTTCATTCATTTAATTAACTTTTTAAACGCTGAAACCGCTTCTGAAAGCTATATTCATGTTATAAACTTTGAAAAGGACACACTTGACTTTAATTGCTTTTTAAATACATATTTATATGGGTGTGTGTGTGTGTGTGTGTGTGTGTGTGCGTGTGTGCCTGGCTAGAAAGAGAGAGAGAGAGAGAGAGAGAGAGAGAGAGAGAGAGAGAGAGAGAGAGAGAGAGAGAGAGAGAGAGAGAGAGAGAGAGAGAGAGAGAGAGAGAGAGAGAGAGAGAGAGAGAGAGAGAGAGAGAGAGAGAGAGAGAGAGAGAGAGAGAGAGAGAGAGAGAGAGAGAGAGAGAGAGAGAGAGAGAATTCATTTAACAAAATTTGTTAAAGGAATTCATTTAACAAAATTTGCAGATCGGGCTTTGAGAAATTTTTCCCCTTTTTGGGTGTAATTAGATATGAAATCACAAATCCAGCCTATGTTGACTTAATACCTCGGAGTTTTGTTGAATAATTCACAATACAGTGTATTGGGTTGTTGGTTTTCTGTATGTTGAAGGCTGAGGGGTCAATCGACAAACAGGATACAACATTGGGTCTTTCGTTTATATGCGTGTTAACATGAACGCAAACAGTATAAACAGTGCGTTAACGAGCAGTGCCTTAAGAGAGAGAGAGAGAGAGAGAGAGAGAGAGAGAGAGAGAGAGAGAGAGAGAGAGAGAGAAAGAGAGAGAGATAGATAGATAGATAGATAGAGAGTAATAACATATGAATATTACATAGCCCTGCTACTGCTGGCTTACCTGTCAACAGCACGTAGAACCCCCCGATGATAATGATAAAAATCGCGGCAATCTTGCATCCCGTGAGAACAGTTTGGGCGCGTGTCACCAGTTTGATGTAGTTGCTGTTCAGGAAGACCAGGGAAACTGGTAAAAACCACACAAAGTGAATAATAATCCATTATGATAACAAGGGAGAGAGGGATCAAACGAAATGAACAAAGCACCGCAAACACACAAACACACACACACACACACACGTGCGCAATAAACACGTACAGAAAACGCATACACAAACACGCACAACAAAGACGGACCGATAAAGATGGATTAAAGATGATTTTATAGTCCGTATCCCCGCACAAATGCAGGCTCACCGACCGTGCATCATTTATCCTCCAGTAGGCCATTTCATTCAAAATCTTTCTAAACTCCGGGAGGAGGGGGGGAAACCTACAGTACACAAACCTGTTAGGCTTTTCTTACTAACACTCAGACAAGATATTTCTCTACCTATAGCAAGGTACTCGTTCACACCTGAGTCAAGTGAGGAAATAAGAGTGAAGTACCTTTCCTAAGAGTACAACGTTGTAAAAAAAAAACCCAGCCCACCTATGCCACCCGTGGGGGCTCGAACCAGAGTCGTCGCGATTACCAGCTCACAACACTGCGGTTCAGCTACAACGCCTCATAAAGATACACACAAACGCACACACACACACACACACACACACACACACATCACATATACATATAATACACGAAGACACATACACCCACATACACACAGCTGCAACAAATGAACATAATGCGTATTGATTTCTCATTTAGAGTTGACACTGACACACGACTGAGATGAGAACGGTGACAAGGAATCAATGTCTCCATCACGGAATAGTCATTCGACTTCAAGGTCTCTGTGAGATGAGAGACCAACGCATATACCACTGAAGTAGACGAGAAACTCACTTGCTAACGTATTGCGTAAATAAAAGTCCCTGTCAGGCCTCAAGGCCTACAGCAAAGTAAAATTCCTACTAGACCATTACGGCCCATATAGCCCACAATCTACAAGTTTCTACAGCGTTAAGCAAAACACGTGATAATAACCACACACCCCCTCCCCCTGGACAAGACGCTTATCTGACGACGCAGATTTGTTTTTACTCCCAAGCTAGATCTAAGTGTTAAGCGTCTTTCACAGGGGACACAACTTCGCACCGTAGCTTCGCCAGGATTTAAGCCCCGGGAACCTCACGATCCCAAGTCCCGGCAGCCTAGCCGGCTCGGCCACCGATGTCACACAAAGGCATACTAATACTATAGAGTCGCATCTTATTCCCGTTTCCGTAGCGATGAGCGGTGTGGGAGATAGAAATGGCAAAGTACGTTGACTTTATATCCCAGCACTATAAAAGCACAAGTAGTTGCTATTGAGGAAGCCACAAGACTACTGGTAGACAAAGTTGACATCTCACAAAGGGTAGTCTTTATCACGGATGCCTAATCCGTACTACAGGCACTAAATACAACCAATGAAAGCCAGTTAAATCATCTTTCACTACTACTTCTTCAAACAGTTATGTCAGTCAACACAATGCACCATATTACAATGGATACCTGGACGCTGCCAGATTGATGGGAATGAGTGTTCAGATGAATTCGCAAAAAAAAGTTTCGAGTATGCCCCAGGGTTCTCTGCCATTGACCTTCGAGGGAAGAGATGACAATCATCAAGGCAGCTGTCTGCAGTCAATGAGGAGAAAATCATAGCAGCTATAACCCCAAAGATCCCATACACCAACTTGACAGAAAGTCCCAGGTCACACTATTCAGACTCAGGACTGGGCACAACCGTCTCCGTCAACATATGTATCGCTATCTGAAAGTTGGGGAATCAGAAGGGTGTGAGTATGGAGCGCCCCACCAAAACACTGAACATATTCTCCAGCAGTGTCCTTTCCACACATCAGAGAGAACAGCGATATGGCCGGGAGAGGCACCTCTGGAAGAAAAGCTCTACGGCACTATGGAGAGTCTGCAAAAGAGGCTATGCAATTCATGGAGACAATCCGCATCCTGATCTGACCCGCTGGCAGAGAGATCGAAGAAGAAGAAGAAAAAAGAAGAAGAAGAAGAAGAAGAAGAAGAAGAAGAAGAAGAAGAAGAAGAAGAAGAAGAAGAAGAAGAAGAAGAAGAAGAAGAAGAAGAAGAAGAAGAAGAAGAAGAAGAAGAAGAAGAAGAAGAAGAAGAAGAAGAAGAAGAAGAAGAAGAAGAAGAAGAAGAAGAAGAAGAAGAAGAAGAAGAAGAAGAAGAAGAAGAGAGAAGAAAAAGAAGAAGAGAAGAAGAAGAAGAAAGAAGAAGAAGAAGAAGAAGAAGAAGAAGAAGAAGAAGAAGAAGAAGAAGAAGAAGAAGAAGAAGAAGAAGAAGAAGAAGAAGAAGAAGAAGCAGAAGAAGAAGAAGAAGAAGCCGGAAGAAGAAGAAGAAGAAGAAGAAGAAGAAGAAGAAGAAGAAGAAGAAGAAGAAGAAGAAGCAGAAGCAGAAGAATATCTTTTAATGTCTCGAAATCTGGGATAGGATGAGGTAGATAAAAGCTAACTTGGCATTAATGATAAAGCAAAACGTATGACAACTTTTAATGTCTCTGAAATCTGAATAGAATACAGGTAGATACACCAACTTATTAATCATGCATTCAATAATAATAATAATAATAATAATAATAATAATAATAATAATAATAATAATAATAATAATAATAATAATAATAATATTAATAATATTAACAATAATAATAATAATAATAATAATAATAATAATAATAATAATGATTAGTACTTAAAACTATTGTAAAACTGGTAAAAAGGAATATGTATAATTATTACTACACATGTGTTTGAACGTATCAAGAATATAACCATTACTGCATAGTGTGTACTTGAATTTACCAAGAATTTAACCATTACTATACGTCTACGTGAGTAATTATAACTACACTCGTGTGCCTGAACTAACCAAGAACATTAGATAGGTATGACTACACGACATGTACTCGAACTTACCAAGAATATAATCATTACTGCCTATTATGTACTTAAATTTACAAAGTATATATTTATTTCTACCTAGCCTCTTCCATATATGTATTACTGTACACCTATTACATCCCATTATTAGTGTCAATGAGGAATAAACTAGGCCAGCAATATTTCAATCACCGGTCTTCTGAACCCTGAACCCCTATCACCGGCCCGCTTACCTTGAGATTAAGTTAAATTTAGAAGCTAGATTAGATCTATACCTAGATCTAGATTTTGAGACCTAAAAACTAGATTAATATCTACATATAGATTATAGATATAAATTAGAAACTTTACCTATTTTTGTTTGTTTTGTGTTTTTAGTTTCATGATGATAAGGGGTGTAATAATACACATTTTGACCTATATTGGACTACATCGTACCTCGGAGCCATCTCAAGGTCTGACATTTCCTCCGTCCCATAGCCCAATACAGATGTCAAATCTGTCTAATATTACTACATGTGTGCCTGACTAGCCAAGTCACTACACATGTAACTTTAAACTTACCAAGTATCCACACAGATAGCACCATGATGGCGATATCGTAATATTCATTCTGGCAATATTCCTCACTCAGCACGGCCTTGACAATGTAGATTGCCGTGGTGCGGGAAGCGAACGCGATGAAAGGCCCCGATATGAGAACGATGTAACCCCAGCAGGTCATGAAGCCGTGGAAAGGTCCGAAGACTCTGGTCATGTACAGGTACGGCCCACCCGCAGCGGGAAAGACAGTTCCCAATTCCGCGAAGCAGAGTGCCAGGGAATACACCAAGAAGCTGCCAGCGAACCAGCAGACGAAGGTGCTGACGATGGAGCCGGCCATCCGTATGATGGAGCCAGGTGCAATGAAGATGGCCACGTGTCCGGTCATGGACAACAGCATGGCAACGACATTGATCAGCGACAGCCTGCGTTTCAAGTTGGTGGTAATGACAACAGTCTTGTCTGAAGATGATGGTGGTGAGTCGTATGCATGACCGTTAACGCCCTGAGTTGACAGAAGATCCGAGGTGTCCACTGCTCCATTTGCAGAGTCTCCTACGGCCATTTTGAAGCTCAACGGTGCAAACTCTCCTATTACGAAGACAGAAAAAAAAACAACGGTAGAGTAGAAATCAACAGCAATAATAACTATGAAGTGTCACCGCATGTGATGACGTTTAAAATGTTTGCACCATTACGATCTCCAGCGGTTGTTTCCAAGGCTCTCAACGCGGATACGGACATGCACTATGGCTACACGGAAGAGCTTCCATGAATGGTCGGCAGGACAATGTATTTAGTTGCAGTCTTATCAAGAACGTGAACGACCTGACGAGGTCGGTGATGTTATGTAAGGAAGGCGGCACGTGTGGACATGCTTAGCCACTCTGGTTTGAGAGATTTGATAAGACTGCGCAAAGACCCGAGTTCTACCATCTGCCTCGAGATATGAGACACACACACACACACACACTGACTCACTCTCTCTCTCTCTCTCTCTCTCTCTCTCTCTCTCTCTCTCTCTCTCTCTCTCTCTCTCTCTCTCTCTCTCTCTCTCTCTCTCTCTCTCTCTCTCTCTCTCTCTCTCTCTCTCTCTCTCTCTCCCCTCCCTCTCGTACACGGCAAGTGTAATTCAATGAAAATAAATACATTGCATATTTTTCGACTACAGACAGCCAATGCTACAAAAGCCTGCAATTAGAAGCACAAACAGTATTTTTGTATTTTTAGTGCAATCGTTTGTTCTTTTACAACTTGTTTGTGTGTGTGTGTGTATATATATATATATATATATATATATATATATATATATATATATATATATATATATATATATATATATCTTATATAATAATAGAAAATAGACTATTTTATGAGCAAATCTTAGACTGAGCGAATCTCAGGAACGACAATGATTTCAAACGTCAAATTGCACATGGAGTTAGAGAATCGATGTGGAATCAACAATGGCCTATCTAGAATTATGGCAACAGCTGTTATACCTTTTATTCCTGTCATTTGAGTCTTGAATTATTTATACGAATGAAGGCAGCCTTGAAGACTTCGAAGCCTTGCTGCTACCAAAACGACCGTAGTAAATAAATGAAAGGAAGTCAATGAAAATATACCAGTTTGAGTCATTTAGCGCCAAATGCCTGTACCTAATAATAACTGACGATTTGGTGATTGGGTTTTGCAGCCCTAATCCTTTCAAATTCATCATTCTATAACCTTATAAATGCATTTAGTGGTTTAAAGACGTGCTGTTACGAAGATACATTAAATCCTTGAGACACCATTTTGGCCATTTTCTTCAAAGAATTTTAGCCGTACATTTAGTAAAATACTGTCATCTAATAGATCTGTAAGTAAACCAAGACCAATGTGATTCACTGGCCCATAATTGTGTAAATTACTAGCCTATGTTATTGTATTCTTGATGGAACTGGAATCCATACTGACATCATCGCCAACGGAGAGAAGCTTGAAACTGTGCACAAGTTTAAATATCTGGGAGCAATACTGTCGGACGAAGGATCAAAACCTGAAGTATTAACAAGGAGTGCAATGACAACATCCGCATTAGCCAAGATGGGTACCGTCTGGAAAGACAACAAAGTCTCCCTTCGCTCAAAGTTAAAACTTATGCGCTCTCTTGTTCATTCAGTGTTTCTTTACGCCTGCGAAACATGGACACTAACTGCAGATATAGAGAAGAGAATACAGGCAACAGAAATGAGGTGCTTTAGAAGACTGCTCGGTATCTCTCAAAAAGACCATATCAACAATGAAGAAGTCAGAGACAGAATAAGACAAACCATTGGCCCTTAGGAAGACCTCCTCACCACTGTCAAAAGGCGCAAAATGAAAGGGTTTGGATACTTGGTGAGAGAAGGAGGGCTTCCAAAAACCGTGCTTCAAGGAACTGCCAGAGGAGGTAGGAGAAGAGGCAGACAAAAGAAGAGATGGGAGGACAATATCACTGAATGGACGGGCCTCAAGCTAAGTGAGCTAATGAGACGGGTAGAGGACAGGAAGGAGTGGAGAAGATTGGTTATTTGGTCATCGGTAGCGCCCCCACGGCCTCCGCCATTGGACAGATAGATAGGGAAGTTTTCGCCCGCTAGCCCATGTTTGTGTAAATTACTAGCCTATTGTAATTGTATTATTGATGGGTAAGTGAAAGCAAAGCCTTAGCTACCATACTCGAAATGTCAAGCGAATACGAAAGGTACAGTCAAATTCCCGTACCGGTAACAATGTTGACAATGACGTAGATCTAGAATCAAGGCCAGATCTAGCTCTAGAGAATGATAACAACATAGATCTAGATCTTGAAGCAAGAGCAAAGCGAAAACGTGAGGTTCTGTCAACTTCACGTTACAATGTTGACAATGATGTAGATCTAGATCTAGAATCTAGACCAGATCTAGATAATAATACAGAAGCAAGAGCAGATTCTCTAATCTAGACCAATACCCGGTCCAATCCCTGCATGAGGTAGACTTCGAAATACGTTGTTATAGGAATGAGGTTTTGATTCAAGACCAAATAAAGCTAGATCTAGACACAGCTCCACAAGACCTGCGTATAGATCAAGAGAATGCTATAGATCTAGATCATTTCCCTAGTGTACAGAGACACCAGCTGTCTTCCATGGAAGTAGCCAAAATAGCAAGCCCATGCAAGATCAGAAGTTTGGAATGATCCACCAACTTTACTAAGAAAAACGACAAAGACAAACGACAGACCAAGTCTGCCACACATTGACAAGACAAGGCATGCATGAAACAGCTCTTAGATCTCCAGTCTACAGTTATGACCCACTTCACTACTGGATACGATGGTTGGAGAATACAAATACCTTTCAATGGGAAACTCTTTTCACACATCGATTCATAGATTTGGATTCAAATAGAACTCTAGCATTGTTTATCCGTTTTGTAAACGGGTTGCTGCACTAGTGTGTGCGTGTATATATATATATATATATATATATATATATGTGTGTGTGTGTGTGTGTGTGTGTGTGTTTTTTTGTGTGTTTGTGTGTGTGTTCGTTTCTCACGGCCGGGAAATCAGATACGACAGGGCAATACCTTGATCCCCTCATAAAAGGCAGTCCGGGCAAACTTAGAAATCTTACCACCTCCACCCCCCCCCCTCTCCCGAGATCACCTTACAGCAGCCGCTGTGGGTGTGGGTAGAATTAAAATTAAATCACGGAGCGTGACAACCCTGTCAGACAATGCAGATGTGGTTGAGATAGAATCAATGAATTCACGGTACAGAGATGACAGCATAGGCTATACGATCATAATTATTATGTATCAACGGTTTCTAAGTCACCGTGACAAGTCGGGGCTACATTTATGTCACTGCCATTGTAAGCGAATGGCCCGCAATAATGATCGACAGAACACATCACAATCAAAGCGTTTTTAACCTATAGAAAAAAACATACTTTAAAAAATTGCAATACATAACATACTTGCATAAATACATACACACATATAACAATAACAATAATAATACTAATAATAATAATAGTATATAATATGCATACACATCCATCCATTCACACACACACACACCTACATACATGCATGCTAATACACGTCTATCAATCCACCCATCCACTTATCCGCACACTTATCCATCGACACACCCATTTATTTCATCCATCCATCTATCTATTCATTCACCCATAAACTCATAGTCTCTCAAATAGACGTACAGACGTAGATACACACACATAAACATATACACATACTTACATACATACAAATACATACATACATACATGCATGCAGAGATATATACTTACACACATACATATACACGCATTCTATACATTCATACACACGTACATACATACACACATATAAATACATGCATACATGCACATGTACACACATACATACATACATACATACATACATACATACATACACACATACACACATACATACATACATACTTACATGCATGCATACATATACATACATACACACATTCATACATACATACATACATGCATACATACATACATACAGACAGACAGACATAAAAACAAACACACTTACATGTAAGGAAGCGGATAGCTCAGTAGGCACGGCACTCGCCTACCAAACCAAAGGTCGTGGGTTCAAAGCCCTGCCGTGCAGGCTTGAATTTGAAATCCGTTTTGGGGGTTTCTTCTGTTCCGTTATCATGTGGTAACCGGGTAAAATCAGTGCCTTGTCTTATCGGAGACGGACACTAATCTAGGAGGTCCCATGTGCCTGTGCACGTGTACAAGAACCCTCGGTGGGTTGAAATCGAAAAGAGCAGGCCATTTCGGTCGCCACCTTGGCAACATTGAATTCCTACCAAAGGCCTATTTAAAAATACACGTACCCCTGAAACCTCTTGTACCTCAGACTTATTGACCAGTTCAATACTGTGAATAGATGTAGAAGAGGCAAACGATCAGAGGGCAAGGAAGTGTGGCTGGGCATCCATACATTCTTCACAATAAAATTAACCTAGACTTTGCAGTCACAGCAACTGTGACAGGTGTGTCCATTTTGATTAAAACAGCCATATATATATATATATATATATATACATACACACATACATACATACTATTACATACATACATACATACTGGCATATTACACATACATGTATACATACATACATACATACTTGCATATTACACATACATGTATACATACATGCATACATACATACACATACACGATGCATTGAAGCTAGAAGCTCGAGAGATGGATATAGGCACATGGGACCACCCTAGCTCAAATGACAGCGGGACAGGAGACAACCTTCCACGTGAAGACCACGGTCCCAATTTGAAGGTCAGAAAAGAACGAACTAGTCCACATTTCAAAATATGACTACTTTGTTAAATATGGGTCCAATCGGGCCCCTAGCCATCCCAGACCTTTCTCCCAGTTCTCTGCCGCCATCCTCCCTCCCCTCCCCCTCCTCCTCCCTGGCCTCTCTCCCACTCCGACCCAACCAATATCCCTTTCACAACGTTGTGCTCTCAAGAAAGGTAGATCTACTTCCTCTGCTGTCCTCTCATTCTCACTTGCCCCAGGTGTGTGAATGAGCACCTAATCCCAGTTATAGGACAGATCTTGTCATAATGTTAGTACAAAGTTTACTCCGTTTATAGCACGTAAATTGTTTTGGGTTGTTGTTTTTTGTTGTTGCCTTCTTTAAATCTGGAGACATGAAAGGGAAAGGTCAAACGGTGACGCGACATTTCTCTGCATCCCAATCCGCATCGTCTTTGGAATGCCGTGGCCTCAGAATGAACGTCGTCAGCTCAGAATTACATTGCGTTCCTTTGGAAAGACACTCAACACCCATGTCACCACTCTACTCAGGTGCAAATGGGTACAAGCGCTAGCTTGGGATAAAAAAACCTGCGGCAGACCAATGTGTCCTGACCAGGAGTTGATTATTGTTACCTGCTGTTCCGCTTCACGCTATTGAAAACGGGATAAACTCCAGCTCTATGGGACGTCACGGCATTGAATTGAAGGAACTTTACTTTAACTACACATTACATTTGACGATTTCGGAGTTACAATCAGACTCACAGTCGTCCATTGCTGCCATGCCTCATCGAAAAGCGTAACCCAATTCGATCTACGTTTGTAACATTGTAACAAATTTCACTTGGTCGGACTACGTCACTTAGATTTTGTCATAATCCCATTACGTCACGTCATGTTCTCTTTTCGGCTGAGAACTTTGGAGCCTTTTTGCTCAAGATGGTTTTATTACGTGTCATTAGGACAATGACTCTGAGCCAACGAAGTGTGGAAACTAAAAAACAAGACGGGAAAAGGGGGGGGAGAGAGGAGAGGTTGAAAACTTGAACAAATATAGTGCCGTCCGCGCAGGCACCGAAATGTGTTGCGTCTAGCATTCCTCCAATGTCCTTAGAGAAAGGAACATAATAGTAAAGACTATCACCGAGCTTACGTTCAATGCAACAAGAGTCACCCATGTTGTCCAAGTGAGCGGAAAGGGTAAATTTTCTATCCCAAGGACAAAAAATAACGACATGCCTGAAGTGGGATTCGAACCTAGTCCGTCAGAGTCGCAGTACAATGCCTCTTAACCACTTGGCCATCCATATGAGAGAAATAAATGAGGGTTCGAAATTTGTCTTTTCGAGTCTGAGCGTTTTCTCACATTCTTATTTGGAATATTAAAATTCAGTTTGTAATACCTGTAACTGCATGATAAGTATCACGACCTCAGAATAATACGGTTCTAGTTCTAACTCGAATAAGCGACCAGAGGTCAAAATAGGTTACAGGCATGCGTTAAAGATATAAACTGTATTCTTTCCTCAACAGTGTCTCCAAAAATAGTGAATAAATGTCGTGTAAACGCAAAGGTATAATAGGGCCGAATACAGCCAAAATAGCACAAACCCCTGGTCCCAGGTTATATTTTGTCTCGAGAGTATCGGCCTAGGCTAAATGATAGCACATTAACCCGTGTCCGGCTTATGAAAGGTCGATACAGCAATATTATGTCCCAAAGATTCATGTTAAGAGGTCATGTAGACCTAGAGCTGTAACGATATATCGCTGACACTTTAACACATATACTGTCTAAAAATCGGTTTTATTTTTAATAGATTCTAGTAAAAACGTGCCTACGTTTTGTTCGAGTGTGTGTCTGTGTGCCGTTAAAATCCACTTCCCCGTCTACATCAAAGTATAGAAGTAGGTAGGTAGATCTCCATTCTGTACATTGAGCCAAGAGAGAGAGAGAGAGAGACAACGTGGCAAGAACAACAGCAAATGTAAGGGATCTATACTCCAGCTCTAAATCCAGGGGCGAGGGGTGGCTTTGAAAAAAAAAAAAAAAGAAGGTAATCAGAGACGGACAACTTTGAATGGACATGCAAAGCGATAACGTGTAGGCCTAGTGTCGTTGGTTAATAACGTCTTATCCGAACTCCCTTTCACATCCCCACCCCACTTCGAACACTGCCGTTTATACGGTATACATAGACCCAAACACGGGGACACGTATTTTCCCCTTTCCGTTACCAGGCTATGGTTGCAGCACACGCCATCGTTTTCTCCACTGGTGGTATAATCAGACCAGTGATATAATCAGACCAATGGTGTGTGTTGTAAAACCCGTTGTGTGGTGCCTCAATATAATGTAGACCGCGTGTGTTTCCGTCCTCATGCTTGGACGAATTCATCATTGTAGCGAGGCTCTCTTTTCCTCTGTTATTCAAAACTCAATTATGATTATTTAGGGGTTACATCATAAGAATGGATGCATATTTACAATGTGGTGTATTCATAGTGCCACTTGCCGCTAGCGGATTAGCTTCACTACATTATTGTTTAAAACACACTATAATTTGAAATTACATGTATATGAATATTTCATCTCTATAGATAAGCTGTAATTTTAAAAAATTCAGCAATTATTTCAAAGGGTAATCACTCACTATTCGATTACAATATCTAGATCTGTTGTGTGAAGTCAATGATTGTGCTTTGCACCCATCGGGTGTGTGAAGAGCGAAATAGTTGTTGTTTTTAAAAAATTAAAAGTTAAAGTAAAGGGATAAGTCATGCATTTTTATAAGACTAGCAAACTACATAACAGCACACATAATAATGTGTACGTAAGAAATTAATAGAGGGATATAGACCGATTCTCCAAAAGATAAAGATAAAGTGCAGGCTCACCGACTGTACATCATTTTAAGCCCCAGCAGGCCATTTCATTCAGTCCTTCTCAACTCCCGGGAGCGCACAGTACACAAACCTGTTAGGCTTTTCGTACTAACACTCAGACAAGATCTTTCTCTACCTATAGCTGGATACTCATTCACACCTGAGTCAAGTGAGAAAATTAGAGTGAAGTACCTTGCCTAAGAGTACAACGTTGTGAAAAAAACCCACCGATACCAACTGTGGGGCTCGAACCAGTGTCGTCGTGATTACAACAAAAAAATATTAAAAAATTACTTCCTCACTACACACAGAACCACACAAAAAAATGCACACACAAAAAAAACGGGCTTAAAAATTACATTGTTAAATAAAACTCTCTAACCAGAAACATTTAAAAAAATCTAAATAAACATGTCTCCAAGCGCTTGGTACGTCATAGATTACATCATGTATTAATATTCCACCTTTACATTATAACAACAGCGCAACGCCAATCAGGATCCGGGATATAATTTGTCGGCCTACATAACACTGGCTCCTGGTGGTCCCAGGCTAGCTGGACCGATAGTCGTTGTAATGTAACGAAGGAGGAAATTTTTGTTTTGTTTGCTTCTTTGAAATGTATTCTGTCCACCATTGCGGTGATCCCAGGGCGAATTGAGAGGAAACAGCCGGCAGGATGAAAAATAAGTGAAAGAAGGAGCTGAAAGAAGTAGGACCTACCAGGAGGGTCCGCCATCCGTCTACGAAGGAGTAAAAGAAAAAGGAAGAAGTCAACGGTTTTTCCATAAAACCAACACTAACACACCACAGGATAGCATCCAAAATTTGTACTTAAAAAATAATTAAGGATATTGACAATTTTCACCATACAAATATGTGGAAGCGCAACTCAACTGGGCTCAATGTTTGGCATTATCAATAATATTCGACCTAGATAGCGGAACACCCTAGATCCGGGAGAGTTGAGGCGTGTGCGCAGTACACAAGTCTGTTACGCTCACTCTGATCAGATATTTCTCTACCTATAGCTTGGCACTCATTCATGCCTGAGACAAGTGACAAATGTAAAGTGAAGTACCTTTCCTATGAGTACAAGGTTGTGAAGAAAAAATCCCACCTGTGCCAGCCGTGGGACTTGAACCAGTGTCGCCGTGATTACAAGCTCACAACACTACGGTTCAGCTACAACGTCTCCAGTAAGAGAAATAATATTGAAGAGTGAAGTCTTCGACGCCAGTTTTCTCAAAAGTCGCGTTATGTCGATGACATGTTTTGCAACCTTAGCAACGAATTCACACAGACACAGAATTAACACAGACACGGAATCCATAGAGACATAAAATTCACTTGGACATGGAATTAACACAGCCACTGAATTCATACAGACACATAATTCACTTGGACATGGAATTAACACAGAAACTAACTCATACAGGCACCGAAATTACATATGAATGGAATTCACTGGGGCATAAAATTCATACAGGAACGGAATTTACTTGGGTATGGAACTCACACAGACACGGAATTCACACAGGCATGGAATTAACACTTGAAAGAAATTCATTCGGTTTGGAAATCACACAGACACATAGTTCATACAGACACGGAATAAGAATTTAAATGGAATTCATTTGGGCATGGAATTATTACAGACATGGATTTCATACAGACACGGAATTAATACTTGAACAGAATTCACTTTGGCATGGAATGTTAGGGCAATAAGTGGGAAAGAGTTAGAATAAGCTGAAGAAATGGAAATATTCTAGGTAAACATTTTGGCTATTACAGAAACAAAGAATAAAGGACAAGGAAAAGAAAATGTAGCACCAAACCATACTTTAATCTTCTCAGGAGCAGATGTCAAAGAAAGAACTAGAGCAGGAGTAGGCCTCCTAATGCATAAACGGCAAAAAAAGCTATTAGAAAATTGGAAATGTATAAGCCCACGGCTATTAGAGGTAAATATTAAACCGAAAGGAAGAGAAATTAAATTATTGATAGCTTATGGACCAAACGAAGATGCCACCAAAGACGAAAAAGATATCTTCGAAAATGATTTACAAAAAGCAGCAGAGAATCTCAAACCCAAACAGGAACTAATGGTTTTATGAGATTTAAACGCTAGAGTAGGCAACAATGTAGAAACATCAGGAGGAGTAATAGGTAAAAAGGAGAGACAACAACTGTTGCCTAAAGAATAACATGAAAATAGCTAACACATTTTTTCCTCATAAAGATATCCACAAATATACAAGAGTAAATGAAAACATATGTGAAAAGTCAATCATGGACTACACAATAGTTAGCAGCTCCCTTTTTTACAGTACAATGGATGTAAGAGTAAACATAGGAGCTGAAATATTTAGTGATCATCACCTAGTGGTAGCCAAAATGAGATTATTAACTGAAGAAAATAAACAGAAAAGGAAAGAGAAGAAAGCTATTAAACTTAAAATATAAGAACTAAATAAACCAATAGTAAAACAGATATATACCAATCTAGGAAAAAAAAAAATATTTATGAGTGAAAGGCAGATAGATCTGAAGGATAGCACAATAGAAGAAACGTGGTAAATGTATAAAGAAACACTCCTCAGTTGTACTAAAGAGATATGTGGTAGGAAACAAATTAAAGGAGATAGGAAAAGAACAGCATGGTGGAATGAAAATATCAAGACTAAGATAAAAGAAAAGAAGGATGCCTGGAAGAAATGCTTACAAACAAAGACACCAGAGGATATGATAGATTACGTGAGTAAATGAACTATCGCCAAAGAGGAAGTGAGGAAAGCAAAACAGGAACAGTGGGAAGAGTTTGAACAAAGACTTCAAGAAAACTATCATGGAAATCAAAAGCTGCTCTGGGGAGCAATGAAGAGCATGGGAAAGACCGAAGCATGCCCCATACGACAAATTAAGAACGCCGAAGCGAAATAATGAAAGGAGACGGCGAAATCATGGAAACGTGGAGAAAGTATTTTCAACAATTACACAATGAACATATAAAACAAGGAGTAAAGATCAATTATTAAGAGTAACAAGTAATCCAGAGGAGACAGCTGAAGATGTAGATATCTCAATGGAAGATCTCCATTCAGCTATAAGAAAAATGAAATTAAGAAGGGCCCCAGGAGCAGATCAGGTTTATCCAGAAATGATTAAAAACCAAGGGAGAGAGGCAGACAAACTACTACATATGTCAACAAGCATGGAAGTCCAAACAGGTGCCAAACGACTGGAATAAGGGAATGGTAGTACCAATACACAAGAAAGGATTAACCATGGAATGCTCAAACTATAGAGGGATATCACTACTTAACGTACCAGGAAAAGTGTATGCCAGGATTCTGAAAATGGGACTAAGGAAAAGAGTAGAGGATCAGATTAAAGAACACCAGAGTGGATTTAGACCAGGAAGAAGTGTACAAGACCACATATTTACAATTAGACAAAATAATAGAAAAATTCCTTGAGAGAAACATTGACTTGCACCTGTGTTTTATTGACTTAGAAAATGCATTTGACACTGTGAGGAGGGACGAACTATGGCATTCCTTAAAAGAACACAATGTAGAGCAAAATTTAATAAAAGCCATTACAAGCTTTTACATTAAACCAACATATGCTGGAAACGTATCTGAAGAATTTAATGTAGATAGAGTAAGATAGGGTTATACCCTAAGTCCTCTTTTGTTTATCACATTCATGGATTCAGTCGCAAAGGCATCCTCAAAAATGAAGACAATGAATGTAGGTATGTGGAAGCTCAAACCAGTAAATGTATCAATGCTTTCATTTGCTGATGATTTAGTTCTGTTTGGAAAATCAGAAAGGGACCTCCAGTCGAATATGAATATGATGAATAGTGAATTAAATAAAAAAGGAATGAGAGTAAATGCAAAGAAAACCGACACAATGCTAGTAACTAGGGAAGCTGAAACACAAAATCTTAAATTGGGCAGGGAGAATTCAGAACAAGTTCAAAGCTACAATTACCTAGGAGTAATGATTAACTCAGAGGGAAAACTAAGAGAAGAAATCAGCCAGAGAATCAAAAGGCAAGTGCAATATATTTATAACCATCTAGGAAAGGCATTTAAAGGTAAACAAAAATTGTCAACAAAAACCAAAATGGCAGTATACAACACAGTTTATTGTCCTACACGTTTTAACAAATTGAAAAGACGTAAGCCTCGCCAATGGCAAGCCTGAGTCGTAAAGCTCATTAGAATTAATTGTATGCATTTTCCTCTGTACCTTTGTCTTTTCACTAAACAGGTCCCAACATGAAACAATAACATTGGTGGATTAAGTAGATCCAAAGATATTACCTTAGGCAAATAATTATTTTAGTACGTTTGGTAGATCTACAATAGCTAGAGATATCATATCTACCTCGCGGACGCTCTGTGCATACAGACAGCTGTTTAGATATATATCGTTATCATCACTCTCTCGAGTAGTCTAGTAGAAAGGGCGTTGCTCGTTGTCCATGCTGCTTACTCCCTGCCCGTACGGCAACTAAGTGTCTCCACTACCGGGTTCTTTGACGCCAAACACAAAACAAGAAATGAATATATTTGATCCTCAGAGACAATTATTCGATTCCAAATGATTACAATGGCATCTGACAGATCCACGAGAGAGAGAGAGAGAGAGAGAGAGAGAGAGAGAGAGAGAGAGAGAGAGAGAGAGAGAGAGAGAGAGAGAGAGAGAGAGAGAGAGAGAGAGAGAGGGGGAGAGAGAGAGAGGAGAGAGAGAGAGAGAGAGAGAGAGAGAGAGGGGGGGAGAGAGAGAGGGAGAGAGAGAGAGAGAGAGAGAGAGAGGGGGAGAGAGAGAGAGAGAGAGAGAGAGAGAGAGAGAGAGAGAGAGAGAGAGAGAGAGAGAGGAGAGAGAGAGAGAGAGAGAGAGAGAGAGAGAGAGAGAGAGAGAGAGAGAGAGAGAGAGAGAGAGAGAGAGAGAGAGAGAGAGAGAGAGAGAGAGAGAGAGAGAGAGAGAGAGAGAGAGAGAGAGAGAGAGAGAGAGAGAGAGAGAGTAAGAGAGGAGAGCGAAAGTAAACAGAGAGAGAGGAGAGAGAGAGAGAGAGAGAGTAACGGGGGGGAAAGCAATGAACATAGACGTGGTGACTCAGCGTGACGGATGAAATTTGTTGACTTCACTGGTATTTACCGCGTCCACTCTTTGCTCTATATTATTCTCAGTAACTCAGAGGGCGACAGCTAGATGCGTTACGCGTTTAGGTTCTTTCAGTTAATACCAGAGCCGTTTTAGTGCAGACGATACGATGGCCAAGCAGGAATAAATATTAAAAGTCCATGGTGAAACAATACAAGGAACGTTTAATGAGACAACTTAACAGTACAGAGGATGATCACAATCGACTGGTGAAGTACACGCGCACTTAACTGCAATGCTCACACTCACATGAACACGCCGGCCTGCATATTATGTTTTAATTAAGAAAATGAAATCAGGCAAGACCAGCGTTGACCGTAAAGTAGGCTAGGTTACTAGATTTGTGTGACACTTTAATTATATGCATGGACATACACAGAAGAAGGTGAAGAAAGACATGTCAAAGAGTGAAACAAAAGAAGTAAAAATTAAGACCTAGATCTAGATCTACCAGCACCGTCGTCAATCCCTGACTGATGGAAGTAAAACAGTTCAAACTAATATTTGATTTGCAGATCTTTATGACGATGGACAGGTTGATATAAGGTGGGGAGAGGGAAAGGGGGAGGGGAGAGAGGGGGAGAGAGAGGGGGGAAGAGAGAGAAGAGGGAAGAGAGAGGGGGAGAAGAGAGAGAGAGAGAGAGAGAGAGAGAGAGAGAGAGAGAGAGAGAGAGAGAGAGAGAGAGAGAGAGAGATTGGTAGGCAGACGGACAGATAGATAAAAAGAAGAAAAAACCAAAGATATCTTGTTTTATCGATCAACTGATTGATTGATAGAAAGGGAAATATATGTTAAGCTGGTAGGTAGATTTTAACAAATGAATTAAGGGATGGGTAAATCTAGACAGGATGATGGGTGAAGGGTGAGTTATCAGAGACAAACAGACAGACAGATAGACAAACAAACAGATAAAAAGATAAGTGGATGTAGAATGGATGCATGACTATGGATCGGTGAATGGATTGATAGGGATACAATGATGGTTGGGCATTGCAACGATGTCGTATAACTAGATCTATTCCATTACAATTTGTCTTGGAAGAGGCATGGGAGGAGCTTGAGAAGAAGAACAACAACGACAATTACAACAATAAGAACAAAAACTACAACAATAAAGGGGTAGAAGTGGGTTTTCGTTTAGTGTCTGCAGTGATCTAGGATTGTTATTGGCCTACACAAATGCATGTGTTTGGAATTGCCAGTGAATTGTTCAAAACATGTTGTTACAAAAAACAAGAAATCCGATATGGTTGCCCACCTCCCATGGCATTGTGATTTTTAATGGCATGGATATATATACCTTGGGTCCAATAGAAATGAAGGGGGGTAGGAGGTACCTACCTATCTCCCTTACACACCTGAGTGCATTTCATCATGTATAACAAGATCAACGAGAATTTTGGAGTCCTGGGAGGAATCATGATTTAAATATTTTATCATCTTCTCAGTCTTGACATGAATGCTTAGATGTATTAATGAGATCAAGAACAACGTGTTTCCCCCATACCGATTTAGTATAGATCTAGAGTCTAGATGAGCTAGATAAATCTAGATCTAGATCTAGTCGCTTAGCACTTCGATCTAGAACTAGATCTAGATCGAAGAGAACCGATTCTCTTTCATTAAAAAAAACACCCCAAAAACAATGTAGGTTAGATTTGAGTCCTCGAATGAATGACGTGATATTACAACGCTGATTTACGCTAACTAACTAAATCTAGATCTAGATCTAGGCCTAAAAGGATTGTTTTGTTTTGACGACACTCAGGATTAAAAAGGGTTTTAAGTCAAGGCTGAAAGTAAGGTCATATTGTTTGAGCACACTGTGCTGCAACTCACTACCACATCATGCAGAGTGTGTAGTGGGCTCTATCGGGTTGGATTTTGTTTGGGTACGCTGCTTTCGGAGAGTAGACACGCTCGATAACTTATTGTGTAGATCTAGAATCTAGAACTAGATCTAATCTAGATCTAGCTCTATAGTCTAGATCTATGTTTGTGTGTGCGTGTGAAACTGAATTTATTTATCTAGACATAAAGCCAGGGTCCAACAACAAAATACGACTAGATCTAGATCTAGATCTAGATTGTAGCTCTAGTTTGATCTAAAATCTTTTTAAAAAATCTAGAATCTAAATCTAATCTATTCTAATCTAGATCTAGAGCTAGAGTCTAGATTACATTTTAATCTATCTTATTTGCACCGCAATATATTCGATTTCTTAACTTTCTTACCTTGAATTGAAGCTTTCTATTCCAGAGGAAAGGGAGAAACTCACATGAAGATGTAGCAGGGTCTCGATCCAGGTTCTTGATATTGTTTAATTTATAGTCCAAAGTATGTTACAGAATATAGTAATTTATGTAAGAATACTACTCAAAGTGTGGTACTAGATCTAGATCTAGAGCTAGTGTGCGTACCGGTGACAATGACAGTACGCGAGCCATCGTCTATCGGTACCGATTTTTTACTATGCTGGCTTGACTGACCTGTTTCACTGTTTCGCTCACCGATCCCTGGCGGCACATTGAAAAAACTGCCGTTCCCTCACGTGAAATACCGTAGCTTGGAGAAATACTGAGCACTAGACAATCATAGCGTGCACTTGAGGGTGCGTCTATTCACGACGGACAAGTGGCGATGAATGCCCCTGGGTAGAATGTACTATTGGTTCAGTACAGCATGACAAGGGCATGGTTCAAATTAGACTATATCATGTCTGATCTACATTCTAAGCCTACATTCTAGCTCTAGGCCCATGTGTCGATTAGAGAACTATAGAAAGAAGAGGAATAACAACAATTAGAAAATATTAGAGTAGGCTTAACAGATAATATTGAAAACTATTGGACTTTTTAAACAAAATGCCTGACATAGCCAATCCAGGATTGTTCCCACAAAAAACATAAAATAAATGGATGATACTGGAAATATTAGAAATGATGGATAAGCGAAGCAATTTGGAAAAGACTAATATTGAATACAAACAGGCAGACAAACACACAAAGAAAGAGTGTACCAAGGCCAAAGAACAATACATAGACATAGAATGCAAAACAAAGAAATAAAAGCGCAAAAGAATTTCACGAGTCGATTAAAAACTTGACAGGAAAAATGGACTGTAGTAAGACTCCTGGGGAAACATCGTAATGAACACCCAATATATTTCACAACGCTGTGCTGGACTTTATTACATAGAAAATGTATTCGGATGAAGAAAGAGATAATAGATTCCAAGATCAAGATCAGAAGACTAATAGATGCTCTAGGAGACCTGGGGTTGATATTCTAGTCAATATATTCAATATCATCTATAAGGAAGGAGTTTTACCTAACGAGCTTAGAAAATATATGTTTATCCTCCACCAAAAACGACAGGAAAAATGATCAACATAGAACCATTAGTATCATGAAGGCAACAAAGATCTTACTTCGTATTACCGTTTCATGAAAAGAATGCGAAAAAATAACACCGAAAAAGGAGGAAAAAACAGTTCGGACTTGTGAAGGACAAGGGGCAATCAACGTGATTTTTACAATGAAAATGATCATGCAAAGGTCAATTGAAAAAACAGAAGAACAATTTTTTTGTTTCATCGACTATTCCAAAGTTTTTGACTCCACACAACACACACACACACACACACACACGCACAACCATCTTCAAAATACGAATAGATGGTAAAGACCTTAGACTTAGACTGGTAAGATACCTGCACTAGCACCAAACAGCTTGCGTCTCAATTGATAACGAGGCATCAGATTTGTTTAACATCAAGAATGGAGTGAAACAAGGCTGTGTTCTCTCATCAGATCTCTTCAACTTATATAGCGAAATCATCTTCCGTGAAATTGACAACATGATATGTAGATTATAAGCATTGGTGGCGTCAACCTGACCGTAGCCTTCGTAATAGAGATAGCCTGCGCTAACCACAGCGTGACGTCACGCCGTGTGGCGGTGGTCTCAGAGAGCGAGTGAGGGTAGGCTAGTAATAATAGTAAGACGTGTAGTAGTAGTGCATATTAAGCATTGATAACATTATGTGTGTTGTGTGTTTTATATTTGTTGTTTGACAAAAAAAAGAAATCAAATAGAATGAATCTGTTATAGATACAATAAATGTGTTGACAATTTCATGACGTTTGGATTCATCGCGTCAAAGTTATGCAAATTTCAACAGATACCATTTTATGGCCAAATGCAAAGAAAAAAATGCACCTGCATCAAAATAATCATATGTTAGAATTTGCGCTATAGTTTCACAATCAATATGCGCGCAATCATAAAACAAGTGCAACATAAACAAGTCTGATCGAATTTTTGTATCGTTCCATAGGAAACAAAATCAGGTAGTTATGATTACTAAGCTGTGTGCTATTGAATTATAATTTTACTAGTGCTCATGTTTTAATAGGATAAGAGATTCTTATGGGATCACACATGATTTGTTTTCCTTTTCTGTATTACGGGTCTTGTTATTCTGATCAAACTCAAACCTCTGTTTTCTTTGATTAAGTTAATCATTTGGGTATTCATTAACCTTGTAAAATATCGATGTTATAGTAGACACTATAGCCAAATAATTGGATGAACAAATGTCAATACTGTTTCAATCATATTAACATATAAAATCTTTATTGTTATCATTTTGGTCACAGTCTCATTATAAATCAAGGGTGAAACGTGCCTGGACAATAATATTTCATTTTGTTATAGATATACCAGATACCCCTCACCCCCCTCCCCTAAAAAACAAAAGAAAAACGTTCCCAAACTATCAAGTCATAATTTCGAAACAAAGTGGGATGGAACAAAGTGGATAATGGATAAATATCTATGATAGATAAGTTCAATGCGTGAACATTCCATATGATAAATATCACAAATTTTTTCTATGATATATTTGAACAAAGGGGGATTTTCAGGTAGAATGATTTTACAACCCTTGCAAACATAGGCGAATCAGAGAAAGTACGCATTTTCAGATGTGAATTGCTCTCAATTTCGTGTCTATCATTGTGTTGTGACAGTACCTGTCATTGTAGAAATGACTTGAAATTTGGCACATATAAAATGTATTGATCTGAGTACGATAAGTAAAATTTGCAAAAGTGTACATCCAACGAGTGTAACACACTGTGTCCTTAAACTGGGGCATTTATTTATTTATTAATTTTTGAGGGAGGTGGGGGGGGGGGACCGGTATTCTTGATCTGGGTATAACTTAGGTGATATACATACATATTATCAGTTTTACCTCAACTTCTAATTCACGTTTGTTTAGATACTCCGTACTTCATTTCATACTAGATCTAATAATATGATCAATTCTTGTTATCAATAAACTTCTTTTCACTTGTACTATTTGCGTTGTCTTATCGGTTTGTTAAAAGAAGGTTCTTTATTTAATTATACGACAACTAGAGAGTCGAAAACAATTGTCCATTTGCAATAATTAGCCATGCAAAACTCAATCTACCCTTTAATTTTCGTTGTTGGACGCGCTAGCATATCGTCCAGCTAATGTGGTCCAGAATCGGATGGTGACCATTAATGGTGACAAGTAAAGCCTATCTTGCACGAAAATGAGTTATCTTACTCAAATCTTGGTCCGGTGTTATGTTGAAAGACGTTTTACACAGCGAATGTCGTCCTATCGGAGACGAATGTTAATTCGGAGGTCCCCTGAGCTATGGACAATATTTTCTTTGTCCGAAAAAATTGTATATATATATATGCACCTTACAGTAAGTCTGCTTGCGCGCGGGTGCTTATAATTAAAAGTCTACTGTATCGCAAGGACCGTAACAATAACAAACAAATTGCTTGTGTTGACCAATACGTTATATGTCCGTTGTCCGCCAAGGATGAGTTGTATTGTATAGCGCATATGAATTTTTTTAGGGTATTCGGCATTCTATTATTTAAGCCATTGCCATTATTGTTATCATTTTGTTAGCGCAAAGGGCGAAAATATTAATCCTTTGTCGAACTTAAAATCAAACTTTTCTAGAGCTCACTTATCCGGGCAGCAGATAAAACGCAACTAGTTTTTTTTCAAACACTCATAAAACTTGAACAACTGCACAGATCATTACAAAAAGTGGTATTGATATTGATGCATTACTTGATCAAAACCAAGTCAAAATTTCAGTTGGATAGCATTTAAAGCTATTAAATTGTGATAAAGAGTCTTAGACCACTTCTTCCATTCCGAAACTTTCGAAGGATTCCCGAAGAAGAATTGTAATAACTAGAATAGTAATTTAGATATCTGTATCTAGCTTTCTGCACACTATAATTATACCATTTGATTATTATGTCCCTGGGCAGTGGACAGGTAAGCACCTGTACGGGGAGTAGATGATCACGGCCCTCCACGAGTCTCCTGCTGCCTTGCATGTCGGTCTGGGCTGACCAAAGGCTAAGGAGTTAACCTGACAGAAATCAACCTGCTGCCTTGCAGGTCGGTCTTGACTGACTAAAGGCTAAGGGAGTTAATCCTGACAGAAAATAGCAACCTGCTGCCTTGCAGGCTGGTCTTGAATGACCAAATGCTAAGGGAGTTAACCGGACAGAAAATAACAAGGCCCCCTCAGGGGGCCTCAAGGTGGCAGCCCCATCATCTACCTAGGGTACAGTGGACTAATCCCCTGCTTTCCGAAATCTAACTGATGCAGAGAAATAAATATAATGTAACCGGCTTAACCTTTCAACGACGAAAATGGAAACGAACACGAACTGTGATTTTTGGGGCATGGAACGTTGGGGCAGTGGGTGGAAAAGGGTTTGAATTGGTTGAAGAAATGGAAAAGTTGAAGGTGGACATTTTGGCTATGGCAGAGGCAGGGGAAAGAGGACAGGGAATGGAGAGTGACGGGGTGGAGGGTCAATCATAGATCTTCATGATAGTGGATGTCAGCTCACTGAAGCGGTACATTAGGTGCAGGAGAAGACAGAGGAGCAGAAATGTTTAGTGATCATCACCTGGTGATTAAGCCAAAGGGGATTGCTGACTGAGGATGGCAAACAGAAAGGAGGGAGAAAAAGACTAAACTCAAAATGGAGGAACCAAATGGCTGCAGAGAAAAGAGATAAACAAATCAGGAACTAAAAGTTTTGTCAGTGAAACGCAGATGGATCTGGAAACGTGGGAGGCAGTGGAAGAAATGTAGCAATTGTACAGAGAAACTGGTGGATTTTTCCTCGGGAATAACTGGGGATAGCCAACGTTTTTTCCCTCATAGGGAAACAAATTGAGTGGATGATACGGGGTGGGGGAATGGCATGACTACATGATAGTTGGGACTGTCAAAACTGGGATCATTGGGTGCAGGGAGACCTGGAAGAATGTTTACTGATCAGACCGGGAGGCCAGAGGATGGGATTGATTACTGAATAAGAGAACTATCACCAAAGAGGAAGAGGGGAAAGCAAAACAGGAATGGTGAAAAGAGTTAGGAAAGAGACTTCCAGAAAGCTATCAAGGAAATCAGTGAAAGCTGTTCTGGGGGAGGGGTGAGCAGTGAAGAGCATGAGAAGGACCAAGGCATGCCCAATGCGACAAATTTAGAATGCCAAGGGAGAAATGGTGAGTGGGACAGTCAGGTCATGGGAAAAGTGGAGAAAGTATTTTCAACAATTACATAATCCCTCCAGAACATATGAAACAAGGAATAAAGATCAATTAGTAAGAGTGACAAGTAATCCAGAGGAACAGCTGAAGATGTGGATATATCAATGAAAGAAATCAAAAGCTGTTAAGAAAAGTGAAATGAAAGCCCCAGAAGCAGATCAAGTTTATCCAGAAATGATTAAAAACCAAGGAGAGATGCAGACAAGCCACTACATGCAATGTGCCAACAAGCATGAATGTCCAGGCGGATGCCAGACGACTGGAAAAAGGTAACGGGAGTAGAAAAGTAGTACCAAGACATGGGAAAGGATCGGCTATGGAATGCTCAGGATGTGGGAGGGATATTGCTGCTTAGCATATCAGGGAAAGGTGTATGACAGGATACTGGGGGTGAGACTGGGGATAAAGGGTGGAGAATCAGATTGAAGAGCGTCAGAGTGGATTTGGACCAGGAGGAGGTGTGCAGGACCACATATTTGCAGTAAGACAAATAGTAGAAAAATTCCTTTAGAAAAACATTGACTTGCACCTGTGTTTTATAGATCTAGAAAAGGCGTTTGACACTGTGGGGAGGGACGAACTATGGCATTCCTTAAGGGAACACAATGTGGAGCAACATTTGATGGAAGCCATTAAAAGTTTTTACAATGGACCAACATGTGCAATGAGAGTGGCTGGAGACACATCTGCAGATTTTGATGTAGGTATGGGGGTGGGACAGGGTTGTGTCCTGGGTCCTCTTTTGTTTATCACATTTATGGATTCGGTCGCGGGGACATCCTCAGAGGTGAAGAGGGTGAATGTAGGTGTGTGGAGGCTCAGACCAGTAAATGTATCAATGCTTTCATTTACCGATGATTTGGTTCTATTTGGAGAGTCGGAGAGTGACTTTCTGTCGAGTATCAACATTATGAACAGTGAACTAAATAGGGGATGAATAGGAGTGGATACAGTGAAGGACATAGCGATGCTGGTAACTAGGGAAGCTGGAGTACATAATCTTGGATTGGGCGGGGAGAGATTTTAGAACAAGTTCACAGCTACAATTAACTAGGAGTAATGATTAATTCAGAGGGAAAATAAAGAGAAGAAATCAGCCAGAGAATCAAAAGGTAAGTGC
>JAXRKP010000280.1:252500-367500 GCA_037039925.1 Doris montereyensis
AGCCCTGATATTTCAACCTTCAAGCAAAGACTCAAAACCAAACATTTTAGAACTGCTCTTCGTTAAGTTATCTTTCATTGTTTCAATCTTGGATAGAATTATTATATTTGATGTATTGTCGCATTTATTTGTAAAGCGCCATGACACTATATAAATTATTAAGATTATTGTTTTTTTTAATTCTTATTACAGGGGATATGTACGAAAGAAACAATCGGGACTTGGCAACTCGTTTGGACTAACGTAAATTTCGGATTAAGCGTTTCCGGACTAAACGTTTTCGAGCGTAGATCTACTAAAGAAAAAAGAAAACCATTACAAACCAAAATGTATCTCTATTTCAGGTGGATGTTATTTTTGTATCAGTGCAGTCTTTATGCATTCCGCCAACCCATTTAATCTTCGCTGTGGGTTTTTTAAAAACTGATTCTTTGTATCAGATGTTGAGTATTTTTTGGGGGTCCATATTTGCGTGTTCCGCCAAACCCTTCAGAAAACAGATATACATACTACTGCTACTACTACTGCTACTACTACTACTACTACTACTACTACTACTACTACTACTACTACTAATACTACTACTGCTGCTGCTGCTGCTGCTGCTGTTGCTAATACTACTACTACTACTACTACTACTACTACTACTACTACTACTACTACTACTACTACTACTACTACTACTACTACTACTACTACTACTACTACTACTACTACTACTGCTACTGCTACTACTGCTGCTACTACTGCTACTACTACTACTACTACTACTGCTACTACTGCTGCTGCTGCTGCTGCTACTAAGACAAACAATGAGGCAAAGAGCATGTCGAAAGCGAAATAAATTACATTAAATAATATCAAAGCCTCATAGGAACAAAGATAAGACAAACACAAGTAAATAGATAGAAAAATAATCGTAGGCACCATGGGGATTGAACCCGTGACCTCTGCGTCGGTACCCATTGCCCCACCATGAAAAGACCGCGTGTTACCAACCGAGCTAACGAGCAGCTGCAGGTCCAATCTGCCCTGCGAGAGTTTCAGAATGCACACTTTTGATGGCCTGCGTAATATTTTGCATCTGCTTATCCAATCGCTGAACTGCAACGTCATCCACGACAGATTGCAATGCATTAGTCATTGTGCAGCCTGACATATGGAGTTATAATAATTAAAATAGTAAGCAAACGATTAGTTTACACCCTAACGTAATACGCTTACTTAATACCAGTCCCAATCCTCTAAATACTAAATATGTATAACTATACTATACTACATGTACTAACTAAAATGAAGTCTTTGCTAGTTTGTGTTAGTTTATTTATTACGTATAAAGCAAGAATAATGTTTCGTACTGGGCTACTGCTTAGACAAAAACTTCAAAGTGAGTACCATGAATATAATAAAATAGGTGTGTACTTGTATTCCTTCTACTAGTCAATTACCTTGACAAAAGTAAGTCTTAGCGTTAATGGAACTAACACAATTGACAGTTAAGACAGAAAAAAACATTAAAGTAAAAATGACCTATGGAGATGCGAAGATATATATATATATATATATATATATATATATATATATATATATATATATATATATATATATATATATATATATATATATATATATATATATAATACAAATTTAAGAGGATGGAGAGAAAAAATGTCACAAGCTTAAGTAACGACTAAGGAAAAACGAAATTTTACCCAAAATTCTAACTTCAGCTGCAAGTGCAAATTTGAATAGGTGGGAATGATGGGTGTGGCGAAGAGACCAAGAAGCGTGATATTTCTAATCTATTATTATTGTATTGGGGACATGATCTCTTTCATTAATATCATAATCAATTTCTAGTTATTTCACAATGACAAGCGGAACTTAATAATGCCATCATCTAAAAGTCTGAAGAACAAAGGCATTAGTAATAAAAGATACGCATGAAGAACAAATGTATAAAAGACTGGTTGACATTGACAAACAATACGTTGAAATTAAATGTATAAAAGACTGGTTGACATTGACAAACAATACGTGGAAATTTAATGTATAAAAGATTGGTTGACATTGACAAACAATACGTTGAAATTAAATGTATAAAAGACTGGTTGACATTGACAAACAATACGTTGAAATTAAATGTATAAAAGACTGGTTGACATTGACAAACAATACGTTGAAATTAAATGTATACAAGACTGGTTGACATTGACAAACAATACGTTGAAATTAAATGTATACAAGACTGGTTGACATTGATAAACAATACGTTGAATTTTAATGTATAAAAGATTGGTTGACATTGACAAACAATACGTTGAAATTAAATGTATAAAAGATTGGTTGACATTGACAAACAATACGTTGAAATTAAATGTATACAAGACTGGTTGACATTGACAAACAATACGTTGAATTTTAATGTATAAAAGATTGGTTGACATTGACAAACAATACGTTGAAATTAAATGTATACAAGACTGGTTGACATTGATAAACAATACGTTGAAATTAAATGTATAAAAGATTGGTTGACATTGACAAACAATACGTTGAAATTAAATGAAGACAAAACCGAAATAATAAAAGTCCAAAGAAAAGTATCGACTAATAGCCTTTATGAGAGTCTGTAAATGTCATCAAAACATGTAATTACCATCTTCGCAATATCGACAGAATAAGACTATTGCTTGATCTAGAAACAACTAAAATCTTAATGTCATCTTTTAATTTAAATAGGATTGATTATTGTAACGTTCTTTTAGTTAACTGTCCGAATTATATGATTGAAAGAATACAGAAAATCCAGATTAAGACAGAAAGATTTAACACTTTAACTAAAACATCTGCCCACATTACACATGTTTCAAAATATCTCTATTGGCTCCCAGTCAAATACTGCATCGATTTTAAAACTTTTATGTCATGCTTATAAATGCATTCATGACATGTCTCCTGCCTACCTCAAAGAACTATTAGAAACGTACAAACTTGTCAGATCGTTGAAATCTTCTGATACCCTTGTAACGCCTGTAACCTGTAAATCATCTGCCTTTCATAATAAATCCTTTAGTGTGGTAGCTCCAGTTTTATGGAACAGCATCATTTTTAAAACCAGATCAAGCCCATATTTTAATTCATGCAAAATAAGTCTCAACAACTGAGTTATTCACTATTGCATTTTAAAACTTTTATATATGATGTATTTATGATGTTATATACATATGAATTGTTTTGAGGATGTGATGTATGTTTGTAATGATTTAAGGGTATAATTTAAATGTTGTCACAATGCTTAATGATTTGTAATTCATCTTTTTTGTAAAGCGCTTCTGAACACATTTTGATGGTATTTAGCGCTATATAAATACGTATTATTATTTACAAGAAGTAAGTGGCAGAATGGAAGACAACGAAGAGAAGAAAAGAGAAGAGAGAGAGAGAGAGAGAGAGAGAGAGAGAGAGAGAGAGAGAGAGAGAGAGAGAGAGAGAGAGAGAGAGAGAGAGAGAGAGAGAGAGAGAGAGAGAGAGAGAGAGAGAGAGAGAGAGAGAGAGAGAGAGAGAGAGAGAGAGTGATACGTAGACATAATACAATGTATATCAGTGGGATATTATTAGATAACGTGTAATAATATTATTGATATTTATAACACATGAACACAATAAAGCATGATCTAAAATCTAATATAACGTACACGTCTTTGTAAAATGTAATTAAGGTAATCATAGACAGCTTACTTACCTGTCAATGAAATAATCAAAAACAAATTTTAATAATGGAAGTCACAAACTGTAATGATATTATATGCAGAGCACACAGCATCGACCGCTCTCACGCGTTGGTATTAGAGGGAATGGCATCCACGCGCTCAGCAGTCTCATTCTTTCGTGGGATGCAGGGGATCACATAATGACTGACTGACTGACTTTACGCTACAATGATTGTTACTGAAAATGCTAAGTGGGTTTCCTTGCGATACGCACTCATTAAGTTAACATTATAGCCTTGTTAAGCCGACATACGTAGCTCTCAATGACTAGTAAAGACCATACTACATAAATGACCAATAATGACCATGCTGCATAGAAGACAATAATGACCATACTACATAAATGGCAATACTGACCATATTACATAAATGACAATAATAACCATACTACTTAAATGACAACAATGACCATATTACATAATGACAATAAAAACCATACTACTTAAATGACAATACTGACCATATTACATAAATGACAATAATGACCATACTACAATGACCATAGTGCATAAATGACAATAATGACCATATTACATAAATGACAATAATGACCATACTACAATGACCATAGTGCATAAATGACAATAATGACCATACTACAAAAATATATTGAATCTTGAAATTTGAAATCTTAAATCTTGAAATTTTGAATTGTGAAAGGGAAAGTAAATGGAAGAAGAATCACAGGAAGGCCACGAAGACAGTGGGAGCGTGACGCAAGAGAATCCTTACAAATCTTAATGCCGACGCTGGACGCTGGGAGACTGTCAATGGATAGTATGATTAATTATTTTTTTTTCAATTTGATTTTAGCCACATCCACAACAGAGCTAAGGTGATCTTGGGTCTTTAACGTGATTAAAAAAAAAATTTGCCTCGAAATCCGTATCAGCAGCCAAGGGATCTTTAGCGTACATAGAGTGTTGTTATCTCCAAACGGTACTTTCTTTTTTTTTCCTATTCTATCGTCCATATCCGATGGGGGGACACGGTGTTAACCCACCTACCTGAACCTGCAGGTGATGGGTTTTACCCGAATTACTCAAATGGTGTTTTTCAACTTGTCGAGGCACGAACCCACGACTTGTTAGTTGAGAGGCCGACACCTTACTTGTGTTGTACCACCGTGTCCTCTCCCTGACAATAGATAGTATGGAGATGATTTCCGTGTGGCAATCAGAAGTGTCACGCCCAGAAGGATAAACAGTAGATGGTAATGGGTAAAAACATCATTATAATCTGATAATCCATCAGAGATTGACACTGACAATAGAGAAAATGCATTGCCTATCTACCTATATATATCTATATATATCTATCTATCTATATATATATATCTATATATATATATATATATATCTATATATCTATCTATCTATATATATATATATATATATATATATATATATATATATATATATATATATATATATATATATATATATATATATATATATATATATATATATATATATATATATATATATATATATATATATATATATATATATATATATGTCTATCTATATGTCTATCTATCGATCGATCGATCTATCTATCCACCCATCTATCTATCTATATATATATCTATCTATCTATCTATACATCTATCTATTTATCTATCTATCTATCTTCTATCTATCTATCTATCTATACATCTATCTATCTATCTATCTATCTATCTATCTATCTTCTATATATCTATCCAGCAGCCAAATATATATATAGTAGATAGAGAGAAAGAAAACGAGTATTACTAATGACATATTATGTTGTCGCTTAGGTTTTTGTTATCTATTTCTACGTGACGTTGTTTTAATTATATTATTTTGCCGCCTTTAGTCGACCATTTCTAGTGATTGATGTAGGATTACAGCGACGCAACAACCAGCAATAGCTTGTGCTAAATTCGGTATGGGGTTCGTGCAGGTAGGGCATTCTACTAACTGTCATTCAAGGAAACAACCAACAACAAGTTTAGCGAAAGTAACTCACAAAATTTAATGATAATACAAAAACAGCGACCGCTCACGAACGAGAGTATGAGAAGTAATCTGTAAAAGGGGACAGGGGCAACTAGCCTAATAGCCACTCGCTCCGCTCATCACAAAATTATGATGATGAAAACGTCAAACACAATAAACTATTACTTATGTTGTCCACGCCTGTCCGCTTCTCACTTTTGTGCGTCAAACATGTCAAACGCTTTCCGGGTTGTGAGGACGAGTTGGCTGTGTGTGACAGTGCGTGTTGGTGTGTGTGCTGGTGTGTTTGTGCGTGTGTGTTCTAGACTCGGTTGTCATTGTTTTAGGGATTGGTGGAATGTGTTAAAAATAAAACTTTAATTGAAACTGATAGCTGCTTAAATTGAACGAAACTAGCACTCTCGTTTAACGTTCTCAAAATGGATGAGGAAAAGATAATTGAAGCGGTTTGATTGAGACCAACACTGTACGACAAAAATGACAAGAGATACAGCCATAGAGATGTGGTTCAAATACTGTGGGAACAAGTGGCTTGTGAGAATACTTGGGGTAGTAGTTTGAATTCTCCTCGTTGCTTGCGTTCACGACATATGGGATGAATCCAATAACGACGATTCTGGGTATAATATTTCCTTTTGTACCACCAAAGAAGAAATATTTGCGCTTTCTTGTAAGCGCCTTCATGCTTCAAGTGTCAAAATATACAATTACGGTGGGAGCCGTGGATAAGGACAACCTATACATTTCTGTCCAGATTTTTCATGATGAAGAGCGGTGACTGTGGACAACTAGCCTGACTGGCTTTACGCTACAATTATTATTTTTTACTGGATATGCCACCCTTATTTTGTGCTAAGCGTGTTTGCTTTCAGTACGTTCTCATCAATTTGATAATATTGCCATTTTGAGCCAACATACGTGTCTTGTAATGACCAAACTACATTGACAATAATGGCCATACTACAAGTAGGAGAGTTAGAGAGATAGGGAGAAATATAGAAAAGAAGAAAGAGGGACAGAGTGAGGGAGAGAAAGAGAGAGAGAGAGAGAGAGAGAGAGAGAGAGAGAGAGAGAGAGAGAGAGAGAGAGAGAGAAGGTGGGGGGGAGGAAGGGGATGAGTGGGGGCTAAAGAGAAAACGAGAAAAGAGATTTTATCTTGTTTGTTTATTTGTAAAAAACCCGAGATCGCCGAGTTGTGAGCGCGGGTAAAATCAAAATCGACATTTGAGGGCGTAGCCGCGAGATCAAAAGACAGGATCCATAATGATTTAGGACGAGCGATAGTTTCCATTTTGTACATAATAATCTACTGTCCTATAATCTTTACGGGGTAAATCTATAAAATAGTTGGCAAAATCTTTCTTAAAATTTTAAAAATTGACTGATGGACGAGGCATTCAAAAAGTGTTAGTGTTAGCCTCGCTGATGGAAGAGCACGAAAACAGAAAAGGCAAACAGAAAAAAAAATCTAATGTTTTTAAATCTACGCAAATTGTCTTCGAAAATTCTTTTCATATTATAATTTTCTCTTGAAATATTATAATGAATGGAGACACTCGACTCGAGTGTAACATGTTACAGTAAGATAGGCCTAGGGTCCACCAAAGACCGTGTAAACTATGGTCTTTGAGTCCACTGAAAATACTCACGTTCGTGGAAAAAGAGATCAAATGTAGGATTGGATGAACCGTTCGAAAAACATACGAAACAATTTTTTTTATTCGCTTATCAAGTTTTCAACTCGTTAACTCCTGAGCGATCTCAATATCGCCCAGTTTGGAAGTAGAATAAAAATATATTAGAGGAAACGCTTTAACCAAAATTTGTGCCTGTAGATAAACTTGTTTGCACTCGATTGATTTCAAATGTTTACGTTATTCAACTGAAATTGTGTTTCCTTCCACTGTCCACACGAATCAAGTAGGCCTTTATATAGATTTAGATTCTAGACTTCTAGATCTAGAGATCTAGAATCACGATGTGGCTTTTGGTCTCTGTGACAGCTCAGGGTAAGTACAAGAAATGGAATGTATTGTATTTTAGTTTTGTATTTCAAAATGCTAGACTTAGACTATCTTTGTTTTTGTTTACATCGTGTAGATGAAGATTATCATCATCTAGATTTGGTTTGCAATAGTGGCAAAAGAAATCGTCTTTTGATTCTAGTGGAAGAGCAAAGCACCATTCACTCTGGAGATTACAGTTCCGTGCTAATGATTTGGTCTAGCCTACTAGATCTAGGACCTAGAGATTATCAAAATTATTTACCTCTTGAATGAAGTTTTCAACTACATTGAATCGAAGCATAAATCAGAAAACAAAGTTTAACCTGCTGTCTTATTGTACTTAATACTGACCTAGTTTTAATTGCTGTCAATGACAATGACTTTATATCTATCATTGCCTTGTTGTATTCATTTGGAATTTGGTTGGTGTCTGGTGTCAACATGAAAGAGTCTGCGCTGGCTCGATGTACATGTTCTAGATAGAACGAATGCAGCATTGCTGATTTAAATTTGAAGTTTCGTTTATTTTATCGCAGCAAACGGTTGGGCCTTCGGAAGAAAGAAAAACCAACCCTCTTAGCTGGACTGAAGTTTTCTGAAACTCCTTTTGGGCATGATAATTAAAGAGGAAAAAATCTGTTACACAGGGGAAACGGGCTTCTAAGGTGGACAGGCCACTAAGCAGATATCACTGTATTTTGATATTTATCCTTTTTTACAAAAAAATTCTAAGTGGTGGTAAAAAAGAGACAAGATCAAAGTGAAAAGACAAAAATACATAAAAACTGATATTTTGAAGAATTATTTGCTAACATAGATCTGTCTGTACCTTTTGCAGCACAAGAATACAAAATGCTTCTATGTCTTCACATTCAAAATGAGGAAAATTGAAAGCGTCGACATTTAATCCGCAATGTTTCCCGTACCCTTTTATAAAATTCAACCTCAAACTGTTCAATCAAAATTTAGGTGCAAATGAGGTCCCATCTCAAGGAGGAAGGCTTTTGTCAAATGATGCTATTATTCTGCTTCTAATTGGCATTTACATCTTACTGTACCATTTGGATCATAATTGAAATAGCCCCTTAGATTAACGTAAAAAGGATTAAAGAAGCAATAATTTTATAGTCTGGTCTGTATTCCTCCTCAAGTGCAGACCCACCAATGTTACATCATTTATTTGGAAATTTATCTGAAGAATTTAATGTAGACATAGGAGTTAGATTGGGCTGTTTTCTAAGCTCTCTTTTATTTATTGCATTTATGGATTCAGTCGCAAAGGCATCCTCAAAAATGAAGAAAATGAACATAGTTATGTAGAAACTCAAACCAGTAAGTGCATGAATGCTTTCATGTGCTGATAATTTTAGCTTTATTGGAAAATCAGAATGTGACCTTAAAATAATATTAACATGCTGAATACCGTATATCAGCACGTACAGAATGCAGCGATGTATAATATGCACGCACGAGAGAGAGAGAGCATGTGCCAAAATATAGAAAGAGAAGGAGAACCTAACAACAGCAACAAAGACCTAAGCGAAAAGAAAGCCAACAACGTGTTTTCACTGGTCCACCCTTAGTTTCACCACCACCCCAAGCCTCCGCCATCTTTTCTTGCCTCACCCCCTCTCTGATGTCACACACTCTAACACAGCGACATCAAAATCTTCACTTTATCACTTTATTGATCGATAATTGGTTCACTGAATCACAGGGCCGAATTGAACCTGTGCTAATTTCTCCCCTCATTTTTATTGTGACTTATTACTACGCTACAGCATATTATATCATGTTGTGAAGATGTGTACATAACGGGAACGTACTACTACAAGTCACCAACATTTGTCAAAAAGTTGCGTCCTATTCGGATGATGTTTCTTTCTTTCTTTATCAGTTCTCATTCTATCTTTTGGTGTATGGGTTCAGACGCCCGAGATGATCTTTCTCCAGGATGCCCTGTCCTGACAATTTCTGTTTCCTTTCAAAATAGTTAGATTTCTATGCTTCAATGCCTCTTTTATATCTTCTTCCCACTTTCTCCGAGGTCTGCCTTTTGGTCTTTTACCTTGGACACTATTGTCAATCATTTTGTTTACATGCCCAAACCATCTCAATTGATTTATTTCTATCTTAGTTTTTATGCCATCTGCTTTGGTTATTGTTGTGTTTCTGATTTTGTCTCTTTTAGTTTTCCATACTATTCTTCTTAGATATTTCATTTCAGCTGCCTGTACTCTACTGTATTCTTTACTGTCTAAAGTCCAAGTTTAGCTGCCATAGAGAAGAGTAGGACAATAAACTGTATTGTATACGGCCATTTTGGTTTTTGTTGACAATTCTTGCTTACCTACAAATGCCTTTCCTAGATAGTTATATATTGCAGTTGCCTTCTTGATTCTCTGACTGATTTCTTCTCGTAGTTTTCCCTCAGAGTTTATCTTTACTCCTAGGTAATTGTAGCTTTGAACTTGCTCTAAATTTTCCTGCCCAATTTAAGATTTTGTGTTTTAGCTTCCCTAGTTACTAGCATTGTTTTGGTTTTCTTTTGCATTTACTCTCATTCCTCTTTTATTTAGTTCATTGTTCATAATGTTGATATTCGACTAAAGGTCACTTTCTGATTTTCCAAACAGAACTAAATCATCGGCAAATGAAAGCATTGATACATTTACTGGTTTGAGCTTCCACATACCATACATTCATTTTCTTCATTTTTGAGGATGCCTTTACGACTGAATCCATAAATGTGATAAACAGGACTGAGGATACAACCCTTTATATCTACTTCAAATTCTGTAGTTATGTTTCCAGCTACTCTCACTGCACATGTTGGTTTATTGTAAAAACTTTTAATGACTTCTATTAAATTTTGCTCTACATTGGGTTGTTCTTTTAAGGAATGCCATAGTTCATCCCTCCTCAGGCCTTTTCTAAGTCAATAAAACACAGGTGCAAGTCAATGTTTTTCAAGGAAACTATTTGTCTAATTGTAAATATGTGGTCTTGTACACTTCTTCCTGGTCTAAATCCAGTGTTCTTCAATCTGAGCCTCTAGTCTTTTCCTTAGTCTCATTTCCAGTATCCTGGTATACTTTTCCTGGAACACTAAATAGTTTGAACATTCCATAGTTGATCCTTTCATGTATTGGTACTACTATTCCCTTTTTCAGTTGTCTGGCACCTGTTTGGACTTCCATGCTTGTTGGCATATTGCATAGTAGTTTGTCTGCCTCCTCTCCTTGCTTTTAATCATTTCTGGATTGATCTACTGGTTAATGTCACTTTTCTTATAGCTGTTTGGATTTCTTCCATTGATATACCGACATGTTCAGCTGTTTCCTCTGGATTACTTGTTATTCTAATTGATCTTTACTCCTTGTTTCATACGCTCTGGAGGGATTATGTAATTGTTGAAAATGCTCTCTCCATATTTCCATGATTTGGCTGTCTTCTTTCATTATTTCTCCTTTGGCATTCTTAATTTGTCGTATTTGACATGCTTTGGTCTTTTCTGCTTCATTGCCCCCAGAACAGCTACAGCTTTTGATTTCCTTGATAGCTTTCTTGAAGTCTTTGTCCAAACTCTTCCCATTGTTCCTGTTTTACTTTCCTAACTTCCTCTTTGGCGAAAGTTCTTTTATTCACGTAATCTATCCTATCCTCTGGTCTCTCTTTGTTTGCAAGTATTTATTCCAGGCATCCTTCTTTTCCTTGATCTTAGTCTTGACATTCTCATTCCATCATGCTGTTCTTTCCCTATGTCCTTTAATTTGTTTCCTACCACAGATCTCTTCAGTACAACTGAGGAGTGTTTCTTTATACATCTGCCACTTTTCTTCTATTGTGTCATCATTCATATCCATCTGTCTTTTAGTTTCACTGATTTATCTTTTTCTACTAGATTGGTATACCTATTTTACTACTGGTTTATTTAGTTCCTCTATTTTGAGTTTAGTAGCTTTCTTCTCTTTCCTTTTTTGTTTGTTTTCTTCAGTCAGGAATCTCGTTTTGGCAATCACTAAGTGATGATCACTAAATATTTCTGCTCCTCTGTTTACTCTTGCATCCAATGTACTGTAAAAAAAGGGAGCTGTTAACTATTATGTAGTCTATCATTGACGTTTCACACCTGTCTTCATTTACTCTTGTATATTTGTGGACATCTTTATGAGGTATTGGCTATTTTCATGTTATTCTTTAGGCAAAAATCTATGAGTCTCTCCATTTGGAGAAGTTGTTGTCTCTCCTTCTTTATCTATTACTCCTGACGTTTCTACATTGTTGCCTACTCTAGCGTTTAAGTCTCCTAAAAGCATTAGTTCCTGTTTGGATTTAAGATTCTGTGCAGCTATTTGTAAATTGTTTTCGAAGATATCTTTTTCTTCTTTAGTTGTGTCTTCGTTTGGTCTATAAGCTATAATTTCTCGTTCTTTTGGTTTAATATTTACCTCTAATAGCAGTTGGCATAAATTTCAGCTTTCTAGTAACTTTTCATACCTTTTATGCACTAGGAGGCCTACTCCTGCTCTAGCTCTATCTTTGACATCTACTCCTAAAAAGACTAAAATATGATTCGGTCCTTCATTTTCTATTCCTTGTCCTTTTTTGTTTGTTTCTGTAATGGCCAAAATATCTACTTTGAATTTTTCCATTTCTTCAACTAATTCTAACTCTTTTCCATTTTTGCCCTAATATTCCATGTTCCCAAAATCACAGTCCGTATTCTTTTCCTAGTTCGTCTTCAAAAAAATCAAGCCGGTTATATTACTTTTATTTCTCTGAATCAGGTTGTTTTGGATAAGCAGGGGATTAGCCCACTGTACCCTAGGTAGATGGTGGGGCTGCCACCTTGAGGCCCCTATTAGACCTTGTTATTTTCTGTCAGGGTTAACTCCCTTAGCCTTTTGTCATTCAAGACCAGCCTGTAAGGCAGCAGGTTGTTATTTTCTATCAGGGTTAACTCTCTTAGCCTTTGGTTAGTCAAGACCGGCCTGCAAGGCGGCAGGTTGTTTTCTGTCAGGGTCAACTCCGTTAGCCTTTGGTCGGCCAAGACCCACCTGCAAGGCAGCAGGAGACTCATGGAGGACGGGATCTCCTTTTCCCCGTACAGGTGATTACCTGTCCACTGCCCGGTCGGGTTGATCTATAGTAGGGTAATTATTTATTTTCTGAAGGAAACAAACACAGTATCTTTGTCTACACCACTGATAAGAAGATACGACGCAGGTAGATTTTGCACCTATGATTTTAGTATATATAAAAAAAGTTGCATCCTTTACACACTGATAAAGGGTAATGAACTAAATAAATATGAACGAAATTAAATGCAAAGAAAACAAAAATTATGCTTGTAACGAGGGAAGCTAAAACAAAACATCTTAAATTGAGCAGAGAAAAATTTGAACAGATTCAAAGCCACAATTACCTAGGAGTAATGATTTACTCGAGGGAGAACTAAGAGAAGAAATCAGCCATGGATTCCAAAAGGCAATAACAATGTATGACCATCTTCTAGGGAAAGCATTTATAATCTAGGTAAACAAGAATTGTCGACAAAAACCAAAATGGCAGTATATAACATAGTGTTTTGTCCTACTCTCCTCTATGGCAGTGAAACCTGGATCTTAGACAGTAGGGAACACTGTAGAGTACAGGCAGCTGAAATGAAATATCTAAGAAGAGTAGTAGGGAAAAACAAAAGAGACAAAATCAGAAACACAGCAATAAAAGATCAAACCAACGCAGATGGCATAAAAACTAAGATAGAAATAAATTAACTGAGATGGTCTGGGCATGTAAACAGAATGAATGAAAAGAGAAAAGCTAATTCAGTATACCATGCGAAAAATCAAGGTAAAAGACCAAAAGGCAGACCTCGGAGAAAGTGGGACGAAGATAAGAGGCTTTAACACAAAGAAATTTAACCCTCACAGAAGGAAACAGAAAATATCAGAACAGGGCAGCCTGAAGAAAGATCATTTCCGGGTACCTAAACCCATACACTGGAAGGTAGAATGGGAACTGATAAAGAAAGGAAGAAGGAAACAGAAAATGTCAGGACAGGGCAGCCTGGAGAAAGAACATTTCAGGCATCTATATATACCGAATGGTAGAATAGGAACTGATGAAGAAAGAAAGAAAGACACAATGCATGCAATTTGATGCTCACAGAGTCAGAGTAATTTATGACAAGGCGCTTTCTTTTCATTTTCATATGTGTGTGTATTTATATTATATATGGTGGTAAGTAAATATGCTCTATCACTTTTAGTGTGTGTATGTATATGTGTGTGTGTCTGTCTGTTTTGTTAGCAGAAGTTCAATTACTTTATCATACTCTGTGGGGCAGTTGGCGGGCACTGCTGGCAGTTTTACTTGTTTCTGTCACTCTTTCACTTCTCTTTCATCTTGCTGTTTCCTCTTAATTACCACTGAGATCACTACAATGGTAGATGGGGAAATTTCAATGAAACAAAATCGTGGTGCTTATACGTTCTTTCATTTTTATCATATCATGGATGCCACCAATGTGACTCACTTTCTGTATTGAATCTTTTTTCTTGATTGTGATATTTATTCATTCATGTTATAATACGTTTCACTTTTTTGTCACCCCACCCCTCTTTTTCTCTCTAATTTCAGAGAAGAGATACCCTATTGTTGGGGATAAGAAGTATGTCGTTGGACGATCGGCTGTGATATCATAATCAACGATCCATCTGTTAGTCGGAAACAAGCTGTGCTTTCAATGACTCACTATGAATCAAATGTGGTAAGGACAAAAGCAGAGAAAATTAAAGATTCACAGATGAAACCATGGAAATGGGCAGTATGTTATAATATACATGCTAGAGTATAGATCATCCTGATATGCACTCCCCAGTATAGCATAGTAAGGAATATGAATGCATGATCCAACAAAAAGGACTAAGCATACCATTGTCTATTTTGACGGAATCTTTCATCTTCTTCCTCTCAACCTCTCAGCTTCCTGCTGTGGATGGGTGGTTGGCAGGTGCTGCTGCTAGATCCTACTTGTTTCTTTTCACTCTTTCACTTATATTTTATCTGCTGTCCCCTCTAAATTCTCTTTTGAGATCATTACCTATGGTGGATGGTGTAAATTGCAATGAAACAAACAAACAAACCCTGCTGTGGAGCAACAGGCCATCGACAAGGAGTCACAGATTCCCCCTATCCTGCGCCAGTGTTTCTAGTTCTCTCTCCAGGTCATCCCAAGTCTTGTAATCTCGGCACCATCCTCTCTTCTCTATGATCTTCTTGGTCAGCCTTTCGATCTGCTCCCCTGTGTAAAAAGATAAAAAATTAAAAGAAAAAGCAATTAAAAATGTATACTGTGATAGTGGTATTATTGGTATAAGATGTAACCCTATCACTTATATTTTTACCCTGACCCCTGAAGCATTACTTTTACGTGTACCTGAGCTCCTGATCATATTTAGCCCCTGTCAGAATCTTGTGCTGATTGAGCAATCTAGATATAGAATACAACCACGGTAGTACTTTCCTGCGACCTACACAGTGAGCTCACTATATGTAGGAACGAAGGTGCTCGCGGCATGTAGGTCTCGCAAGGATTGTAACAGAACACATTAAAAATAAGGGATGTAGCGACCTACACAGTGCGCCAACTATATAGGAGCGAAGGCACTCGCGACGTGTATGTCGCTCAGGTCGGTCCGGTTAAGTGTAAACTCTTTCTTTCTTTCTTTATCAGTTCCCATTCTACCTTTCGGTGTATGGGTTCATATGCCAGAGATGATCTTTCTCCAGGATGCCATGTCCTGGTATTTTCTGTTTCCTTCCAAAATAGTTAAATTTCTATGTGTCAATGCCTCTGTTATATCTTCTTCCCACTTTCTCCGAGGTCTGCTTTTTGGTCTTTTACCTTGGGCTTTAGCACTGTATACTGATTTAACTATTCTATTGTCATTCATTCTGTTTACATGCCCAAACCATCTCAATTGATTTGTTTCTATCTTAGTTTTTATGCCATCTGCTTTGATTTGATCTCTTAGTATTGTGTTTCTGATTTTGTCTCTTTTAGTTTTCCCTACTACTCTTCTTAGATATTTCATTTCAGCTGCCTGTACTCTACTGTATTCTCTATTGTCTAAGGTCCAGGTTTCGCTGCCATAGAGAAGAGTAGGACAATAAACTGTATTGTATACTGCCATTGTGGTTTTTGTTGACCATTCTTGCTTACCTACAAATGTTTTTCCTAGATGGTTATATATTGCACTTGCCTTTTTGATTCTCTCGCTGATTTTTCTCTCTTAGTTTTCTCTCTGAGTTAATCATTACTCCTAGGCAATTGTAGCTTTGAACTTGTTCTAAATTCTCCCTGCCCAATTTAAGATTTTGTGTTTTAGCTTCCTAGTTACTAGCATTGTTTTGGTTTTCTTTGCATTTACTCTCATTCCTCTTTTATTTAGTTCATTGTTCATAATGTTGATATTCGACTGAAGGTCACTTTCTGATTTTCCAAACAGAACTAAATCATCGGCAAATGAAGGCATTGATACATTTACTGGTTTGAGCTTCCACATACCTACATTCATTTTCTTCATTTTTGAGGATGCCTTTGCGACTGAATCCATAAATGTGATAAACTAAAGAGGACTGAGGATACAACCCTGTCTTACTCTTATATCTACTTCAAATTCTGCAGTTATGTTTCCAGCTACTCTCACTGCACATGTTGGTTTATTGTAAAAACTTTTAATGGCTTCTATTAAATTTTGCTCTACATTGGGTTCTTTTAAGGAATGCCATAGTTCATCCCTCCTCACAGTGTCAAATGCCTTTTCTAAATCTATAAAACTCAGGTACTAGTCAATGTTTCTCTCAAGGAATTTTTCTATTATTTGTCTAATTGTAAATATGTGGTCTTGTACACTTCTTCCTGGTCTGTATCCACTCTGATGTTCTTCAACCTGATCCTCTACTTTTTTCCTTAGTCTCATTTTCAGTATCCTGACATACACTTTTCATTGAACGCTAAGTAGTGATATCCCTCTACAGTTTGAGCCTTCCATAGTTTATCCTTTCTTATCTATTGGTACCACCGTTCCTTTTTCCAGTTGTCTGGCACCTGTGTGGGCTTCCATGCTTGTTGGCATATTGCATGTAGTAGTTTGTCTGCCTCTCTCCCTTGGTTATTAATCATTTCTGGATAAACTTGATCTTCTCCTGGGGCTTTTCCTTATTTCACTTTTCTTATAGCTGTTTGGATTTCTTCCATTGATATACCTACATCTTCAGCTGTTTCCTCTGGATTACTTGTTACTCTTACTAATTGATTTTTATTCCTTGTTTCATATGTTCTGAGGGATTAAGTAATTGGTGAAAATGCTTTCTCCATGTTTCCATGATTTGGCTGTCTTCTTTCATTATTTCTCCTTTGGCATTCTTAATTTGTCGTATTGGACATGCTTTGGTCTTTCTCATGCTCTTCATTGCCCCCCAGAATAGCTTTTGATTTCCATGACAGCTTTCTTGAAGTCTTTGTCCAAACTCTTCCATTGTTCCTGTTTTGCTTTCCTAACTTCCTCTTTGGCAATAGTTCTTTTATTCACGTAATCTATCCTATCCTCTGGTCTCTCTTTGTTTGCAAGTATTTATTCCAGGCATCCTTCTGTTCGTTGATCTTAGTCTTGACATTCTCATTCCACCATGCTGTTCTTTTCCTATCTCCTTTAATTTGTTTCCTACCACAGACCTCTTCAGTAAAACTGAGGAGTGTTTCTTTATACATCTGCCACTTTTCTTCTATTGTGTTATCATTCAGATCCATCTGTCTGTCACTGATAAATCTTTTTCTCCTAGATTGGTATACCTGTTTTACTAAAGGTTTATTTAGTTCCTCTATTTTGAGTTCAGTAGCTTTCTTCTCTTTCCTTTTCTGTTTGTTTTCTTCAGTCAGTAATCTCATTTTGGTAATCTTTAGTGATGATCACTAGATATTTCTGCTCCTCTGTTTATTCTTGCATCCAATGTACTGTAAAAAAGGGAACTGCTAACTATTATGTAGTCTATCATTGACGTTTCACACCTGTCTTCATTTACTCTTGTATATTTGTGCATGTCTTTATGAGGACAAAATGTGTTAGCTATTTTCATGTTATTCTTTAGGCAAAAATCTATGAGTCTCTCTCCATTCGGAGAAGTTAATGTTTCTTCTTCTTTACCTATTAGTCCTCCTGACGTTTCTGTCAGGGTTAACTCCCTTAGCCTTGAGTCATTCAAGATGGGCCTGCAAAGCAGCCGGTTGTTATTTTTTGTCAGTGTTAACTCCTTAGCCTTTGGTCAGTCAAGACCGGCCTGCAAGGCAGCAGGTTGTTTTCTTTCAGGGTTAATTCCCTTAGTCTTTGGTCAGTCAAGACCGGCCTGCAAGGCAGCAGGTTGTTTTCTTTCAGGGTTAATTCCCTTAGCCTTTGGTCAGCCAACACCCGCCTGCAAGGCAGTAGGAGATTCGTGGAGGGCGGGATCATCTACTCCCCGTACAGGTGCCTACCTGTCCACTGCCCGGTAATATAAACTCAAATTTGTGAAATAATACTTTGAACGTTTTCTCGTCTCTGTACTAATTTTCTATCCTAGATGTCAGTTTGAAAAGTAAATGCAATAAATGTGAGATCAAGCACAAACATTTTGAGATACAGATGGGGAAATTTTACAAATATTTTAATGAATTTATATCATGTGAAACAAGAAAATGAAATAAAAAAAATCAAACAAACGTTTTGTTTTTGTTTTATTTTTCAAGGTCAAATCTTTTATCACTCCAACCCTGCGCCTTGAAGATACGTCAAAGTTTGGAACCTTTGTAAATGGCAAATCTGTAAGAAGTTTTGACGGCCAAGCAGTCTCTCTCAAAGACGGAGATGAGATTCAGTTTGGTGGCAGTCCTACATCAAAATTTAAGTGAGTTAGCTGAGTGTTTTGCAATTGATTATGAAAATAATATGCTAGGCCTATGTATACAATATAAGAATGTTTAAATTCTTTAGGTCAGTTGGAATAATCGATAAAATTTATTTGCTCCAAACTGCTAATTATCCACAGTGGACATTAAAAGTCTTTACTTAGCTTTGTAGAGTAACTTTCATCATGTAACTCAGCCCTTGTGTATGAAATGGGAAAAGAAGGAACTCTAATTTTACGAAAACTTTGACTCTTTGTTACCTTAAAAATTGAGCAACACAGTGGTCCAGAGGTAAGGTGTCAGCCCATCATTAAAAAGATCATAGGTTCATATCTCGGCATGTGGAAATTTCATTTTCAATTTATTTATTTTTAAATGCCATATGTATTGTTTGTATACAGAGCCATCTACGAGCCATTCATAGCAACGACTTCATGCCTTGAAAAAGCCCCCCAAGAAAAGTTTACAGAAAATCATGTGCCTGCTAGGGGGTCACGTGGTCAGGGACTGGAGGAACAACTGTGACCTGCTCATCATGTCCAAGATCAACGTCACCATCAAGGTAATTGTCAATGTCACTCCACGTGTTGTCAATAGCGCCATGAACATGCTGTCAGTCTCGCAATTAACGTATTGTCAATAATACTATTAATGTATTGTCAATAAAACCATCACTTAATGTACTGTCAGTGTCATCATAAATACAGTGTAAATAACATTATTTAAAAGGTAATGCCAAAATCACTAATATGCTGCCAAAGTCACCATTATTGCATATAAAGTAATGTCAATAAAACAGTCAATAAACTGTCAATTTCGCAATTAAAATATTGTCAATATAACTATTAAGTTATGCAGGCTTTATGGAAAAGTCATGTAAACCTATAAATGACTGCATCTGATGGCTCTGGGTAAATATATAAATGTTCAGCTGGTTACTGATGATCAACTTATATATGTGTGTGTTAATATGGGGGGGTGGAGGGGGGTTGATGCTGGATTTTGTTTTGGTGGGTTTTGTTCAGTGGACAGTAGTGTTGGTGGCCTAGCAGGTTAGGCTGCTAGACTGGGGATCATGAGGTCCCGAGTTCGAATCTTAGCAAAGCTAGGTATGACATTGTGTTCCTTGGGAAAGACACTTTATCATGTATTTTCCCCGTTCTACCCAGTTGCCAATGGGTACAAGCTTGGGAGTAAAAACCTGCGTGGATCTAGCATCCTAGCCAGGAGGTGATTATTATCACCTGTTCTGCTTCATGCTATTGAAACTGGGATAAGCTCTGGCTCAATGGGCCGTAACAGCCTTGAAGGAACTTTACTACTTACTCGTTCAATGGTGGCGTAATGGTAGACTTTTATACTTTAGACCATATTGTCTTAGGTTTGAATTCTATCTTTGCGTGCCCAATTTTGTGTCATTTTTAACGTATTCGTCTTCATCATGCAGTTTGTTGCCAGCTTTAGCTACTGGCAGGTTCATATCCTGTCACTGGCAAGGGGCTGATCTGCTATCACACATTTCGTTTAACGCTACAGAAAATGGAACATTATACCGACCTCTAGTCCTTGAAGAAACTTTATTTTTACCATTACCAATCAGAAGTTCACACAAACCAGCCATTACAAATTCACAACAGTACGGTTTCGCTACAACACCTCCAACGCAAGAAATGCTTTCATTTAGTTCTTCATTAAGCTCCGCATTTAAATCAGCAAAAGACGTTCAACTTTGGTTTTTACTTTTGTATTGCCGATGCATTGTAGCCTTTTGTATTTTTTTTTTCCCCTTCAGGTTATTTGTGCTATTAACAACCAAAAACGCATTGTCACACCTATCTACCTGGATCATTATCACAAACATCTGTTGGGACAGAGAGAGAAACCAGATCCTGTGGAGTAAGACCATATTAGATTTACACTTTGACTTTCACGTTTGATTTAGACTCTGACCTAGGTACCTTTGACTTTCAAATTCAATTTGGATTTTGACCAAGGTATCATTGACCTTTATATGTGATCTAAACTTCGACCAAGGTACCTTTGACTTTCACATTTAATATAGACTTTGACCAAGGTATATGTGATTTTAAACTTTGACCAGAATACATTTGACCTTCACATTTAGTTTGGACATTGACCAAGATGTTTTTGCCATTCATAGTGATCTAAACTTAAATCAAGGTATCTTTGACCTTTGTATTTGATTTAATCTGTAACCAAGGTACCTTTGACTTTCACATTTAATTTAGACTTTTACCAAGGTGTCTGTGACCTTCACATTTGATTTAGACTTGAACTCAGTACTCCTCCACCAACTTTCACCACTCACCATCTCACTTCACTCCGTTATCTTCATCCCCTTTCTTAGCTACCTTCCTGAAGTAGTCGACAAAAGAAGTGCCGCTGGGTGTATCATTCCACCCGGATGTCAGACGAATTACACTCCTCACTGACCTCAAGTTTTACTTTTTGTCTGCTGTACAGGTTTGTTGTTCAAACGTATTGCTATCATAACTTGTTACTATAATTAGTCACACACCAAAAGCTTTGCAAACACCTATTTAATTGTAGCGCATTGTTAAATGTTGCTTTTGATTTTAATTTCATTTAACCCACATCCACAACTTAAGTGATCTCGGGTGCTTTGGTAGGATTTTAAATTTTGCCCATACTGCCTTGTAAACAGCCAAGGGATTTTTAACGTACACAGAGTTTTGTGATCTCCACACGGGACCTCCTTTTTACTGTCCGTCTCTTGTGTTGATCCACCTACCTGGACCGGGAGGGGGAGATTTTACTAGATTTATTTCAACCGTCAGTGGAGCTTGAACCCACAATCTTTGGATTCAGAAGCCAACACCTTGCCTCTGGACTTCCAAGTCCCTCATTGCTTTTGAAGAATTGAATGTAAACGCATGGTTATGATTAAAGCTATGACATCAGTGCATTATCTTTACAAACATTTGACTCTGGACATTGATTCAGAGGTAAACCCTCCATAATACGTAATTATTTAGTTAAAGGTAAGCCTTCCTTATGAAATCTGAGTAGTTTGATAACAGTCATGCGTCTTTAGTTTTATTAATAGTTCCTTTCCTCTATTATTTTTCTGCATTTTTGAATTTAGAATTGTAAAATGAAAGATTAGATGTTTTGAGGTGCATTTTTTTTTTTTTTAGAGAGAAATACTGTAATATTACAATCTATTTTTCGCAGTTTAACAAAACCAACATGGCCGTCTCAACTGCTGGTGGTCTGCCAATCTTGCTGGAAGATGGAACGGATGAAGACGCTGAGACCATGACCAAGGAAGGGACCATCGTTGTCTCAGTCTCAAGAGAGGTCCTTTCAAGTCTCAGTGCGACCTGTCAAAATTTGTTCGCTCCGTCTGTTCTGCTTTGAAAAAGTAAGAGATTGGCTTATTTTTAAATGTGAAGAGAAAAAAAAAAAATGCTACCAAAAAACCCCGATATCACCTTAGTTGTAGATGTGGGTAAATCAAATTAAATCCAATCTCCTCAACCAGCCTCTCTGCCAGCTGAGAGAATATTTTGTGTGGTGGAGGCCATTACAAGGGGTTCTCTCAGAACCCCAATAACCCAAGCCTATTTAAGATGGAGAAGAAGAGGATGGGGATGGAGGAAGGCTCAGTAGAGACTGTCAAACACACACACAAAGGAAAAGGGTTTGGCTATAATGACATTTTTGTCTGGCTTGCCATGACAAGATGAGAAAGGTGCACAAAGATGCTTCCAAAATACTTTGTTTTGAACACTATTTTACACATGAAAGCATTCAACAATATGATATTAGCATGTTTGTAAAACCTTCCTTGCTTCTTAGTTTCCTAGTGAAGAGATCTTCCTTTTTTTCCTTTCTTTTTTTCTTTCTTATTTCTTTTTTTCTTCTCCCTCGGTTTCTTGTTTTTCGTTGTTTTTAGTTCTTTATCCCCCTCTGTTATGTTTCTCGGCTTTCGTCATTTTTTTTTATTATTTGTCATTTGACTTCTTATGTGTTGCAGGAAAAATCTGAGAATGGTTACGGATCCTGAAATTGGATGGGCGATACTCACATGCAATACAAATGACTTTTGCAATCCAAAGTCAGCCATAAGTAGGTTTTACAAGACAACATTTTCACCCTTAGAATAAATAATGAAACGAGAAGAAAAACACTCAATGTTATAAGAAATCTCTTTTTTTGTGAAAAGTGGGAAACACATTACGACATTTTTGATCATCAATCAGTTTTAAAAAAGTGTTGTCTTATTTTCGGGACCATGATCGTTCTTTCAAGTTTCGATTGATCGTTTATGAGACTTTTATGAAAGGGCTATCGTTTAGGGACCATAATTCGAAGTTCAACTCATTATATGTATATGTAAACATTTCAATACCCATGTACACTCATGCCAGAGATATCAGAAAAAAAGCATTCACCTATTGATCTCAGACATTCGTTTTCCCATCCAATAGGAAATTTGGATAAGGGATGGCATTTACTTGGAACACGGCTCTGGGACTTGACACAGACACAATCGAATACCACTGTATATGTCCGCATGATCACAACGTGATTAACGTTAAGAATTCGCTAGCCGGAATAGTTCTGCTTTAAGATTTGATTTGAAAGTTATGTAGTTATTATTAGAGTTTTTCTGGTTTTTGTAGACAGTGAGTTCTAGACAGTAGGCGTGGCTTCAGAGAAAAATTGGTCTCTCAATCGTTTTTCTTAATAAGCAAGATATTAAACCTTAAAAAGGAAAGAATTTGGCATGAAGTAGTTGTAGCTTTGATGAGATTGGCATAATATATGTCATACCTTATAAATAAACTCTTTGTGTATGCGCGATTCCCATCAGTACTAACTATAGTTTGATTTTTGTTCTCTCCCTTGCCACCAGCACCCAGCATGTATTCATCCATGGCCAGTCAGTCCCTGAGTCAGATGGTGGAGACCACGCCACGCAACAGTGTCTGGGCCTACCGGCTGCCGGATTGCACGAACGGTCTGTAAACCTTTTTGAAGTTATAAACTGGCATGTAAGGTCATCCCGGGCAGTGGACAGGTAAGCACCTGTACGGGAGTAGATGATCCTGCCCTCCACGAGTCTCCTGCTACCTTGCAGGCGAGTCTTGGCCGACCAAAGGCTAAGGGAGTTAACCCTGACAGAAAACAACCTGCTGCCTTGCAGGTCCGTCTTGACTGACCAAAGGCTAAGGGGAGTTAACCCTGACAGAAAATAACAAGGCCCCCTCAGGGGGCCTCAAGGTGGCAGCCCCACCATCTACTTAGGGTACAGTGGGCTAATCTCCTGCTTATCCAAAACCAAACTGATTCAGAGAAATAAATGTAATATAACCGCTTTAACCGGCTTGATCTTTCGAAGACGAACTTGTAAACAAATACGGACTGTGATTTTTGGAACATGGAATGTTAGGACAATAAATGGAAAAAGAGTTAGAATTAGTTGAAGAAATGGAAAAATTCAAAGTAGATATTTTGGCCATTACAGAAACAAAGAAAAAAGGACAAGGAATAGAAAATGTAGGACGGAATAATATTTTAATCTTCTCAGGAGTAGATGTCAAATATAGAGCTAGAGCAGGAGTATGTCTCCTAGTGCATAAAAGGTATGAAAAACTACTAGAAAGTTGGAAATTTATACGCCACGGCTATTAGAGGTAAATATTACACCAAAAGGACGAGAAATTAAATTATTAATAGCTTATGGACCAAACGAAAGACGCAACTAAAGCAGAAGAAGATATCTTTGAAAACGATTACAAATAGCTGCAGAGAATCTTAAACCCAAATGGGAACTAATACTTTTAGGTGATTTAAACGCTAGAGTAGGCAACAGTGTAGAAATGTCAGGAGGAGTAATAGGTAAAGAGGGAGAAACAACAACTTCTCCAAATGGAGAGAGACTCATCGATTTTTGCCTAAAGAATAACATGAAAATAGCCAACAAATTCTTTTCCTCATAAAGATATCCACAAATATACAAGAGTAAATGAAGACAGGTGTGAAACGTCAATGATGGACTACATAATAGTTAGCAGCTCCCTTTTTTACAGTACATTGGATGCAAGAATAAACAAAGGAGCTGAAATATTTAGTGATTGGCAAGTTGGGATTACTGATTGAAGAAAACAAACAAAAAAGGAAAGAGAAGAAAACTACTAAACTCAAAATAGAGGAACTAAATAAACCAGTAGTAAAACACGTATACCAATCTAGGATAAAAAGATTTATCAGTGACAGACAGATGGATCTGAATGATAGCACAATAGAAGAAAAGTGGCAGACGTATAAAGAAACACTCCTCAGTTGTACTGAAGAGGTCTGTGGTAGGAAACAAATTAAAGAAGATAGGAAAAGAACAGCATGGTGGAATGAGAATGTCAAAACTAAGATCAAAGAAAAGAAGGATGCCTGGAAGAAATACTTGCAAACAAAAGAGACCAGAGGAAAGGATAGATTACGTGAATAAAAGAACTATCACCAAAGAGGAAGTTAGGAAAGCAAAAAAGGAACAATGGGAAGAGGTTGGACAAAGACTTCAAGAAAGCTATCAAGGAAATCAAAAACTGTTCTGGGGAGGGGGGGGGCAATGAAGAGCATGAGAAAGACCAAAGCATGCCAAGTACGACAAATTAAGAATGCCAAAGGAGAAATAATGAAAGAAGACAGCCAAATCATGGAAACATGGAGAAAGCATTTTCACCAAGTACATAATCCCTCCAGTACATATGAAATGAGGAGTTAAGATCAATTAGTAAGAGTAACAAGTAATCCAGAAGAGACAGATGAAGATGTAGATATATCAATAGAAGACATCCAAACAGCTATGGGAAAAGTGAAATAAGGAAAAGCCCCAGGAGCAGATTAGGTTTATCCAGAAATGATTAAAAACCAAGGGAGCGAGGCAGACAGACTACTACATGCAATATGCCAACAAGCATGGAAATCCAAACAGGTGCCAGACGACTGGAAAAAGGGAACGGTAGTACCAATACATAAGAAAGGATCAACTATGGAATGCTCAAACTATAGAGGGATATCACTACTTAGCATTCCAGGAAAAGTATATGCCAGGATACTGGAAATGAGACTAAGAAAAAGTGTAGAGGATCAGATTGAAGAGCATCATCAGAGTGGATTTAGACCAGGAAGAAATGTGCAAGACCACATATTTACAATTAGACAAATAATAGAAAAATTCCTTGAGAGAAACATTGACTTGCACCTGTGTTTTATTGACTTTGAAAAGGCATTTAACACTGTGAGGAGGGGTGAACTATGCTGCCGTGCAGGAGCAAAACGTATCTCCACTTTTTTAAATTCCGAGAAAAATGCAAAAAACTTTCAAAACAAAAGTAATTAATGCTTTGATTCAAAACTTATTATGTGCCACTCAAATTGAAAATTCTGTAGTTTGTTGTGAGAAATATTGTAAATTTCAAATTTCCAGAACCATAGTAACTGCAAAGGTCACATGTTGACACTTCCACAAAGGCAAATGTCAGTGGTGGAGGGATGCAACTATGCTTACATTGATTTTCAACATATAAAATGCCATTTCTAATGGAGAACGTCACTATGCCTTTTGACTATATTACAAATGGGTAAGATAAGCCCAATGAAGCCCAAACACAACAAATCTCTACTTTTGGAGATACGTCGCTTTGCCTTTGCACGGCAGTATGGCATTCCTTAAAAGAACACAATGTAGAAATAAACTTTAGAAAGCCATTTTTTACAATAAACCAACATGTACAGTGAGAGTAGCTGGAAACATATCTGCAGAATTTGATGTAGATATAGGAGTAAGACAGGGTTGTATCCTAAGTCCTCTTTTGTTGATAAATCACATTTATGGATTCAGTCGTAAAGGCATCCTCAAAAATGAAGAAAATGAATGTAGGTATGTGGAAGCTCAAACCAGTAAATGTATCAATGCTTTCATTTGCCGATGATTTAGCTCTGTTTGGAAAATCAGAAAGTGAACTTCAGTCGAATATCAAGATTATGAACAATGAACTATATAAAAGAGGAATGAGAGTAAATGCAAAGAAAACCAAAACAATGCTAGTAACTAGGGGAGCTAAAACACAAAATCTTAAATTGGGCAGGGAGAATTTAGAACAAGTTCAAAGCTACAATTACCTAGGAGTAATGATTAACTCAGAGAGAAAACTAAGAGAAGAAATCAGCCAGAGAATCAAAAAGGCAAGTGCAATATATAACCATCTAGGAAAGGCATTTGTAGGTAAACAAGAATTGTCAACAAAAACCAAAATGGCAGTATACAATACAGTTTATTGTCCTACTCTCCTCTATGGCAGTGAAACCTGGACCTTAGACAGTAGAGAATACAGTAGAGTACAGGCAGCTGAAATGAAATATCTAAGAAGAGTAGTAGGGAAAACTAAAAGAGACAAAATCAGAAACACAACAATAAGAGATCAAACCAAAGCAGATAGCATAAAAACTAAGATAGAAGCAAATCAATTGAGATGGTTTGGGCATGTAAACAGAATGAATGACAATAGAATAGCTAAATCAGTATACAGTGCTAAAGCCCAAGGTAAAAGAGCAAAAGGCAGACCTCGGAGAAAGTGGGAAGAGGATATCAAAAGGCATTGAAGCATAGAAATTTAACTATTTTGGAAGGAAACAGAAAATGACAGGACATGGCACCCCGGAGAAAGATCATCTCTGGCATCTGAACCGATACACCGAAAGGTAGAATGGGAACTGATAAAGAAAGAAAGAATGTAAGGCTGTCAATTGTTTAAGAATTTGATACTGTTTTTAAATAATTTTATTTTGGGTTTTTCGACTTGCTGATAAAAATGAGGTGAAAACCTTTAAATGGACATTTGTAATGTAAAACAATGCCCTCCATGACTTATTTAATGATAGTATCCTCTTTACTGCCAATGGATTATAGATGCAGTGTGTCTGTGACAAATATCATAATTCTTCAAATAGGGCTGCAAACAGTTTTTTACACTTTTAAATATCACAATTTGATAGCTACTTTAGTCTTTAGACTGTAGTGAATGGAAGAAATATAATCCATTGTACAAATAATGAACTTATGTGGTCAGAGTTGAAATTTTTTTGACAGATCTAAAACAAGTAAGTCCACTCCTTTACTTACAAGGTCAGAGTTTCAAGGCGGGGAAAAAAAAAATCGTTTTGATCATGTGCATAAAATGAATGGTTCTATTGGTTCAAGGCCTCCAATTTTTATAAAGATATGAAAGAATCATGCATGCAATAATTTAAAGGACAAATCTCACATCCCACACATCATGGACTAACGTGTTTAGACAGTTTCATCGAGCTACAGGTAGTGGTAGGTCACATCAGTCATCCTACTTGTCTTGCTTTTAGTTTTACTGAATTCATTGAACTCTGACAAGAAGTCTAGTACGGAAAGACGATGCCCTAGATCAGTGCTTCTCAGACTATCTGATGTGGCGGGCCGGCACTTGTTATTTTTTTCAACGTGCCACGAATCTGGGAGCGAAAGAAGCACGAGTACTCATAGTACAAAAAATGGCCAGATCTTATACATTAGTAGCAAACATTACAAGCTTTGATGCGTTTTGGTTTACACGGCGGGCATGACGTACGTACATGTTTTACACTGACAATCTTACATGGCGCACACTTCTTCGCATCATTATACAACAACAGTACCATAACGCATTCCATTTCGTGATTCTGCGGAGCAAATTTTCGATTGATTAAGTCACAACACTGTTTGCACGAGCAGGGCTTTGATTTGATGTCGCTGGATGTGAGTGTATGACGATAAAAGAAATAGAAACAAATAGATAAACAGTGAGAGAAATGAGCAATTCACGGATGAAAACGGGGAAACTGTTACAATACAGTTTTTTTTATGCATGCATGTCAAACCAAACATAGAAAATGATGCAATAGGTAGTTGTTAGCAATAAACAAAGACGTCATAAGTAAGGTCAGAAAGGAAATTCAATGCATCCCTAATAAGTGTACCCCTGACTTCCATTTCTCTAAGCGCACTAATCAATAGCATAGCCTTCAACCAGTATGTAAAAAACATATTTAGAACGTTTCTTTGACTTTTAGTCCGTACGTCTGTATCTGCCTTGAAAAGTACATATATGAGGGTTAACTGTATTTTGTTTGTATAGAAAACCTAAGTTAACGGCAGAAATTCAGAAAGAGTGGGTGAAAGTCTGGAGACTCCATTCTAAGTTAAACAAAGCAACTGTTGCACTTATTTACCTTAGAGGAGACCATTTTAAGTTAAATGATCAATGTTTTCTTAGAAATAGTTTACACAGTAAGAGTATTTTTTTCGATTTGAAAAAAGTTGGCAGCTATGAATAGAATGATCATTTGATTATTAGTTTGTTCCTCTAAATATGCATACAATATTTAAATCTGACTGGTTTCAGGTCTGAAGATTCAGTACAAGACACTAAGAGCCCCAGTAAGGAGCCGGTGGCATCTCTTGTTCTTCCGTCCTTCGACGCTTCATCAAATGAACCGTCGTTAAAAAAAGCCAGACTCAATCCGCAGACCCAGTCAGAAACTGTAAGCTCTTCCAACGCCAGGGCTCCCTCTCCTCCAGCTCCACACATCAATAGGCCTCTCAGCCCCGATGCCATGGTCCCAAAGTGTGACGACCTATCAAAATCTTTGGGCTCAAAGGGGTGCAACGTTTGCAGTCTGTTGGCGAAGGATTTAAGCCTAAAACCGGTGGAGACAACAAAAATGGTTCTTTTTCTCTCTCTGTTGTCATTGATGATGCTGGAGACAACGATGATGACGATAAAGCTTTGAATCATGGACAGGGTCAAGGTCAGAGCAGGGTCACTTCTTTGTCTGATAAGGCGTTGCAAGAAAAAATGATGTGTCTGGCCCGAAACCAGAAGTGAAATCAGAAGATGTGAATTTGTCATCTCATGATCCCGAAACTCGCATCTCCTCCACCAGAACAAAATTATTAAATGGAGTCGCCAACGCCAAGGAGATCAAAAGAAATAGCATGTCAGAGATGACGAGTTTTCTGTTAGACGACAGTGACGAGGATCTGCCGGCTAGAAAAGCTAATACGCCGGAAAAGAAAAGCAAAATTACGTCGCTGTTCAGTGATAGTGAAGACAGCCCTCCCCGTTCTAGAAAGAGGAAAATCATGTTTCCCTCTTTGACAGTGACGAAGATGAAGATTCAAGGAAAAATTCTAAAATGCCGATGGAAAAACTCAGCATGGGCACCACGGGCAATGGAGGGAGAGACATTTGTGACTCGGCCGATATTAAAGATGTCAAAATAATGTTTCCATTAACTCATCGTGTAAAAATTGAAGAGGGCTCCTCAACAGACCATAATGGACCATTGGACCAGAATGGGTCCAATGCTGTGAATGACTTGGTCACGGGGAACAAGGACGTCAAGGCTGAGAACGGTCTCCATGTCAAACAAGAGGATGAGGCTGAGGTAAGCTACACAAATTCATGTCAAAGATTAATTCGATCTGTCAAAACATAGTTCCAAATAAAATGGTTTCTAACCCTTTCAAAACATAAAGTTTGAATTAAAAAGATGATAGATTCTTGTAAAGTTTGGCATGTAGAATGGACAGATTTATAGAATCCTATCTAGAATTTTGTTCCATTGTTTTCTTCAACTCGTCCCCTTTCCATATTTTCATTAAGCACATACACCCATTAGCATCATTGAAACGCACTATTAATATATGGCCTACTTTCCGTTTTTCTCTTTATCACACATACACATTAACATCATTGAAAAGCACCATTAGTAAATGGCCTAATTTCCATTATTCTCTTTATCACACACACACATTAGCATCATTGAAATGCACCATTAGTAAATGGCATACTTTCCATTATTCTCTTTATCACACACACACATTAGCATCATTGAAATGCACCATTAGTAGATGGCCTACTTTCCATTATTCTCTTTATCACACACACACATTACATCATTGAAACATTAGCATCATTGATTCTCTTTATCACACACCATTAGTAATTGGCCATTAGATTTTCCATTATTCTCTTTATCACACACACACATTAGCATGATTGAAATGCACCATTAGTAGCTTTCCATTATTTTCATTTTATCCATTATTCTCACACACATTAGCATGATTGAAAGCACCATTAGTAATGGCCTGATTTTCATTATTTCTTTATCACACACACATTAGCATGATTGAAATGCACCATTAGTACATTGGCCTACTTTCCATTATTCTCTTTTACCACACACATTAGTATGATTGAAACACACCATTAGTACATGGCCTATTTTAGATTTTGTCTTTACCTCACACATTAGTATGATTGAAACACACCATTAGTACATGGCCTACTTTCCAGATTTTGTCTTTTACACACACACATTAACATGATTGAAATGCACCATTAGTACATGGCCTACTTTCAAGATTTTGTCTTTACCACACATATTAGTATGATTGAAACGCACCATTAGTTAGTTTCTAGACTTTGTCTTTACCATACAAGTTAGTATGAGATTTTGTCTTTAGACTTTGTCTTTACCATACAAGTTAGTATGATTGAAACACACCATTAGTACATGGCCTACTTTCTAGGTTTTGTCTTTACCTCATATTTGTATGATTGAAACGCACCATTAGTACATGGCCTACTTTCTAGATTTTGTCTTTACCTCACACATTTGTATGATTGAAACGCACCATTAGTACATGGCCTACTTTCCAGATTTTGTCTTTACCACACACATTTGTATGATTGAAATGCACCATTAGAAACATTTTTCTCTTTACCAAACACATTGACATGATTGAAACGTACCACTAGTGCATGACCTACGTCTGGTAAAATGTATAAGAATTTAATGAGTCTTTCTATTTTTTGCTAACCAAAATACTACCATTCATTTCATTACCAAACACTAGAATGAGAACGTTTCAACGTCTTTTTAGTTTTTTTTACCTTTTAACTGTTGAATCTGACTGTCAAGATTTGATGGCTTTTTGTGGTCCTCTTTTTGTGGTCCTCTTTTGTGGTCCTCTTTTTGTGCTCACCACCAACTTGTGCCCACCTTTTTGTGCCCACCTTCTTGTGCTCCTCTTTTTGTGCATGACCAATGTCTGCCTGTAACAAATGTACATCTCAGCATTGGCGTCATTCAATGTTTCAGGTATTTTTTGATGCGGATGGACATAGAATTCAGACCTTTTGTGTGGTCAAAGTCATGGATCTCATCACCAGGCCTCCACACTCGCAGATGAAGAAGAAACCGTCCCCATCAAGGAAAGAAGAGGGTGTGAACAATTTCAAGAAATTTAAAAAGGTAGATGAACTGGGGTGTCTGAGCCGATCCTTAGTTCAAGAGCATCGTCAAAGTCAACCTGCTTTGTCTAAAATTTCATGACATATTTGCGGGAGATTGGGGTTTATAAGGGGATGGAAGGGAGTTCAATGCTCATGACAGAATATGATTGTTATAATGTTTTGGTATGGATAAACAAAAATCTACCAGTTCAATACCGTTGAGAATAAAGAGAATGTTGAAATTCATGGCTGCCTTTAAATTTGATTCCAGACACAACACATGGGATCTGGAGAACTGCCAAAGATCATCGGAGGGCATGACCTTCAGCCGTACATTGGAAACAAACTTCAGGCCCTGGAGGATTTACTGTCGGAGGAACGAATCGTAAGTTCTTTCTTCTTTATCAGCACCCATTCTACCTTCCTGTGTATGGGTAAACCGTGAGTTAAATCCTTGAAGTACACTTTGTTGGTGTTTGTTTTTTCCGTCTTCATTGGTTTTTTGTTTTCTTGGTTGTGGTTGTTGTTTTTTCCGGAGTTTTTTTTATTGTTGTGTAAATGGGGATTGGGGGTTACATCAACCATTCTTACATGTCGAATTGCATCATTTGTGTGTGATGAAAGTGATGTGGAGATTGATAGCAGTAATGCAGTAGTAGAAGGAGTTAGACAATTTGTCTATGGATAGATTAACATTTTAGTATTATAGATACACCTGTTGGCATCCAGGTCCAACCATTCTTCAGGTGTAATAGCATAATGTCAATGATAATGTCAAGAATCCATACCTCTTCCAAATATACATATCACTCCTTCTATCTATCTATCTATCTATCTATCTTATATCTATTTATCTATGTTATATGATATTACATCTTTTCCTCAGGATAAGAGACAGGATAACCACAGAAAGGGAGATCAGCTTTTGGGTGAGTATTCGTTGGTTTTTTTTTTTTTTGGTTGGTTTGTTGGGTTTTGGTTGGTTTGTTCGTTGTGTTTTGGTTGGTTTGTTCATTGTGTCTTGGTTGGTTTGTTCGTTGTATTTTGGTTGGTTTGTTCGTTGTGTTTTGGTTGGTTTGTTCGTTGTGTTTTGGTTGGTTTGTTCGTTGTGTTTTGGTTGGTTTGTTCATTGTGTTTTGGTTTGGTTTGTTCGTTGTGTTTTGGTTGGTTTATTCATTGTGTTTTGGTTGGTTTGTTCGTTGTGTTTTGGTAGGTTTATTCGTTGTGTTTTGGTTGGTTTATTCGTTGTGTTTGGTTGGTTTGTTCGTTGTGTTTTGATAGGTTTATTCGTTGTGTTTTGGTTGGTTTATTCATTGTGTTTTGGTTGGTTTGTTCATTGTGTCTTGGTTGGTTTGTTTCGTTGTATTTTGGTTGGTTTGTTCGTTGTGTTTTGGTTGTTTTGTTCGTTGTGTTTTGGTTGGTTTATTCGTTGTGTTTTGGTTGGTTTGTTCGTTGTGTTTTGTTTGGTTTGTTCATTGTGTTTTTGGTTGGTTTCCATTCATTGTGTTTGTTCGTTGGTTTGTTTTGTTTTTTGGTTGGTTTGTTTTTTTGTGTTTTGGTTGGTTTATTTGTTGTGTTTTGGTTGGTTTGTTTGTTGTGTTTTCGTAGGTTTTTTGCTGTTTTGGTTGTTTTGTTTGTTGTGTTTTGGTTGTTTTGTTTGTTGGGTTTTGGTTGCTTTGTTTGTCGGGTTTTGATTGCTTTGTTTGTTGTGTTTTGGTTGTTTTGTTTGTTGTGTTTTGGTAGGTTTTTTGCTGTTTTGGTTGTTTTGTTTGTTGTGTTTTGGTTGTTTTGTTTGTTGTGTTTTGGTTGCTTTGTTTGTTGTGTTTTGGTTGTTTTGTTTGTTGTGTTTTGGTTGTTTTGTTTGTTATGTTTTGGTTGTTTTGTTTGTTGTGTTTTGGTAGGTTTTTTGCTGTTTTGGTTGTTTTGTTTGTTGTGTTTTGGTTGTTTTGTTTGTTGGGTTTTTGGTTGCTTTGTTTGATGTGTTTTGGTTGTTTGTTTTGTTTGTTGGGTTTTGCTTGCTTTGTTTGTTGGGTTTTGATTGCTTTGTTTGATGTGTTTTGGTTGTTTTGTTTGTTGGGTTTTGCTTGCTTTGTTTGTTGGGTTTTGATTGCTTTGTTTGTTGGGTTTTTTGGTTGTTTTGTTTTATTGTGTTTTGGTTGCTTTGTCTGTTGGGTTTTGATTGCTTTGTTTGTTTGGCTTTTGGTTGTTTTGTTTTATTGTGTTTTTGGTTGTTTTGTTTGGTTAATTTTTGGTTGTTGTGTTTTAGTTAGGTTGTTTGTTGGGTTTTGGTTGTTGTGTTTTGGTTGCTTTGTTTGTTGGGTTTTGGTTGTTGTGTTTTTGTTTGTTTTATTTGTTTTGTTTGTTGAGTTTTGTATGCTTTGTTTGTTGGGTTTTGTCTGTTTTGTTTTTTTTTTGAGTTCAGGTTGCTTTGTTTGTTGGGTTTGGGTTGTTTGTTTGTTGGGTTTTGTTTGTTTTGTTTGTTGGGTTTTGTTTGTTTTGTTTGTTGGGTTTTGGTTGTTTTTCTTTGTTGGGTTTCGTTTGTTTTGTTTGTTTTGTTTGTTTCATTTGTTGAGTTTTGGTTGGTTTGTATGTTGAGTTTTGGTTGATTTGTATGTTGAGTTTTGGTTCATTTGTATGTTGAGTTCTGGTTGGCTTGTATGGAGTTTTGGTTGGTATGTATGTTATGTTTTTGTTTGTTTGTTGGGTTTTGGTTGATTTGTGGAGTTTTTGGTTGTCTGTTGGCTTTTGGTTTGTTTTGGTTGTTGTGTTATGTTTGTTGTGTTTTGGTTGTTGTGTTTTTTTGTTTGTTGTGTTTTGGTTGTTGTGTTTTGTTTGTTGTGTTTTGGTTGTTGTGTTTTGTTTGTTGTGTTTTGTTTGTTTTGTTTGTATGTGTTTTTGGTTGTTTTGGTTTGTGTTTTGTTTTGTTTTGTTTTGTGTGTTGTTTTGGTTGGTGTGTTTTGGTTGTTTTGGTTGTTGTGTTTTGGTTGTTTTGGTTGTTGTGTTTTGTGTTGTTTTGGTTGTTTTGGTTGTGTTTTGGTTGTTGTTTTGGTTGTTTTGGTTTGTGTTTTGATTGGTGTGTTTTGGTTGTTTTGGTTGGTGTGCTTTGGTTGTTTTGGTTGTTGTGTTTTTTGGTTGTTTTGGTTGGTGTGTTTTGGTTGTTTTGGTTGTTTTGGTTGGTGTGTTTTGGTTGTTTTGGTTGGTGTGTTTTGGTTGTTTTGGTTGTTTTGGTTGTTGTGTTTTGGTTGTTTTGGTTGTTTTGGTTGTTTTGGTTGGTGTGTTTTGGTTGTTTTGCTGGTGTGTTTTGGTTGTTTTAGTTGTTTTGGTTGGTTGTTTTGGTTGTTTTGGTTGGTGTGTTTTGGTTGTTTTGTTGGTGTGTTTTGGTTGTTTTGGTTGTTTTGGTTGTTTTGGTTGGTGTGTTTTGTTTTTGTTTTGGTTGTTTTGTTTTAGTTGTTTTGGTTGTTTTGGTTGGTGTGTTTTGGTTGTTTTAGTTGTTTTGGTTGTTTTGGTTGGTGTGTTTTTGTTTTAGTTGTTTTGTTGTTTTGGTTGGTGTGTTTTGGTTGTTTTGGTTGGTGTGTTTTGGTTGTTTGTTTTAGTTGTTTTGGTTGTTTTGGTTGGTGTGTTTTGGTTGTTGTTTTGGTTTTGGTTGTTTTGTTTTTTGTTTTGGTTGTGTGTTGTTTGGTTGTTGTGTTTTTTGTTTTGTTTTGGTTGTTTTTTGTTGTGTTTGGTTGGTTGTTTTTGGTTTGTGTTTTGGTTGTTTTGGTTGGTTGTTTTGGTTGTTGTGTTTTGGTTGTTTTGGTTGGTGTTTTGGTTGGTTGTTTTTTGGTGTGTTTTTTGTTGTTTTGGTTGTTTTGGTTGTTTTGGTTGTTTTGTTTTGGTTGTTGTGTTTTGGTTGTTTTGGTTGGTGTGTTTTGGTTATTGTGTTTTGGTTGTTGTGTTTTGGTTGTTTTGGTTGTTTTGGTTGGTGTGTTTTGGTTGTTTTGGTTGGTGTGTTGTTTTGTTGTTTTGGTTGTTTTGTGTTTGTTTTGTTGTTTTAGTTGTTTTGGTTGTTTTGGTTGGTGTGTTTTGGTTGTTTTGTTGTTTTTTGGTTGTTTTGTTGTTTTGGTTGGTTGTTTTGGTTGGTGTGTTTTGGTTTTTTGTTGTTTTGGTTGGTTTGTGTTTTGGTTGTTTTGTTGTTTTGGTTGTTTTGGTTGGTGTGTTTTGGTTGTTTTGGTTGGTGTGTTTTGGTTATTTGTTTTGGTTGGTGTGTTTTTGTTTTGTGTTTTGGTTGGTGTGTTTTGGTTGTTTTGGTTGTGTTTTGGTTGTTTTGGTTGTGTTTTTTGTTGTTTTTTGTTTTGGTGTGTTTTTTTTGGTTGTTTTAGTTGTTTTGGTTGTTTTGGTTGTTTTGTTGTTTTGTTGTTTTGGTTGTTTTTTGTTTTGTTGTTGTTTTAGTGTGTTTTGGTTGTTTTAGTTGTTTTGGTGTGTTTTGGTTGTTTTGGTTGTTTTTGTTTTGGTTGTTTTGGTTGGTGTGTTTTGGTTGGTGTGTTTTGGTTGTTGTGTTTTAGTTGTTTTGGTTGTTTTGGTTCGTGTGTTTTGGTTGTTGCGTTTTGGTTGTTTTGGTTGTTTTGGTTGGTGTGTTTTGGTTGTTGCGTTTTTTGTTTTGGTTGTTTTGTTGGTTGGTGTGTTTTGGTTGTTGCGTTTTGGTTGTTTTGGTTGTTTTGGTTGGTGTGTTTTGGTTGTTGTGGTTGTTGTGTTTTGGTTGTTTTGGTTGGTGTGTTTTGATTGGTGTGTTTTGGTTGTTTTGGTTGGTGTTTTGTTTTGGTTGGTGTGTTTTGGTTATTGTGTTTTGGTTGTTTTGGTTGGTGTGTTTTGATTGGTGTGTTTTTGGTTGTTGTGTTTTGGTTGTTTTGGTTTGTGTGTTTTGGTTAGTGTGTTTTGGTTGTTTTGGTTAGTGTGTTTTGGTTGTTTTGATTGGTGTGTTTTGGTTGTTTTGGTTAGTGTGTTTTGGTTAGTGTGTTTATGGTTGTTTTGATTGGTGTGTTTTGGTTAGTGTGTTTTGGTTGTTTTGGTTGTTTTGGTTTTTTGGTTGTGTTTTGGGTTTTTTTGGTTGGTGTGTTTTGGTTGTTTTGGTTGTTGTGTTTTGGTTGTTGTGTTTTGGTTGTTTTGGTTGTTGTGTTTTGGTTGTTTTGGTTGTTTTGGTTGTTGTGTTTTGGTTGTTGTGTTTTGGTTGTTTTGTTGTTTTGTTGTTTGTTTTGGTTGTGTTTTGGTTGTTTTGGTTGTTTTGGTTGTTGTTGTGTTTTGGTTGTTGTGTTTTGGTTGTTTTGGTTGTTGTTGTTGTGTTTTGTTGTTGTTGTGTTTTGGTTGTTGTGTTTTGGTTGTTTTGGTTGTTGTGTTTTGGTTGTTTTGGTTGTTGTGTTTTGGCTAGTTGGGTTGGTTGTGTTTTGACTGGTTGAATTGGTTGTGTTTTGGCTGGTTGGTTGGTTGTGTTTTGGTTATTGGTTAGTTGTGTTTTGGCTGATTGATTTGTTGAGTTTGCGATGATTTGTTGGGTTTTGGATGATTTGTTGGGTTTTGGTTGGTTTGTTGGATTAGGTTGCATAGCTGCCACCCAGTACGTTAAAAATGTTTTTAGTACGTATTTTTAGCTTTGATTCTGTACATGCATATTTACCCTGAAAAGTATGTATATGAATGTTAACGAGTTTTTTGTTGTAAGAAACCCAAAGTTAACGGCAGAAATTCAGAGAGATTGGGATGAAATTCTGGAGACGCCGTTCTGAGTTTGCAAAACTATCCTCACCACATTGTGCCAGAAAGGCCTGCAATCGGCTTAATTTGTGATATTTACCTCATTTACAGGTGATAAATTCAACTTGAATTATCATTATTATCAATGTTTCCAAGAATGTCATGGGCTGTCGTGCAAGTTGGAATTAGTCCCGAGCAGTCAAAATCTGTGTTTCGATCTGAAAAGGTTGGCAAGTTGGTTTGTTGGGTTTTAGTTGTTTTGCTGGGGGTTGTTTTATTGGAAAAGGAGGAAGATTTATTGCCCCTTCTTTTTGTGTGTGTTAATTTATGAAACAAGGATTTATTTTGTGGTCAGACCTTCCTATACATGTCTGCTTTAAGTTTCCTTCAAGTTCCTTCAGGGCCATTAAGGCCCATAGAACAGGAACTTAGCCCGATATCAATAACGCCAAGCGGAACGTGTGATAATAATCACCTCCTGTACAGGACGCTAGTCTAAGGCAGGTTGTCACTACTCCCTAACCAGTGCTTCTACCCATTCGCACCTGGGGTGTAGAGTGGGGGAAATGCGTGTTAAGTGTCCTTCTTAAGGAACGCAATGTCGGGCCTAGCTTTGTGAGGATTCAAATCCAGGACCTCATGATCCCAAGTCTGACAGCCTAATTACTCGTTCACTGACGCCACTGTCTACTATAAGCAGGCCTATAAACTATGCAAACAACAACAGGGCTGTCACACCACGTTATGGAATCATGGACAACAACTCAAACAGTTCATCAGGGAGGTAGAGAGACAACTACGTTGAATTAGAGTTGCAGTTTGATGAATACATTTTTTCATGATTTAAACAAACTTTGTTTTTCATGGCAATATTCAGATCTTATACCGAGTATCAGATCTCAGACTCATAATTTGTTTGTTTTGCATGAAAATTCCTGCCAACTCTTTCAAGAAAAAGCTCAGGTCTTCAATTAATTTCAGTCTGTAAAATAAATGCACAATGATGTAGTTTTTGACATCCCCTCACATCGTTTTGAAGGCTGTAAGATCTTTTGCTTTCATCTGGGAGTTTCTGAATGATCAGACCTGGGATTCAGTGAAGATCCCTTGAATGAAAGCTGGGTGGATATGAGATCCGGAAACCCTTCACAGTGCAAATGATCATGGACTGTCATCACATATTGTCCCTTTGTATCAATGATACTAAATTGCAGACAAATTATTATTATTATTACTATCATTATTATTTCTACTATTATCACTTAAATGTTATTATTGTTGTTGTTATTATTATTATTATTATTATTATTATTATTATTATTATTATTATTATTATTACTAGCCTACAATTGATTGAACATGTAAAAGTAAAAAATAAGATAAAAGGAAGTTCCTTCAAGGCCATTACGGCCCATTGAGCCGATGCTTATCCCGGTTTCTATAGTGTGAAGCGGAACAGGTGATTATTAATAATCACCCCTTGAGATAAAATAATTTTCCTTGTGTTTTGACTATGCCCGCGTCCACCTTTAATGCATTGTTTGCTTTTTACAATAGTTTGTAGAATTTATGGAGGTCTGGTTTAAATAGCTTGACATGATTACACAATCGACCTTACTTCCATTATATAATAATAAAAGCAGGTACTTCCATTATAGTTATAGTATAGTCGTATATGTAGTACTACTAGTAGTGGGCAGTTGGTGGGCACTATTGGAATGGTTGGTTCTCATTCTTTCCTTCCACTATTTCATGTCCCTGTTTTATCTTACCTGTTTCCTCTTAGGTTCACCCTGAAACCATCACACATGATGGATTGGGTAAATTACAGTAAAACAAAGAAACAAAAGCCATTATAGTATGATTATAATTACTGCATGTGTTATTATTCTTATTCTTATTATATCATTATTTTTATTATTAATACTACTTGTACATGTGTATTATTATTATAACTACTATACTATTTCTATTATTGTTATTATTATTTATAGCTTGTTTACTAAATGTAATATCTTTTTTTCTCTTCTGCATTTCAGTTGGGACGACGACCAGGACTCATCAATGTAAAATTAAAAACAATTTTTTATGGAATGTGAGTTTTAAAATAATAAGAAAGAATGAAGGCTGTCATTCATGTTTTAAAAAAAAACAATGCTAGCGATGTTGCTATTTGTATTCACTGAAATTTATATGAAAATGGCTCCACACTTATCATTGTATTTGTATATGCACATATTATTATATTATACATGTTTTTGACATCACAATAAAAAAATCTTTTTCTTTGTTAACCCACATTGCTGACTTTTTGACTTTTCAATGGGTTGTGTGTGTGGGGCTAGTGGTGGGTTGACGTTTTTTATTTTTAAATTTTTTATTTGATTTGATTTTACCTACATCCACAACTAAGATGATCTCAGGGGTTTTGGTAAGATTTTTAATTTTGACCGGACTGCCTTGTAAACAGTCAAGGGGTCTTTTAACATATACAAAGTGCTGTGATTTTCACACATGACCTTTTTATCATCCGTCTCCGATGAGACTAGGTGTCGATTCACCTACCTGGACGGGGGTTGTTATATATAGATTTTGCTTGAAAGGACTCGAGAAAATTGTTCAACCGTTGGCGGGGCTCGAACCAACTATCTTCTGGTTGAGAGTGAGAGGCTGACACCTTGCCTCTGAACTACCGAGTCCCCTTGGATGTTGCTGGTAGAAGCCACTTCTTTCTTCCCTTTCTCTCTATGTCTTTCATCCAGCTGTTTCTTCTTAATTCAATCTGAGATAACCATATAATGTGGTTTGGGGGGGGGGTAAATTGGCATCAAGCAAATGTCATTTAGGTTATTTTGTTATCGCTGAGATAAGAAATTGGAGAAGAGCCAAGTCAAGAAAGTCGTGTAAGCATATCGCTGAGATAAGAAATTGGAGATGAGCCAAGTCAAGAAAGTCGCTGAGATAAGAAATTGGAAAGAATGTTTGTTTAATTTTTTTAATTTTCATGATTCTGACCCAGGGTGGTGGCTTCAGGATAAGACATGTTAATTCTTCAAACTTATATAAGTTATAACCTGCCAGTCTTCAATCTGACCATCTATCACTGAGGATTATTTAAAATTATCTCCAATCTGACCATCTATCAATGAGGATTACTTTAAAATTCTCTTCAATCTGACCACCTATCAATGAGGATTATTTTCATACTTTCTTCAACCTGACCATCTATCACTGAGGATTACTTTAAAATTATCTTCAATCTGACGATCTATCATAGGATTACTTTAAAATTCTCTTCAATCTGATCATCTATCAATGAGGATTATTTTAAAATTCTCTCCAATCTGACCATCTATGACTGAGAATTACTTTAAAATTCTCTTCAATCTGATCATCTATGACTGAGGATTACTTTAAAATTCTCTTCAATCTGACCATCTATCATTGAGGATTACTGTAAAATTCTCTTCAATCTGACCATCTATCATTGAGGATTACTGTAAAATTCTCTCCAATCTGACCATCTATCAATGAGGATTACTGGAAAATTCTCTTCAATCTGACCATGTATCACTGAGGATTACTGTAAAATTCTCTTCAATCTGACCATCTATCACTGAGGATTACTGGAAAATTCTCTTCAATCTGACCATGTATCACTGAGGATTACTCTAAAATTCTCATCAGTCTGAGTCTGACCATCTATCACTGAGGATTACTGTAAAATTATTGTCTTCAAATATGAGCTGCTAGACACAACATGAAATGCACGGCTGATCGTCAATATAAAAATAAATGGTGAAAAGTAAAATAATTTTAAACGCCTACACACACACACACTTGTCCATACAATTCTTTATTTAATCTGAATGACTTCAATCACCAATATTTGAATGTGAAATCAAAGCCTGTTTGTGCACATAGAAAATTAAAAAAAGATCTACATCATAATATCACATTACAAATCAAATGGCAAGGCAAAGTACGATAAAGTAAGAAATGAAACGGTTTGAAGCGACATCAGCAAGAGCCAGTCCAAATGGTTTTATGGGAAGTTGGATTTGGATGGACCATAAACAATAAAAAACTACAATTACTACAGAGTGTAAGTTGAAGGAACTACCACATGCGGTAATCTCAGGGTGAATTGAGATGAACCAGGAAGATGATAGCAGATAAGTAAAGAGTGAGAGGAAAGACATAGGACCGTCCAGTACTAACTGTCAAACATGGGACATGAACCAGGGGTAACATTACAATAAAAAATAAAGCTTAAAAGTTCCTCTTTGTGCTTATGTTAACTAGTTTTAATTTCAAGTTTAATGATTGTAAGAGGAATTTAGGAATGTAAAAGATGTTAACGTCCTTGAGATGACACTATGAGTGAAAGTGAGCAGCCTTCAATTGGCCTAAAAAGCGACTCCCAAATTTGACTTGGCCTGAAAAGCGACTCCTAAATTTGAATTGACCTGAAAAGCGACTATCAAATTTGAATTGACCTGAAAAGCGACTATCAAATTTGAATTGGCCTGAAAAGCCTCCCAAATTTGAATTGGCGACTCCCATATTCGAATTGGCCTGAAAAGTGACTCCCAAATTTGAATAGGCCAGAAATCCAACCCCCAAATTTGAATTGGCCTGTGAGTCAATCATTTTACCACCAAAAGAAATGTTATCAAAGGAGATAATATAAGTCATGAGGCAATAATTCAAGACGGGTGCAAAAAACGGGCTACAATTAAAAAGCACAAATTAAAAAGCGGACAGTTGTGTGGAGGAGAGGCAAGAGGCTGGCAATTCAGCCAAATGAATTTGGCCGGCAAGGAACCAACTGCCAAAGACCGATGTCCAGCGGGATCGACCATGACCGGCAAACTTCCACCCATGGATGACAATGACACAAAAAAGATCAATATTATATCCAATGACTTTTCACTGCAAACTAGTTTCTCAAACCTTGTTAAACCATTGGGCCTAGAACCTCTTCACAAACAAGGTAATACTAATAGAAACAACGTCGATATTTAAATCAATGAATGGCTTGACAAATGTGACATGCCTTGACGCAATTCACCTGTCAAGAAAATATGCAAGAGGGCAATGGAAAAAAATGACGGTGCCATCATCTCGGAGTGATTACTATTTCTCTTCACTTCTTTCCATTCACGATCCATCTCTGGAACAACACCAATAGCAGCTGAAGTCAGCAATCTAACCGAATTCTAAAAGCAATGGTCAAGCTGGTCAATTGGTTAGCTGAATTCTATTTTCATGCATGCAACAGACCAATAAACAAGAACCAAAAAATACTTGAAGCTCTGTCTGGAAAAAAAAAAGCCAGATGAATCAAATTACAACGAGTGGATTCTGATAACCAACATTTTAAAAAAATACAGTTTTAATTGTGGAGAACAGAAATTTGTCATTTTATTCATGTAAAGCTGTTAAAGTTAGAATGAAATTTGTATGAGACAAAAAACAAAAGAAGAAAAAACAAGAAGAAAGTAGCTTTTTCACTAGCATGAAACTATTGAAACTTTCACCATAGAGACTAAGGAAAAGAATTTTTGGAAACTTTTTTATTTAACGACGGGGATGTTATAATTTCATTTCATACATAAGCATTTTTCTGATCATGTTTTTAGACACAATTGTGATAACAAGTAATGAGTATGATTCATTGATTCACTATGTAAAAAGTGGCAACTGCCCCTTCTTCCTACTACACTAGCTTCCTGTTCATATTGCCTGTTTCATATTAAAATTTAGAATCCAATTCTATTCTTGTTGAATAACCAGAATCCCTGTTCAGACAGGACAATTTGAGTACAATATCAATCTTCATGAAAGATGTGATCTGTACCAGTGTTTTCTGCATGTCTGTTTGTTTAATTGAAATAAACCCAATCCACCATATGCGGTGTTCTCAGGGTGAAGTAAGAGGAAACGGCAAAATAAAGGATGAATGAAAGCAAGATAGGAAAGAAGTAGGACCTACCAGTAGCGACCACCAACTGCCCACTGCACCAGTGCATTCAAGACTTGTGTGACTATTCCATGGCATGAAGTGAAAGAGTTTTGCTGCCACTGCTAGGGGACAATCTCGTCTCTGATGTGCCAAGCAGCCATGTGGGTAAACCTTTTCATACACATATAATGATTCAATCAGTCGGTGTCTTCTTGTTTCTAATTTTAGCTATGAAGACTTGCTTCATATATAACAATTTGCAGGCTAAATTAATGCTCATCCTTAATGCCAAGCTTGTAAAGATAAAATAGTATCCTCGTACAAGTGCAGGCTCACCAACTGTACATAATTTATCCCAAGCTTCCATAAAAATAAAATACCTTATATAAAATTTACATGTACAGTAAACTTAAAAACAGGCCCTCATTTCATCAAAAACACGGTAAGATAACATCACCAATTATCATATAAATTAAATGCATAGAATGGCTTTGGAAAACAGTGAACTGTTTCTTATATAAGCCACACACAAAAAAGGAGAGAAAAAATTAACACTTGCATACATAGAGAATAATATCAACGATATCAAGGTTGAGGAGGAAAAATACAATTTGCATTCACAGAGTCAAGGGCAACACCACCATCTTTATTTATCCTCAAGGTTCAGATTTGTTCCTGGATGCGCATTTCCGTCATTTCAGATCAAGTGAGCCTTTACAATGTGTCAAAATGTCGGCATGAATGAAGTAGTGTACAGTACATGAGTCTTAAGAAAAGAAATGTTGGTTTGAATAGTTCCACATCACCAGTACATAACAAATCTAACAAAGAAAATGGTATACTAATACTAGAAATTTCCTGATCATGAGAGCTGTTGTCAGGAATTGTCAAGAAGAGTAGAGAGATTCATACAAAGAGAAACAGACAGGCCCAAGTGTAACACGACAAAACGGGGGCATAGCTGCCAACCTTTTCAAATCAGAAAAACAGAATCTCGTCTATATGACTAATTTATCTTGCACAACGCTCCGTAAACTCCAGAAAATATTGATAATTCAACTGGAATTAACCCCTCTTTTTTAAGTCAATTTTTTTATTTATTTACTGAAATATCTGTTATGGCAACAATATATATATATAATACCGAAATTTATTGTGTTTTTTTTTGCTGTTCAATTTGAGCATGTAAAAGCGATGAAAAGTGTATTAAGAAAAAAAAGTTAATTTGTATGACAGAGTTGCGTCCCTTGGCAGGTATGCAAGGAGGTGTGTGTGGAATGCAAGTGTGGATACAAAAGGGTTTAAAAAGTGTTCCTGAAGACAACTAAAAAAAAATCAGTAGAAAAAACGTAAGTGTAAGAATAAAACACTTTGTTTCAGGCACTGATGCCAACAATAGGGTTGTGCAACAGTAAGAAATGGATCAAACGTAGAAATGTTCACTTGAAGATGATAACAGTTATTTGGATGTTTATTTGCTTGTGTGTTGGCTGTTTTAATTGGGGGTGGGAGGGGGCATGATAGTATTTAGAATTCTTTGGCGTAGTCTTTTCTTACATAAAGGCAAAAGCACCATTCGCATGAAAAGCTAAATGGCAATGTGATTGAATACAGCCTGTAAGTGTAGAATAGTTCAAAATAAGATGACAAAAACATAAAATAGAGAAGTAACAAAAAAATTGAATACAGCCTGTAAATGTAGAATAAGTTAAAATAAGATGACAAAAACATAAAATAGAGAAGTAAAAAATTGAATACAGCCTGTAAATGTAGAATAAGTCAAAATAAGATGACAAAAACATAAAATAGAGAAGTAAAAAAATTGAATACAGCCTGTAAATGTAGAATAAGTCAAAATAAGATCACAAAAACATAAAATAGAGAAGGGAAAAAAAAAGAAGAAAAAAGAAATGTTGGAGCTGCTTTCATCTATAAAAATCTCATGGCTGTCTGGGCTTTAATTACTTTTGAGCTTTGACATGGAGATTTTAAAAACTTGTTGAGTAGAAATTGCAACCAGCGACCATCAATACATAATTGAATGAAATGCAATTTGGGTTTTTTAAATTAATTTACAATGATATTTGACTATTTCAGAAAGCAATCCAAGCAATGCCATGTTAACCACAAAAATACCATCCAAGTGATGAATGTAAGACGTATTTGTTCTTAGGCTATGATGCAGGCTAATCTATTTCATTACTGAAACAATAAATTTGAAAGATAACGAAAGCCAATTGAATCAGATTTCAAGGTATATGTAGATTTCTGATTTGTTGCCATGTTAGTGTTGCTTTTTTAAGCTAAAATAATCAAATTTCAGAGGGAGGTCAGTAACAACACTACCAACAGTGATCAACAAAGGGAGGCCAGTAATAACACTACCAACAGTAGTTAACAAAGGGAGGCCAGTAACAACACTACCAACAGTGGTTAACAAAAGGAGGCCAGTAACAACACTACCAACAGTGGTTAACAAAGGGAGGCCAGTAACAACACTACCAACAGTGGTTAACAAAGGGAGGCCAGTAACAACACTACCAACAGTGGTTAACAAAGGGGGTCTAGTAACAAAACTACCAACAGTGCTTAACAAAAGGATGCCAGTAACAACACTACCAATAGTGGTTAACAAAGGAAGCCGGTAACAACACTACCAACAGTGATTAACAAAGGAGGCCAGGAACAACACTGCCAACAGTGGTTAACAAAGGGAGGCCAGTAACAACACTACCAACAGTGATTAACAAAGGCAGGCAAGTAACAACACTACCAACAGTGATTAACAAAGGGAGGCCAGTAACAACACTACCAACAGTGATTAACAAAGCAGGGCCAGTAACAACACTACCAACAGTGATTAACAAAGGCAGGCCAGTAACAACACTACCAACAGTGATTAACAAAGGCAGGCCAGTAACAACACTACCAACAGTGATTAACAAAGCAGGGCCAGTAACAACACTACCAACAGTGATTAACAAAGTAACAACACTACCAACAGTGATTAACAAAGACAGGCCAGTAACAACACTACCAACAGTGATTAACAAAGGGAGGCCAGTAACAACACTACCAACAGTGATTAACAAAGCAGGGCCAGTAACAACACTACCAACAGTGATTAACAAAGGCAGGCCAGTAATAACACTACCAACAGTGATTAACAAAGGCAGGCCAGTAACAACACTACCAACAGTGATTAACAAAGGCAGGCCAGTAATAACACTACCAACAGTGATTAACAAAGGCAGGCCAGTAATAACACTACCAACAGTGATTAACAAAGGGAGGCCAGTAACAACACTACCAACAGCGGTTAACAAACGCAGGCCAGTAACAACACTACCAACAGTGGTTAACAAAAGCAGGCCAGTAACAACACTACCAACAGTGATTAACAAAGGGAGGCCAGTAACAACACTACCAACAGTGATTAACAAAGGGAGGCCAGTAACAACACTACCAACAGTGGTTAACAAAGGGAGGCCAGTAACAACACTACCAACAGTGATTAACAAAGGCAGGCCAGTAACAACACTACCAACAGTGGTTAACAAAGGGAGGCCAGTAACAATACTACCAACAGTGATTAACAAAGGAGGCCAGTAACAACACTACCAACAGCAGTTAACAAAGGGAGGCCGGTAACAACACTACCAACAGTGATTAACAAAGGGAGGCCAGTAACAACACTATCAACAGTGATTAACACAGAACTTATTCGATTTCACCCTGACCTATCGCTGAAAACAATAGTGGATCTAGACCATCTTAGATCACTTGCACAAGATCGGAACCACTGGAATTTCTGACTAAATAGATCGCAGAAGCTGCTGAGATATCTTGCTCTGAAGATCAAGATGCGAAAAGCGCCTAAATCAGTTAAGTCAAATAAAATTTCACCTCTTTAGTAATTCACCTAATCGATTTATTCTGTCCTGTGTTGCCTCTGTAAGTCTTCAAACTTAAAAACCAAGTAAGTATAATTCAATCAATTCAATGTTGTAATACAAAGTAAAATAAAAACACATGTCAATTGATGCATCAATTCGCACAAAAACAAACAGAAAAAAGATCAATCGCATACGAAAATCAAATCTCAACAAGTAACATTAACAAATAATTCAAATATCATCTCAATCTGACGCCGCGCACTGTTTGCACTCAAATGAGAACAATTCTGCCCAGCAAAAAGAGAATCACAGAAAGAAAGGGTTTGTAAGGGCCCCACTGCTAACATGGCCTTTCACAAACAGGTCCAAAGAGAAAGCAAATACAAAGCACTTTTCCTAAGGAAGCAACCCCAACACCATTACTGCCTGCACCAAATGCACAACGATAACTCCCAATAAAACACTAAATATGGCGTAAGGAGCATTTGCAATGTAATGAAATATCTCCACTAGGGGAGCGGTAACACAACGAATGACAGCAAACAAAACAAAGACTAGCAGTGGGCCATCACTAAGTAGATGGATGGAGTATTATGCTAGAGTAGTACTAGCAGTAAAATAATGTTTTTCTCCAATACATCAAATATAATGTAAAACAGCAGGTTGTCTAAATAGGAACAGTGAAACCCATCCAACTAGAACCTAGGAGGGCGGGGCTTGGGCTTGGGCTGGGGCTGGGGCTGGTGCGGGTGCTGCTGGTCTTGGCTGGTTGGGTTTTAGCTGCCGTATCTTGAAATATTCCGTCACTTGTTTTGGGACTTCAGCTAACACATGGCGGGCCAGTTCTGCTGGTGACTTCTGAAAAATGATGTGAAGAAAACATAGTTTTGTTAACAAATCTGCCAGACCTGCTCCCTCATCTACACACTGACACAACTTCCCCAGTTCAATCACTGAAAAATAAAAGCTGTTTAAAAAAATACGTCTCATATAATTTGTCTAAGATAAGAAAACTTTCCTGTGTTTAAAATTTATGACATGATTATTGATCTCGGTGATTGGCAGGAAATCCGTGAGTCACGTAACACCAATTCTAAATCTCCCTAAAGGGTTTAAGAAAAACGCAATAGATTATTCTCCTGTCCAGGTGGCAATGTAATATATCACCTGTTCTCCTTCACACCATAAAAACCAGGATAAGCACTAGCTCTATGGGCCATAATGACCTTGAAAGAAATCCACTGGATGTTGGATAGGTATAAATTGTACACAAATTTAATGATGATGGACATAAGAGGTGAATCAAAACAGGCCAATGAAGTTCTCACTATATCATTTGTCATCATGTTTTTGTTATGTAAAGGCCATTGTCTGCCACTAGAGACAAGATCTAGTTAGTATCATTAGTAACATTATCATTATCATAATTATTATTGGAGGCATCGTCGTGAAATAGGCGAGTTTGTAATCACTGTCAACACTGGTTTGAAGCCCCAGCTGGCCAAGTTTTTTTCATGATGTCCTACCCTGAGGACAGTCATTTTGCTATTTTCCTCACTCAAACGTAAATGAGTACCCAGCTACAGATAGAGAAATATTTTGTCAGACTGTTAGTACAAAGTGCTAGAGTTAGGAAGGACTTTGAATGAAATGGCCTGCCAAGGGATAAATGTTGTATAGTCGGTCAGTCTGCATTTGTGCAGGAATATGGACTCTAAATTCATCTTTAAATATTCTTCATCTTTCTTATGATTACTATCTAAATAATACTACAATAATGTTAGTAAGCAAATTTGTGATGACATTATGACATACTGTGACTAAAATCCCCATACATTTATTGCAGCTGAAATAGTAATAATAAAGACATATGTCTCACCTGCTGGAATTCCCTGAATGGAACAAATTGCACAATGTCACGCTTCACCGCCTCTCCTGACGGAGATCTCAAAACGCCGTTGTCGCCATCCAGTTCGTTCATGTCGGTAAAGTCAGCCTTTCCTACCCCCACAATAATGAGAGACATCGGCAGATAACTGGCCTTCACAATAGCGTGCTTGGTTGCCGACATATCACTCAAAACACCGTCTGTCAGCAGAAGTAAAATCATATAGGCCTGAAGAGGACAAGAGAAGATGATTTAAGATTAGGCCTTGTTTAGATCTATCAGTAAAGTAAGAGCATCAAATTGACCTCTTATCTAGATGGCTACTCATGCTGAGGTCACTGGTTCGATCCTGTCTAGAGCAAAACAATTTTTGTTGTTCATTCCCTTGTCTAGTCTTCGTTGGTATGGAGTTCTAACATTTAGAACGAGTTCTAACAATAACCGAGGCCTTGTAGCAAAACCGTAATGTTGTGAGTTTGTAAGAGTAACAAGCTAAAGGTAGAGAAAATCTTGTCAGAGTTAGTACAGAGTGCCTAACAGGCTGCTGCACTCTATACTCCCCCAGAGAATTGAGAAGGACTTTGAATGAAGCGACCTGATGGGGGATAAATGATGTACAGTCGGTGAGCCTGCAATTGTGCAGGGATACAGACCATAAATCCATCTTTTTATATTTAGATCTAGCTCTATACTTTCTACAGTGGAGCTCTTACATAAACATTAAAGGTCCCTACATTCATTACTTTCTACACTTTTCCTCTCCTTATCATCACCTTCACAAAAATCACACTACGCAGGGCATCTTTTACCATGCAGATTCCAATGAGACGTTCAGTTGTTCCCGCCTAATTTCAAATCTCAAAATCCCCAACCTTTGACGTGCTACACGAAAACCAAACTTCAGAACGGCTCATCATCCCCTATGTCCCACATTACTGCCAAACAACACTTCCAATGCATTGAGCAAACTACATTCTTTATCGTTGAATGTTCAAACTTCAAAGGAACATTTCAAACGAAGGGTGATGATGATGATGATGATGCTAGCAAACAACATTGATGACATCATGGTGTATCTAAACTTTGCGACTCACATGGGCACCTTTGGCCGCCTCTTCTTGCTGGGCGGACACTGCAAAACAGGCCACGTGGTTGATGATCGGAGAGACGCGTTGGTGGGGCCAGACAACTGCACACGCTGAATGCAGTTTGTGTAGGCGGCTAAGACTCCCTCAATACCTGTTGTAGTAGAGGAAAAGGGTCAGAGGATTTAAAAGAGATGTTGTAGCGCAACCGTAGCGTCGTGAGTATGTAATCACGATGACACTGATTCAAACCCTATTAGGAAAGGTTTATTCACTCTGCATTTCTCACTTGACATTAAACTGGGAACCTTTTACTTCTGTGATGTAAGCATATGACAGATCAAGTATATCAATGTAGATTGTAGCATTGGTAGCCTAATGATTTGCAAAGCAGAGAGTAGACACAAAAAAGTGTAATGATAATAAATAGGTATGACAACACTTCATTCTCAAACCCAAAGCTGTTTTTTATCATTGTTATCATGATGACACTGGTTAAAAACCCATGGCTGTTTCTTCATAACGTTGTACTCTTAGAAAAGCTACTTCACTCTCCTTTTCTCCCTTGACTCAGGTGTGAATGAGTGCCTAATTATAGGTAGAGAAAGATCTTGTCAGAGTGTGGTATGAAGTGCCTAACAGGCTGCTGTACTGTATGCTCCCAAGGAGTTGAGAAGGACATAGAATGGAATGTTGGGGCATAAATGATGTGCAGTTGGTGAGCCTGCACTTGTGCAGGAATATGGACTATAAATCTATCTTTATCTTTATCTTAGGCCATTCTTATTATGCCAATATTTGTCAAATGGAACGCAAAGTTTTTTTTTGTTATAAAAGATCTCAATTTACCAGCACAGTAGGGATAAGACATATCCAAATTGAATGAAATTGTGCTATGTAACATGGAATGCAACATTGTCGTCATAAAAACTGTCAAACCCCATACACCGAAAGGTAGAATAGGAACTGATAAAGAAAGAAAAAAAAAGTCAATTTACCAGCACAGTAGGGATTAGACGCATCAAAGTTGACCGCAAACTCGTGCAATGTCTCACCAGAAGGAGGAATTCTGGCACCAAATCCAAGAGCAGGGAACATCTTGTCACTGTAAGTCAAGCAAAGAAACAAACATCTTTCACTATTCATTTCATGGCAATTTAACTCGTCTACCCCAAATGCAACGATCTAAGGGTGGATTTAGAGGAAACAGCAAGATGAAAGACATGTGAAAGGGTGAGAGGAAAGAAGGAGAACCTACCAGTAGTCTCCACCAATCACCCACACGCAAAACAAAAGAACAAACAAGAAAACAAAAAGCCGCATCAAAAGAATTCTTTTAAAATTCAACTACCTTAAATCACAAACTTCAGCAAATTTGAAACGAACCAGCCGTTGGATGGATTCTTCAAAGAATTGTCAATTTCATATTTCAAAACATTTTGAACTCAAACAGAAACAAATTTGAAAATAATTCACATTCAGCAGATTCAGAGCAGCTTTGAAGGAGAAAAAAAATAGGATTGAGTAGACAATGTTTCAATTGATGTTCACAGTTGTCTTTTGCTTTTTTTGCTTTTTTTTACCTCTCAGGTGGGAGGGGTGGGGATTAATATAAATGTCTTCATCACATTTTTTAGGTGTTGATCCGTGGGTTAGAAAAGATCTTAGTCCTTGGACTATGTACATATGAGAATGTATTGTACCCCTTTATATACAATACCAGGATTTATGCATGTATAGGTATAAGCACCAATAGAATTGGATTAACACCAACAGAGAATTGAGATTAACCCACATACAGAGATTAACCCACTTACAGAGAATTGAGATTAACCCACTTACAGACAATTGAGATTAACCCACAAACAGACAATTGAGACATTTGAGATTAACCCACCAAAAAATAATCGAGATTTACCCACCAACAAACCCATCAACAGACAATTGAGATTAATCCACCAACAGACAATTGAGATCAACCCACCAACAAACCCACCAACAGACAATTGAGATTTACCCATGAAAACATAATTGAGATTAATTAGACAACAGACAATTGGGAATAACCCATCAAAAAATAATTGAGATTGACTCATGAACATTTTTTTTCCAGATAAAGCCATAAAAAAATTGAGATTAACCCACAGACAATTGGAATTAAATTGGAATTAACTCACCAACAGACAATTGGGATTAACTCACCAACAGACAATTGGGATCAACCCATCAAAACATTTGAGATTAATCCACCAAAAAAATAAAAGTGATTAACCCACCAACAGACAACTGAGATTAATCCACCAAAAATTGAGTGAAATTAACCCACCAAAAGACAATTGAGATTAATCCACCAAAAATTGAGTGAGATTAACCCACCAAAAGACAATTGAGATTAACCCACCAACAGACAAGTGAGATCAACCCACCAATAGACAATTGAGATAAACCAACCAACAGACAATTGAGATTAACCCACTATAGATAATTGAAATTAACCCACAAACAATAATTGAAATTGATCCACTACTAACAGATAAATGAACTTAAAACAATAATTGAAATTAATCCGCAACAGATAATTGAGCTTAAAAAACAATTGAGAATAACCCACCAACAGATAATTGAGATCAACCTACCAAAGACAATTGAGATTAACCCACCAAAAAGATAATTGAGATTAACCCACCAACAGATTATAAAGACTAACCCACCAACAGACAATTGGGATTAACCCACCAACAGATTAACCCACCAACAGACTATAAAGACTAACCCACCAACAGACTATAAAGATTAACCCACCAACAGACTATAAAGACTAACCCACCAACAGACAACTGGGATCAACCCATCAAACAAAATAACACCAAAAAAAAATAAAAGAGATTAACTCACCAACAGACAATTGAGATTAATCCACATACAGAGAAGTGAGATTAACCCACCAACAGATAATTGAGATTAACCCAGCACATACGTCAGGTCTCACCTGTCGTAATCCTGACACACGTCACCCACTGATCTAATGGCTGCCATGTATTCATTGGGTTGGTACGGATTGATGTAGTGGAGGGACGTTTGGTGGGCTGGGTTTCCGTTGGATGCCGTGAAGTCGATGCCAACCTACAGACAGTAGACAGCATAAAAATTTGATCTTATCAAGTGAAGAGTTCCATCACAAAATGCCATATGGACCAAAATTAAAGAAATGAGTTAATGCCACTGCGATATTCCATTTTGAAATCTCTACCAGCAAACAATTTACTTTTTTTCATAAAACGCAATGTATCCTGATCATATCAGCTCAACAATTCGATGTTTCATCACAAACGCTATTATCGCTAATGATTGTTTTTCACAAAACGCAATACGTGCATTCTCAGCCAATCAGAACTCGTCAAATGACATACATTCGGCAACGCCCATAGCCCAACTGTGCGCGGGCATTATCCTTGGCTGTTTTTAAACACATTGAATCTTTGTTCTAGTTTTTCTTTTCTGCTTTTTTTATCACCCAAAACACCATGAATTTGTTTGATGATTGATTCCATGTTATTTATTTTCTGTTTTCATTTTCTCTTTTTATCTAAGGGAATGTTGCTTTCATATGTTCTAGAAACATCCCGTTTTGTGAAGAATGCAGATGATGGATATGTTACATTTTGTGCAAATAAACATAAAGCTAAGCTTTGATTTCTGAGAAAAAGTGCATATGTCTGATTTAAGTCGTTATCACTGTTAAACAATCTCTATGTCCGTGACACATTAAGATAACAATTGTTCATCTCACAAATCATAAACATGAGTAACACATTTTTAAAAATTGTTCTTCCTTTCAAGACATCATGATTCCTTTAATGAGATGAGATATCAGCTAAAACGAGAGAAAACGTAATTCATTAAAACATAAGAAAGCTTGATGCACAGACAAATTTAAACAAAGAACCATGAACAAAATTAGACAGCCTTGGCGAATAATTAAAACATACTACGAAATTAAAAGAACTATTTCATACATTTCCATTCCATAAACGCAATCCAGAGAAAATTCAATCCTTCATAACATCAAAGGACATGTGACAAGGAGAATGTGACTTACAGGCAAGACATTAATCAGATGACGAAACACGCATGACTCTATCCTCTGTAAAGTGTCCTGTATTTTTATTTTTAAGAAATATGCCCTCAATTTCAATTTTCTCTAAAATTTATGTTCAATCTACCTCAAGTGTTTATTTTTTTAAAAGAATTATTTTTACAACACTACTAAAAAGCATACTTTAAAATCTATTATTGGATTCATATAGTGTCCTAAAAGTGAACGAAAAAATATGTTTACAAACGAGATTATAATTTTTTAACATTTCAAACAAATTTAAAATAAACAGAAAGAAAAAGTTCATACCACACATGATCATTAAAAAAAAAAAAAAGGTAGCCAGAAACTTACCGTGAAGTTGACTTGCATGCCTCCAAAAATAAATTCCAGGAAGGTGTGTTCCTTTATGACCTAGAAATAACACAAATAAATGTATTGCCTTAGGTTTGTGAGCTGAGAACAGCAAATATATCAGAATCAAGAACAGTCAAACAAGATACAGAAATCCCATCAGAATTAATGGCAGCCAAACAAGATACAGAAATCCCATCAGAATTAATGACAGTCAAACAAGATAAAGAAATCCCATCAGAATTAATGACAGTCAAATAAGGAAAAGAAATCCCATCAGAATTAATGACAGCCAAACAAGATATAGAAATCCCTCACAATTAATGACAGCCGAACAAATATAGAAATCCCATCAGAATTAATGACAGTCAAACAAGATATAAAGAAAATCACAATTAATCCAAAACAAAATATAGAAATCATCAGAATTAATGACAGTCAAACAAGATATAGAAATCCCATCAGAATTAATGACAGTCAAACAAGATATAGAAATCCCATCAGAATTAACGACAGTCAAACAAAAAATAGAAATCCCATCAGAATTAATGACAGCCAAACAAGATATAGAAATCCCATCACAATTAATGACAGCCGAACAAAATATAGAAATCCCATCAGAATTAATGACAGTCAAACAAGATATAAAGAAATCCCATCACAATTAATGACAGTCAAAACAAGATATAGAAATGCCATCAGAATTAATGACAGTCAAACAAGATATAGAAATCCCATCAGAATTAATGACAGTCAAACAAGATATAAAGAAATTCCATCAGAATTAATGACAGTCAAACAAGAAAAAGAAATCCCATCAGAATTAATGACAGCCAAAACAAGATATAGAAATCCATCAGAATTAAAACAAGATATAGAAATTCCATCACAATTAACGACAGTCAAACAAGATATAGAAATCCCATCAATTTAATGACAGTCAAACAAGATATAGAAATCCCATCACAATTAATGACAGCCGAACAAAATATAGAAATCCCATCAGAATTAATGACAGTCAAACAAGATATAGAAATCCCATCAGAATTAATGACAGTCAAACAAGAAATGGAAATCCTATCAGAGTTAATGACAGTCAAACAAGCACAGTGTTGTCGGTGTCCTAAACCAGAGGAAATTCAAACATCCGTGTAATCCACCAAAAAGTATTTGGATGCTGATCTGGGGACTCGGTGGGTCCAGAGGCAAGGTGTCGGCCTCTCAACCCAAGGTCGTGGGTTCAAGCTCCGCAATCAGTTGAAAATTTCTTTAGTATAATCTATCCACCTAGTCCAGGTAGGTGGATCGACACCTAGTCCCATCTGAGACGGATGATAGAAAGGAGGTCTTGTGTGCAGATCACATCACTCTGTGCATGTTAAAGATCCCTTGGCTGTTTAGAAGGCAGCCTGGGCAAAATTTAACATCCTATCAAAAATCCCCGAGGTCACCTTAGTTGTGGATGTGGGGAAATCAAATCAATCAAATGTCAAATGGATGCTGGTCTACCCTTAGGAAGGAAAACGCTTGACCAATATGAACACTTTCATTCGATGAGCTATGAACATACACAATATGGCTGTGTTACCTCATCATGCATTTTGTGATTTTGTTTAGAAAGCACAAAAACCCTGATGAAATTACAAAATTCAACAAAAAGTTTGCAATAAATTGTGAAAACATTTTACTACTCTAATGTTTCTTGCTGTTCAAATAAATTTTCCAGGACTACTACTGCAATGCAGAGCAGCAAAAGAAAGTAAAAATAAAATAACATATGCTGCAAAACTTGTAACAACAATACAAGCATATTGGAATAAATTTTTACACTACCTCCCTGCATACAACTGATTTCAATTTTTCTTCTTTCTTTTTGAAATATATATAAACATCAATGAATGTTTAATTTTCTTCTTTGAAAAGAGACCATATTATATGACCAGAAAAATATACTTTGTGAAATCTTCAGACTATATCAAACCATCTTGTTTTAAGCCATATAAGAAAAATAGTGGATTTTTTATTTGTTTCATTAAAATTTACCCTGTCCATCATTTGTGATGATCTCAGGGGGGAATTGCCAGGAAACAGCAAGACAAAAGACAGGTAAAAGAGTGAAAGTAAAAAGCAGGACTCGCCAGCGGCATCTCCTGGCCGCCCACAAAGAAGTGTGGAACATGAAACTAAAATTACTATGCAAAGTTTTTAGTTTTAAATATTGAAGGCTTTTACACATCCTTAATCATCCTTACCTTGCAAGATGTGACGTGGATCATTCCAGAGTTTGTGTAGGATTTCTTTTTGGCTTTTTCTTGGGGTTGATACATGGCCAAGACATCTGGATCAGGTATTGAGAAAACCATTCAATCGTAACAGACAACTCATCTGGCTACAACGTTCACTTGGGTTGGGGTTAAAATAAATTCCTTCAAGGCTGTTACAGCCCATAGAGCCGGAGCTTGTCTTGGTTTCAATAGAATGAAGTGGGTAAGGTGATAATGAGTCACCTCCTGGCCAGGACGCTAGTCTGATGCAATTTTTAATTCCCAAGTTAGTGCTTGTACCAATTTGCACCTGGGTAGAGTGGGGGAAAATACGTCTTAAGTGTCTTTTCCAAAGAACACAACGTCGGACCTAGATTTGCTAGGATTCGAACCTGGGACCTCATGATTCCCAGTCCAGCAGCCTCACCGCTCAGCCAACAACGAAACTCTGAGTTGGGGTTAGGGTTGGTTTATGGTTAGGGTCATTACAGTACGGTCACAGTAAAAAAATTTGCTTATTCAAAGGGAACAGCAAAGGAAAAGCCATGTGTAAGAATGAAAAAAAATACAAAAGCAGTAGGACCTGCCACCAGTAACGTCCCTCCCAACACCCAATTATTGCGAGTAAATCTGCAATGCAGTCCAACTGTAATAATATGTCGGGGCTGCGTCTATGTGAGATTCTTATTTTTGCATTGTCCGTGTCACTAACAAACACTATCTATACATCATACCTCATACACCAAAAAGATATATAACCTTTATTTCATTTAAAGATTTAACCCTGAAAAACCTGAAAAGAATGTCTTCCTAACGCAAATCAAGATACAACCAAATATTGGCCTGTGAAATAAGAGACACCAATATGTCAGAAGACGGCTGACTTGATAGGATTTGTTTGTTTGTTTCAGTGAAATTTCCCCTATCCAACTTGTGCAGTGATATGGTAAAATCAATGAAAACGCGAGATGAAAGATAAGTGAAAGAAGGAAAGATGTAGGACCTACCAGCAGTACTCACAAACCGCTCACCATGTGATAGGCAACTAATCCATTAAAACAACACTCAAAGGTTGGAAAGGTAGAGATATAGAATGAACAGAGAAAGGGGGGGGGGGGTGTGATCTACAGTAGTTAGGGGAAATTTACCCCTTCCACCATATGCGGTGATCTCAGTGTTCTAATACGAAACAGCAAGATAAAAGAAAGACAAGAAAGTGTGGAAGTAAAAAGTAGAACCTTCCAGTAGCCCCCCTCCAACTGCCCACAATCTACTTTAACTACAAAAAATAGCAAAAACTAGGAAAGCAATAGAAGTGAAGGCAGTAGACAACCACAACAGAGAGAGCCAACCAGCTGCAGGCATGCACATGACAATGACACAGACCTCTCCCTGAGACGTTTTCATCATCTCCTCCAGTGTTAATGTACAACCGCCAATGTAATCATGAGAACCATCACTGTCATAGTCATAGCAGTCAATCTGGAGACAGTTTAAAATTTAAACAAAACAGGAAAACTAGTCAGTACAACGTATGATCTTTTTAAAATTCACAAAATGGCAAATTTTGAATGAAAGTTATAAACATTTTTTATTGTACGTTAAAAAAAATATGTCAAAAGATGTTTCATTTAAAATCTGCAATGATCATATAAATATACCATTAAGTCTAGTAACAGACTCAAAATGACTATGAAATGTCGTAGTATTTTCCTAAACTCTTAATTCTCAGGAAAGTTTTCTTTTCCCCCACTAAAACAAGCTTTCTAATCATTGTCAAAACTCTTAAGTGTTCGAAGCCCCCTGCTCATCCCCTTCCCCTCTTTCCCCAACTGTTCAAGACGTTTGGAGATTCCTCCCTCCAACCACAACACTTTCCTTCTCATTGTCTCTTCCTCCTTGAACCACAACACTTTCCTTCTCACTGTCTCTTCCATTCCCCAACCACCACTTTCCCACTTTCCTTCTCATTGTCTCTTCCTTCCATTCCCCAACCACAACACTTTCCTTCTCATTGTCTCTTCCATTCTCCAACCATAACATTTGTTGTCAAATAATAGACTGGTAACAATTATCAACAGATGATGGGACAGGAGAAGGAAAAGACGATAACGAAAAACGGAATTTTTTTTTAAAGGAAATCTGGAGAACAAGAATTTTAGACGGTACATAAAGACCTTAGTCAAAAATGTACAACAGGGTTTCATCAGCTGCTAATACAGGCCACATTGCTCAAGTCAACAGAAGCCGACAAGTGACACATCTCTTTTTTTGTTAGCTCTAATCGGTCACATTAATGATGTTATTGTTATAAATTTACAATAGAACACAAGGTTAAAAGTCAGGGCAGCTCCACGTGACTAACTGAAGGTGCTGGCAAGAAGTCAGAAAAATGTAAACAAACCGGGTTGCCACAGAGCAAGATGGCCACCGCTTAATGTAAACACTAAAGGGTTAAATACAAAAAATTTCCATACAAACCTTTATCTCCTGCAGTTTGTTTCCACCACACAGACTTTGTACAGACAGAGACACAGGCCTCAAGATGGATTCAAGTTGTCTTTTCACAACCTGAAAAAAAAATTACAATTTTAAAACGAAATGAAATTAATACAGTTTTTAGGATTCAATACTATATGGTATTTAACTGCCTGTAACTTAAGGTGTCAGTAACAGCGCTGAAGGAAAGATGTACTTAAAAATAAATAGTCGTAAAGTCCATACAATGTCGCCACTGAACCTTCATAATTACATACATCACTTCATCAAAAGTTGTACTCCAGGAGTACAAAAAAACCAACTGGTTTTATAAGACCGATTCCACCCCCACCCCCCCACCCCCACCCCACAAAACCCCCACTACATCCCACCAACATCAGACAATTCATAAGCATTTTATCTGTAATCATTTAACTACAAAATTACAGTTGTGTTGCTTCATTTTAAATTTAGGCTTAAACCATTTCAAGCCTTTGATCAGAACTATGTCTGTTTGACCATATAACAATTTACATGCAGCAATGCAAGACTTTGATTTTATGTGATTTACCCACATCCACAGCTAAGGTGACCTCAGGGGGTTTTGGCAGGATATTTAATTTTGCCCAATCTGCCCTGGAAATAGCCAAGGGATCTTTAACATGCGCAGAGTGTCGTAATCTGCACACCGGACCTCCTTTTTATCGTCCGTCTCCGATTGGACTAGGTATCATTCCACCTACTTGGACCAGGGGGGTAGATATTACTCGGAAAAACTCAAGAAAATTTGTCAACAATTAGCAGGGCTTGAACCCATAACCCTTTGGTTGAGAGGCTGACATCTTGCCTCTGGACTACCGAGTCCCCCGCACCAATGTGGAAAGAATGTCAGACTTACCTCAGTACGATAAACCACTTGCCATCCGCCCTCTAGGGTTGGTTTCTGAATTTCCAAATAGGGGTCGGATTTTCCCATGAAATCCTTGCCAAGAAAATGATAAGACACAGGTGAGTGAGTCATGAAAAACTAGAACAAAAAGCTCATGAAGTAATCAAATCTATTTGTCAAGTACACAAATCTATTTGTTAAGTAAGCAAATCTGTAATAAAACACAGGTCTTTCTATGTACATTACGCAGCAAAAAAGTGTTGTTTAAAAAAAACCCAGATAAATACACAAAATTTAAAAAAAACCCATATGTTTGACAAAATTATAACTTTCTTTCATTTCTATACTAAATCTGTGTTCTGTACATTAGGTCTTTAGCTTACAACGCATGCACTTGCATCAACTCCATGGCATTGCCTGTGGTACATCATGATCTGATAGTTACAGGATGGCAAGTCTAGTCAAGTCGGCTTAGAGAAATTTGCTTTCAATGTTCATATGCGCTGTTGTTATTTTCTTCCTATTGCCTGTAAAACATCTAGATCTATAAATAACTTAATTTCACCACAAAATGAACATACCACCATGTCATTCTCAGGTCATAAAACATCATGTAACCTTGCCCACAAAACCCTTAACAAACATTATTTTTAAATGTTTAAAACTTTACAACGTTAAATCTTTCCATTCAATAAAATTATATTAATAACACCAACATAACAACAGTGACAAGGATAAGAAAGTAATCATAGGTAACACTTTTGTAATTCTTAAAGGCAAAGCTGCTTCTTTTCACTTTTGTCCGTTTCGTTGCAGTTTATCCTGTCCATCAGATGCAGTGATCTCAGGGTAAATCGAGAGGAAATTTTTGTGTGTTTGTTTCAATGAAATTCTTCACATCCACAATGTGTAGTGATCTCAGGATGAATTACGAGAAAACAGCAAGATGAAAGATAAAATAAAAAGAGTGAAAGGAAAGAAGCAAGACCTACCAGTACCGCCCGCCAACCGCTCACTACCTTCAACTTAAATACATTTCAATCATTGGCCCTTCAAGAAATGGAATTACTGGAACATATCTATCACAATGATATATCAATGAGCGCCGTAGAATTGGAACAATAAAGTGACGAAAATGCAATTCAACGAGTTAGAAATTATTGTTCTCACTTTGTTATCAATTTCCTTGCAGAGAAGAAAATGGTTGCAACTTCTCCTCCTTCTGTGACTTCCTCACTCCTGACCTGAAAAGGAAACCTGTGCTGTTACATCGGTTACGCACACTTAGAAGCCTAGCTCTCACATCTTTCATCTGACAACTCCCTGCTCATTTTCTTTAACACACAAAAATTTTCAAACTAAATGGATCTCAGTCTGTCTTGCCCTGAAAAAAATAAGTGTTTTAGTTTTAATCCATGCAGTAAAAACGTTATCTTGGTTTCCATACCAGTCTGGTAAGTGGAGTAGGAAATCTACATCACCCTTGGACTAGTAATAAATAATTGTTTCAGTAAAACGTACCCAGGCCACCATATGCAGTGTTTATTTGCTTGCTTCCTTGAAATTCACCCTGTCCACCACATGTGGTGATCTCAGTGTGAATTAAGAGGAAACAACAAGCTGAAATCTAAGTGGAAGAGTGAAAGGAAAGAGGAATAACCTACTAGTAGAACCCGCCAACCGCCCGTTTACGCTTTGGGTAGAATGAGAGAGAATACTTGTATTGTCATGTGTCTTCCCCAAGGACTCAATGTAAAACTAGGATTCAAACAAATGACCTGATGGCAAGTTTGACAGTCCAAGTTTCCACTTTTATCATAGAAATAGTAAGTCCACCTAGCGCTGGAACTTATCCCAGTTTCTATAACGTGAAGCAGAACAAGTGATGATAGTCACCTCGTGGACAGGACACTAGTCAGATGCAGATTTTTACACCTAAGCTAATGCTTGTACCCATCTGCACCTGAGGCCATTGGGAAAAATCGTGTTACACGTCTTCCCCAAGGAACAGAATGTTGGGCCTAGCTTTGCTAGGATTTGAACCCAGAACATTATGATCCCATCCAGTACCTAACCACTTGACCACCGACACCCCATTTTATCATAGAAGGAATCGTTTATTTTGAAACATGAACCCACTCTGTGGAAAATCAAGTGGATCATGTCCTTTGTAAACTAGAACAAGCAGTGATGTGCGTAAACCAAATTAGTTCAAAACGTCAATGGCAATTTTCATTTAACAGTTCTAGTGCGAATCAGTAGAGTAGAGTGTCTGACCACTACTGAAGAGACCCGAGTTCGATTCTTACTCTGGGTAGATATAACGCCCTGTCGATCCAGAAGCAAATGATGAGTAGCTCAGTCTATGTCAGATCAGATTTGAAGAAAAAAAAGGTGATATGGAAAGTAATAGCAAACTGCCACATGATACCATTATGCCTAGGAAATTCACAACTCTACCATGGAATATCCTATGCTCAACGATCAGTATAGGATTTATTCCATTTTATTTGTGATGTTGTAAGTCTCACTGCCAGCATATACATATAATAAATTATAATCCTCTGTAACAGCGCATGAAATACTCTTCTCCAGTGAAGTTAAGAGCTATCGAACTAATACCCAAATATAAACTAAATTCTAGATTCTGCCTTGATTTAGAAAGTGTAAAATTAATAAATATCTATCAAGCAATCATAATAATGATTATTTATTAAGCAATCATAACAACAATAAATGTTTATTTAACAATCATAACAACCTTAAGTATTTATCAAGCAATCATAACAAAATTAAGTATTTATCAAGCAAATCTGCAAATGTCAACCAGCTATGAAGCAGCTTTAACGTTGATACAACACGCGCATGCCTTCAGTAAGGGACAATAAAAAAACTCACAGTGATGATTCCATTGCCCGCCTTAGCCTTGCCATCCTTTAGAAACAGCGGTTTGGTGTAAGGTGTGTTGGACACAAGCTGGAAACACAACAAGTAACAGGCACTTCTTTACTATCACAAAACATTATCATGAATATATTCACGACAATAGGAGCAACTGTGGAGTGCATGATAAACGTCAAAAGGTTGCAACTTTATTGATTCTCCTCTTTAGTGGAGTTATCACTTCTTGACATTAGTCATGATTTCATTTGAATACCCATATCAAAAGGGGCTGATTATCTCTAGCTTTGTGCAGGATGATTAGAAGTTAGTTCAGACAATTAAGTTGAAAAAGACATTAAATCTCTTGGTTTATCTCCTATTATGGGAAAATGTTTTACATTCTGTAAACCCTAAATATAGGATTTATCTTTTATTGGACAAAACTTCCGGGTAATCATTGTATAAATACATGCCCTCAATCAAACCTAAATATCTATGAATCTCCAACATAAAAATTAAAACAAAGAAAAGGAAATTGAGGAAATGATTATATAAAGGAAATAAAGGAATTTAAAAATTATTTTTCTTTAAATAATGACATTCATTTTTTTTTAAACATTAAGAAGCACGATGAATAATAATAGCACCATAACAATTAGTTTCAAAATCATCATAAACTATTCTCATTGATGTGCCATACATTCATAAAGTACACTGTCCATAGTAACAAAAAAACAAAACACAAACAAAACATCTACACATAATATAGAAAATTATCCTTGCTATAAATGAAAGTGGCAATATCACGGATGTAAAGTTATATCGTCACAACTGTGTAACATTTTGGGACTCAAAAAGATGAAGAGATATACCAATTTCGGGTCAAATATAGTAACAAACATAAATCAAACACAAATCTCAGATTTTCTTCAATGATGGGATTCATTGAAATTTACCTTGTCCACCATAAGCGGTGATCTCAGTGAAAATTAAGAAAGAGGAAACAGTAAGATGAAAGATATGCGAAAGAATGAAAGGAAAGAAGTAGGATCTACCAGAAGCACCAGCCAACCGCCTACATTTTCTTCAACAATCACCCTGAATTTTACACTAATGACATCACAAACGCTCATAGTTACCTGTCCCAAGGTGCACTCTATCTGCCCTAGAAAATCATCATCACTCAAAGTGTAGGAAGCATTGTCCAAGTCGTACACGACTATCTTGACTTTTTGAACTTCTTCAAAGTAATAGTTTACTTTGAAGGATGTTGCAAACTTGGGGTCAAGCGTATTTTTGGCATTTTCAGTCCGACCAACCTGTAAGAGAAAAAGAAAACGAAAAAGCATGTACATGTACAGAGGTTCAAAGGCAAAAACAACAAAATAAGACATGGCATTTTCTTCAACGAGCAATGGCTAAAGGGATTACAATAAAGTGATAAATAACATATATACATTATGTGTATTCATCATTAACTAATGCTATGCACTGTACAGTGAGGAGATATCTTATTTTATAGACAAAACAAATGAACAAAAAAAGAGCGGAGTCAACTTATTTTGAATGAGGTCATCCTTAAGTATGAAAATGGGAAATAGGGACTGTAATAATACATTCAACATTACAAAGTTATCAAGTACATTTTAAATTGTTCTTCGTCCATGTAATCTGTCTTAAATTTGTAAATTCATATGAAATGTAAGCCAGCCTTATCATAGAAGTCATAAGAAACAGCATTGCAATAAATTGTTGAAGGAAAGTACACATTTTCCACTTCTCTAGTAATTCCTTAGTTGGAAAAGGTATTACATGATAGTTTATTAGTGGCACTATAACATTGATAAGATGCTTTAGAGATAGAGTGATAACTCCTTATGTACTTGTTCTATGATAATCACACACAAATAGTTGTTGAGAAATGACAACACAAAAACAGACATATGTGTGCAACCATCTATGTGTGTAAAAGAATACGATGTCAAAAGGACATAAAAGCAGAACTCCCTAAAAGCAAACTGGATTTTTTGTCTCTATGTCTGATCTCATTGAAATTTTAATTATTCATTTCTTTGGAATATTCTTTTATGTTGTCTTCAAGCATGTACATGACAAAATGAAATGATATTCCAATGAAATAATAAATCTTTCCATTAAGTCTAAATCTAGATATCAGATCGACTTGAGCAAAAAGCATCTACTCCCCGTTCAGTGGAGTACAGTGGTCTCCACAGTAGAGGTCGGCCCACCTAAAAGGCCGCATTTTGCATGTAACAGATTTTTCCTCTTTCATTATCATGCCAACGAGCCTGCTTAAAAAAAACTTCACTTCGGCTAAGAGGCAACTTTTTGTTGTCTCCCGAGGGTCAGTCACTTAAGCGGAGACCACTGTATATTATGCTATATCTATTCTAAAGCAGTCAGAACCAGAGTACAGTCATGTCTTGATAGTCTTAAGACCTCCGTTCTGGGCAATTTGTTCCGATTATCGAATCACCAATCAAAGTGACACATTGTGAATTAGCAAAAGGCCTCAGAAATTACAGTAATGTAGGTCTAGAGACACTCACTAGTGGTGGTGCTTTGTGTCTGGGCCGACTGGAAATCGACTTGCATCTATCTGCCTGTCTGGGCAACATGGCATCATGAGTCAATGGGCTGTGACGCTATGTTGCTAAATTGTATGGCTAAAGTGGTGTTAGGAAAATCCAGTCGGGTGGCTATGATGCGCAGTCAGTGGACTGGTTAGACTATCTCGAACAGTTGATTGTTCGGTTTAACGAAACATAACCTTTCTATATCGTAAAAAATTAAGTCTTTAGATCCGGAATCCTGAATTTCCGGATTATCAGGTACAAATAAAGAAGAAAAAATCCATCGCCAGTTTATCTGCTCGTATTTTTGAGACATGCGGATTATAGAAGTCAGGACTATCGAGACATGACTGTATATATACACAGGATTTATATATAAACAATCAGTGAATTGCATAGCCCTTCATGCAAATTTTGAGAAATCATACAACATACAATGTAGGTAGATTTATTTTACAGGCAATCGGAAAAAGGTAACGATTCATTACAGTCTTAATGTTCATTGTTGCAAACTATAATGAAAGCCCAAAATAATGATGTTGAACATGCTAGTCTTACCTCGTTCATCTGTCCATTGCCTCTCGCCATGTACAGAACAGCACAAGGGTCTGATTTAGACATTGTATCTTTGTTCAGGAGATTCTTGCACTCAACACGAATTTCCACTTTGGAAAGGCACTCATCTACTTGTTTTGGAACATTCATGCCTGGATAAGCCATCTTGCCAATAAGACTCTAAGAAAGTGATTTATTCTCCTTGCCTCTATTTGGTCGCAGATTCTTTCTCTGACTACACAGCAAGAAGAAGTCAAAGAATGAAAGTATATGTTCATATAAAGTCAAAATCGAATATATTACTATTATTACATCAATGTAACATCATTTTGACACAGTTTGATATTTGATATCATGAATTGATAAAAATTTATAACAATTTCTCAATAATTAGATCTATTAAAGATATATATATTTATATATATATATATATATATATATATATATATATATATATATATATATATATATATATATATATATATATAATTATAAATATCAGTTTCTTTATAAAAATGTTTCAATATATCTAACAGTTATGATCAATGTGTCTGCGTGCGTACATTTTTGGTGTTGTGTAAAGTTTGGTGAAAAAAAACAGTTATTTTGTGTTGATGTGTGCAAGAGAATGAATGTTAGACATTCACCAACATTATGTTTTCAGAGAGGACTGAGAAGTTTTTTTTTATTGGTGCATACAGACATTTTTAAAGTACATTGGTTATGATTAGTTAACATAATGTACACAATTGTATTAGACAGCATAGAAAGTGTGAATCAGAGGAAATTATTGAAATCATGTGATGGGGTACAGCTTCATCCTATAAGGTTTTAGAGAAAAGCTTTGATTATCAAATTTACGTAAAATGACTTGAGTTATGGGATTCAAAATAGTTCTGTACAATAGACTAGAGTTAAAAATAAGACAGAATTATTTTATTATCTTCAGACCACAGCCCTGGGTGTCTCTAGTTTTACCAACACTGCTTGTAAATAAAGTGTTACGCTTTGAATCAGTCACTACTCATGAGGACCTAATCTAGATCTAAATCGGGAAGAAGTTCCATAGTCGGAACCCAGCCATCGTTTTAATATCTATCACTATCCCAGACACATAGACAGCCCCTCCCCCCCCTCCACCAGGGCTGTTCAGGGTAAGGGAAGCTCTTATTTATTCAGTAAAACCTACGTTTTAGCGGATGTAAAATAATGTGCGTAAAATTTGTATTCGAACTTGAACTCTACTTACATTTATTATACCGTTAAGTATTTGAATCTAATCAGCTAAAAGGAAAAGATCTATCAGAATCATATTGGGTCTTTGAGCGAATATGATTAGATACAACTCACTTTAAGTACAAATTTCACAAACATTATAACTTTTCACACGAGGGGGGGGTGTTGAATTCATTATTTTGTAAAGTAATACAGTGGGTGCCGCATAAGTCGATGTTCAAGGGACCTATTAAAAAGATTGACTTGTAAAAAATTGGGCAATTGCTCAGTTACCTCCCCTGACAGGATTTTTACTGTGATGGTACAAGGTATTACTACTGACGTATGCTTACATGCATGTGTTGCTGTTTTGTTTTTTTGTGTTTTTATAGTTCTATATTATGTAAAATATGTGTGATTGAGCGCAGTGGTAGAATCCAAATGAAAGAGAGAAGTGACAACAATAAAATAGTATTAGATCTGTCTTCAATTATAAACCAATCGCCCATTTTGTCAGCGGAGATAAATCTACTAATAATATTAATGCCAATGGTGCACACAATGATCAAAGGGTAAAACTAAGATTCTTAGCACCTCCACCTTCTTTATGGTCGAAAAATGTCCTTATGACGTTTTTCATCTTTTTTACAAAATACTTTGTAGACGAGGGTAGGTGAAAATAGTCAAAATTTTGTCGTAAATTACCCTAACACTGACTAAAAAGATGGCACTGAATACCCCTGTAGTAGCGGCTAATCGCCAATGTGGCAATATCAGTTTCATTTAGCTCTCGGAAACACTGCATATCGATGTAGCCTAGGTCAAACTCCAAGATGGCAGCTGTTTCCATGGCAACCAAGGATGCTACTAACTTTTCAATGATATAGATCTAGGATGACTATATTTTGACACTGACAGCTACCCATGTCAGATGTCATAGATCTCTACTACTACAGCTGCAATCAAAAACCCACTCAAAAGCACACAAAAATCATCCCCCCCTCCTTAAAATACTAGCAGGGTCCAGACTATGAAACTCCTGCCCTGGATCATCCAGATCTAAATTAGAACTAGAATATCGCTGATTTGGTGACGAGGTCGGTAAATAATTGAATTTCCCCTCTGCAGCAAAACTAAAAAACACCCTAGAAGAATCTGTTAGACCCCGAATATTTTTCTATTTATAACACCATTCCAATGCAATAAGGATTTTTTCTGACTCATAATCTGCATTTTTGTGTTTTAAATCGAACTTGACAAATCTACCGGTAGCTATAAAACTAGAGAATTGGGGACAAGGTTCTCTGATAAAACAGAGTGACTTGTGTTTACCTGTCACCCCATGAAAAGGAAATACCTCTCGATCTAGGCATTTAGATAAACTGCTGTCTGCTATTCCGAAACAAGTTTCCCCGGAGGGAATAAAGTATCGCATTTTATCTCCTTTGAAATTAATAACGATAGTTCATGAGTTAATCAGAAAATCAAATCGATATGCATTTACATCAAGGGTTTATTTGTTTCTTTGAAATTTACCGCATCCCCTTTATATAGTGATCGCAGTGTGAGTTAAGGGGAATCAGCATCATGAAATATGATACGAAGGAACCACAGTGGAGTGAAGTCAAAGGCGAAATATGACAATAAGTGACAACTCCACTAATAAAGACAGAACAAACACGTGACGTTTCGGGTATAACCCTTCGTCAGACAACAAACGAGAAATATTTAGAATCTAGATCTAAGTAATACCTCCGGCATCACACAATGTGATGTCAGAAGAAAAACATAAAGGAGAAAGAAAGAAAGAAAAACACAGTGATGTTAAGAAACGTAGCAGAGGGGGGTGTGAAAAAAGAGCGAGAGTGGAAGGTTCAGATCTAGAATGAAATAAAAATATGAAAATAAGTAAGTAATAAAAGGTGAGAAGGAGATAGAGAGAAATAGAGAAATAGAGAGAGAGAGAGAGAGAGAGAGAGAGAGAGAGAGAGAGAGAGAGAGAGAGAGAGAGAGAGAGAGAGAGAGAGAGAGAGAGAGAGAGAGAGAGAGAGAGAGAAGAGAAAAAGAAAACAGGCAGGGAAGAAAGAAAGGGAGAGAGAGACGTGTGAGTATGGGAAACAAGAACGAAAAAATAGGATAAATGTAAGACTAGATCTATATCTCACTGGGTCTAGAAAGAAGAAATGATAGGATAAATGTAAGATTAGATCTATATCTCACTGGGTCTAGAATGAAGAAATGATAGAGAATGAGTGAAAGCACTTGCTCGTTTGTTGTCTGACGAAGGGTTATACCCGAAACGTCACGTGTTTGTTCTGTCTTTATTAGTGGAGCTGTCACTTATTGTCATATTTCGCCAACATGAAATATGACTAAACTGGAAATGTGAAAAGAAATTTAAAGTCTACTAGCAGCGCTCACCAACCACTTATTTCCCTCAAGCCAATGGAAACACGTTTGTACGCTTTTGGGCTATTGCTTCCTAACTGACCCATTCCTATCCCCCGCCCCTCCATGACGCTACTGGACCACCGGTCACCAGGGACGGGAATGAATGGACAAATTAGCTGAGGCATAACTCCACCACTTCCACGTCTTCACTGCTCACCTTCCTCCTTTCCAGTCCGACTCAAGCCTGACTACGTGGGGCAGTCACGGCTCTAAGATTGATTGAAACTGCTTATATGTTTGTTTGTTTGTATGTTTAACATTTACCCTGTTCCACCTTCTGTGGTGATCTGGGGGTGAATTGATTAAGAGGAAATAGCAAGATGAAAATATTGAAAGATATGTGCAAGAATGGAAGGAAAGACGTATGACCTACCAACAGCGCCTGCCAACCGCCCACACTGTACACTATTGGTAGGAGTAGGACATGACCAAACTCAAACCACACTTAAATAAAATGCGCTCTCGGTATCTGTGTTTGAAGTGGGTGGTAACAGTAACATTAGCAGTAGCAGAAGTAACAAAGTTACATCGGCGCAATCATAACAAGTAACTGCAAAGACATCACCGAAATAAAGCAAAGGATAGCAATAGCAAAACAAACATTGCACAATATTAGAACTGTTGTCTCCAATTCAAAACTGAAAACAGATACGAAATTACAAACAGCGCATACATATGTATTTTCCACATTACTATATGCATATGAAATGTGGATACATAGAAGAATATTGAAAATCCCCTGGACAGCACAGGTAACAAATATGGAAGTTTTAGTGAAAATTGGAAAATAAAGAAAACTTTTAGAGAACATCAAGAAACAGAAAAGGTAAATGCAATTTTTTTGGCCATGTGTGGAAACAGAACGGATAAGAAAAACTAGCAACATTTGGATTCGTAGAAGGGACAAGAGCCTATGTCAGACAACACACCGCATATATAACGGTGTAAGACTAAACACGTCCGATGTCACCACCAACTCGGATTTTACAGGAAGCAATGAACACAGAACGACGTGGCGAGGGATGGTCAGTGTGAGCCACACTAATGATGATGATGATGATGATGAGTGATGAGCAGGTAGGTAGTAGTATGGTAGCACTGAGCAGAGGTCCGGTTGTCTGTAACTGCCACTGACTGAGTCTGATCAAAGACTATTAAATTAATGATCAATATGCATGTAGTCTTTGGTCTGATGTCTTCACTCCTAATCCGATGCCTTATGATCAAGGTCATTCTCGCGAGAGCTCAGCCCAAAAATGGCGGAGTTTCCCAACTTACCTCTAATGACCAAGACTAAACCTGCTCCCGAGAGGGGAGTTAAGCGAGCCTCGACATTGAAATGGTGGCCCCCTTCTTACCCAATGTAAATTCGTGGTGGCGCCAACCCAATCGCCAAGGACGGGTTAAGCTACAGGGACCACAGAACACTAAAACAGTTTTAGTGTTCTGCTACAGAGACCCACAATTGGCCCCGAGCCAGCTGAGACCGTAAGCTAAGAGTCTCCGTTCCAAAGATTCTGGTAAGAGCTCAAACGTCAAAACAAACCCCCCTATGATGATGATTTGATGCCTTCTAGTTGTGTCTGATCGGATACAACGCAGACGTAGGCCTATCTCACTAGTTGTTGTTACATGTGTTATTGTTGTTGTTGTTATTACATGTGGTATTATTATTTTATTGTTGTAATCATTATTATTGTTATTATCGTTATATTAATATTATTGTTGTTCTTATATTGTTATTATGATTAGTCTTATTGTTGTTATTATTTTTGGTCTTGTTACTATTATTGTTCTTGTTATTATTATTATTATGATTATTATTATTATTATTATTATTATTATTATTATTATTACTATTGTTGTTATCATGCTCTTCTTCTTGTTATTTATTATATTACTGTTATCATTGTTGTTCGTGTTATTATTTGTTGTTGATATTATCATCACTATTGTTGTTATTTTTATTGTTGTCGTTATGTTGTTGCTATTATCATTATTGTTATATTGTTGTTATTATGATCATTGTTATTACTTATTCGTAATGTTGTTGCTGTTGTTATTATTATCATTATTATAACTTAGCTGAGACGTCCAACTCTGGTGGGGTTGGTTCTACGTCTAGATCTTATTCTTATTCTACATCATGATTCTGCTGATGACCACGAAGGCTTGAACTCAGCTATCTGTTTGTTCCTTTCGTCTCATTGTCCTTTTGTCTTTTAGTCAGTCTTCTTTTTTTCTTTCGGGCATGATTACCCTCTACATTTACATCTAATACTAATGTTGATAGATTTTAAGTGCTTCTGTCCTGTGTTTAAGTTTTGAATCGAATGTTCTATTCTGGTTCACAAAAATAAAAAATATATTGGCATTTTGTTGTTGTTGCTCTTTTGTTCAGACATGAAAAGTAAAGTTCCTTCAAGACCATTAAGGCCCATAGAGCCAGAGATTATCCCGGTTTCTATAGCATGAAGCAGAACAGGTGACAATAATCATCTCCTGGATAAGACACTAGTCTGACGCATGTTTTTACTCCCAAGCTAGAGCATGTACCCATTTGCGCCTGGCTGGAGTGGGGAAAATGCGTGTTTAATGTCTTTCCCAAGGAACACAACGTCGGACCTGGCTTTGCTAGGATTCAAACTCGGGACCTCATGATCCCCTGTCCGGCACCCTGGCCGCTTGGCCACCGATGCCACATTCATACATGTGTCTAATACTAATATATTTTCAACTTCTCGAATCAATAAAAATGAATAAGCCAATGCAACGCTACACCTAATTTTAAGAGATTATGCTAAATTTTCACAATTTTCAACGGCCACATAAAAATCTGATTCAACGTTACATGATCTTGATATAATTCTATGTCAAATATACATAGATTTTTATTTTTATTATTATTGTCATATTGTTATTATTATTGTCATTATTAATGTTGTTGTAATTTGATTTTAATGTGTTTTTAAAAATCTTTTTAAAAAGTTTTTCTTAGCTGACAAGAATATCAATATTAATCAGCAGTGAAAACAAACATTTCCATGAAAAAACACCAACCCATGTTTCTGGTTTCTACCTAAAAGAATCTGCCAAAAAACTCAACCAACCAAGTAACATTACAATTTACATACCATGTGTGGGTTGTGATATATGCAAAAGTGAAAAATAATGTTCATCACAAAAAATCAAAAGCCAACACAAAACAAAAGACAAAAATTAGATCACACCTCCCCCCCCTCCAAAAAAAAAATCCCCACCCAAAAAAAAATAAAATTACTCTACTGTTCTTGGTAAGAATTTGATTTTTAATTGAAATTTACCCCCTTTACCATTGTGTTGATCTCAGGGTGAATAAGAGGAAACAGCAAGATACAAGAGATTTGAAGTGAAAGAGTAAAACGAAAGAGTAGGACCTACCAGCAGCACTCGCTAACCGCCCGCTCGTGGTAAGAAACCAGAAGACAAAAATTTGTTGTCCTGGTCACTTGTTTTATACGTTTCATCAGGGTGATTTATTTAATTGAAATTTACCCGTTCACCATGTTCCGTGATATCATGGTGATTTGTTTCCATGACATCAGGGTGATTTATTTAATTGAAATTTACCCGTTCACCATGTTTCCGTGATATCATGGTGATTTGTTTCCGTGACATCAGGGTGATTTATTTAATTGAAATTTACCCATTCACCATGTTCAGTGATATCAAGGTGATTTGTTTCATTGAAATTTACCCGTTCATCATGTTTTGTGATATCAGGGTGAATTAAGAGACGGAACAACAAGATAAAAGACGTGTGAAAGAATGAAAGAGAAGAAGTAGGACATATTTACAGTGCCCGCCAAACAGCCACTGTCTTTCTCATGTGGACAAAGCTATGGACATGAAACATTTAAGTGAAATGTTTAATGAGTGAATACAAAACAAAGCATGTGTGTGACACTGATTTTCCTTTAAAAACCTCAAAACACATTTTTTGCATTGAAACACTTTATTTATTTATGGAAAAATAGCGTACAAGTGGTAAATATTGATTTGAAATCAAGGCAAGGAAAGAAAAAAGAGTTTGGAAGGGATCAGCAATAGTCAATATTACAGCAGTTAAATACGAGGACTTGGTAATCCAGAGGAAAGATGTCAGCCTCTCAACCAAAAGGTGGTGGGTTTGAGCCCCGCCGACAATTGGAAAATGTTCTCGATTTTTAAAAGTAAAATCTACCCCCCCCCGGTCCAGATAGGTGGATCGACACCTAGTCCCATCGGAGACTGACGATAAAAAGGAGGTCCCGTGTGCAAATCACAACACTCTGTGTATATTAAAGAACCCATGGTTATTTACACGGCAGCCTGGGAAAATTTAAAAATCCTACCAAAAACCCAGAGATCATCTTAGTTGTGGATGTGGGTAAATCAAATCAAATAAAAAAATAAATAAAGCAGTTTAATACAAGGAAGGTTGTAGCCAAGTATGTAAGCATGTCTACTCTACTACTACTACTACTATTAAAAGACTTAGGCCGCATATCTTCGAATAAGATGAAAATACTGCAGATTTGTTAAAAAATAGAAGGAAAATGGCTGCCAATTTTTAATACTGGGAGTATTGCAGTATATTTTTATTTTTATTTTATAGATTTTTTGATTTTTGTAAGGAAGAATATTGCAGTATTTGAAAAGATAAAATAAGAAAATTATTGCACTACATGCATCTGGTAAAGTTCCTTTAAGACCGTTACGGCCCATAGAGCCGGAACTTAATCCAGAGTCAATAGCGTAAAACATAACAGGGGACAATAATCACCTCCTGGTCAGGACACTAGTTTAAAGCAGGTTTTTACTTCCAAGCTAGTGATTGTACCCATTTGCACCTGGGCAGATTGAGAAAAATGCGTGTTAAGTGTCTTTCCCAAGGAACACAATGTCAGACCTAGTTTTGCTAGGATTCGAACCCAGGACCCCAAGTCCGAAATGCCTAAACACTCGGCCACTGGTGCCACACACATGTATTTGGCAAAAGGAAAAAATCAGAAATGTTCAATAGCCAGCTATTCTCTCACTCTAATTCTTTTCTTTACTTTCACATCCTAAATTTTTGGTCTTTTCCAAATTATTAACAGTGGCTACACAATTAAAATTCTAAATGATCTTTCACTTTGGCCCTCCATGATAACTTAGACATCAACAATTCAAAAGAAAACTTTTCCCACTTTGACAAAAATAAACAATAAATAAACCCCAAACAATAAGCCAGTGATCTCTTTTTTTTTACAGAATGTTCACACAACTACCACTGAACAAGCAAAATTTAAATTGCTGTTTAGCAGTTCTTGAATCTCATTGGCTTATGGAATTCACACCAAGTTATTTTGTGCAAGGGAAGTAACAATAAGAGTTAAGAGTAAGAATACAGATATTGGTTTATAAAAAAAAAGAGACAGGTAAAGTAAAGTTCCTTCAAGGGCTCATAGAGCCAGAGCGTATACCGGTTTCAATAGCATGAAGCGGAACAGGTGATAATAATCACCTCCTGAACAGGACGCTAGTCTGATGCAGGTTTTTACTTTCAAGCTAGTGCTTGTTACCCGCTTGCGCCTGGGTAGAGTGGGAAAAATGTGTGTTAAGCATCTTTCTCAAGGAAACAACATCGAACCTAGCTTTGCTAGGATTTGAACTCGGGACCTCATGATCCCCAGTCCAGCAGCCTAACAACTCTATATCACTATAAAAATACAGGGAGACATTAATTTATGAACATTGGTTAAAGTTAACGAGAAGATTGAATATATCACAATACAGTCAGAATGGATACAACTTGAACTTTGAGAAATACGTTTCTCAATAAATGAATATCAATATATAGGTAACAATTATTCAAAAACATTATGTTAAATTTACCAGACAATCTGATTATCATGTTAAAAATATATCAATGGACAAACATCAAACATAACATTCAAGAGTTTAAAATCAACCACAAAAAGAAAAGAAAAAAAGATTCAAACAATCTTAAGACATTCAGAATTTAATCTCAATATTTATGTTACACAAGGTGTGAAATTTGTCAGTTGACTCTTGCTGTCTTTTGATTTTTATCTAATTAATAGGAACATGAAAGAGGAGGAATAATAGGCCAAAGCGGTAGAAAATAAGACAGGATAGAGAAATTTTCGAGTGTCGCACTCTTCATCAGCTTTAATCATTTAATGATATGAAAAATGAAAAGTTTGCGTTACATGGGAAGTTGTTTTTTTTAGCCATATAAACGCTCATACTCATAGCATTTAGCCGATAGCTTTATGTTTCGTTTCGTTCTGAAGTCCACGCAAACTTTTTAGCTACTTTCCTGGCGCTCATAAAAGCATAATGCATGAATTTGTTGATTTCGACCTGCAGACGGCTGTTTTGTAAAAACAAACGTCCATTTTTATTCATATTTTTGCAAGTTTTTGTTTTGTTTACATTGAATTCTGTGAATTCAAGATGGCGTCATCATCATCTGGTTCCCGATCTCTCTCCCCTAACGGTGCTTCAAAGCTTGCTTAGGCGAAAGGTGGTGCTGAGGACCATGATCTAGAGTTTACTGGATCAATATCTATGGCTAGTGATGAGGGAGGTGAGAGAGGGGTGTCTCCCCAACCAGGTTCCAGTCGAGGTAAAAGACCTAGAGTGTAAACTAGCTCTCACTCTGACAGATCTAGATATAGCCCTAGTAATTTAAAATATACAGAAATAAATAGATCAAATGAAATCAATAAAGAAACATCCAAAACTTTCAGATTTTTACCAAAAGATGGAAAGTAGCCAAGGGTCAGCGATGTTCTCATAGATGAAACATGGATCAATTGGCTCCTATAAAAAAAAAAAACGAAAATTTCTTTGTTTTCAAGATATTTTACTTCAGTAAGTTTCTGTTGATTTGGATTCACATCACCTTCAAATATACAAACCCCAGAACCTGACTGATCAAGTGAGTTACCTTTCTCATGTGAGTGAACAGCAAAATCAATGTTCTATTTTTGCTACTTTTTTCCTGCCGTTCCACCTTCTTCAGCATGTTACATGTCTCAGTTCTGTCTTATAGGAATAAAATAATCATCGAAAGATTATGTATTCAATTAGGATGTATAACAGTTGTAAGTTTGTTAACTTTTGAGCCATGTCTGGGGTGGTTTCTTTTGGCTGGTACAAACATTTTTATTCCCAAAAAAAAAGCATTCCGACAGACCTGTGTGTGAAAAAATTCGGAAGATAAAGGGTTAAGAAAAATGTTATTATCTTCCCGTCTTTGAGTAGAATTTTCATCCACCTCAGCTGCCACTTTCAATAATTACAAAGTTGGAATAGTACCATTCACGCCTACCATGTAGCTTCAGTGCATCAAATACTGACTTGGCATAGCACGATCTCGTATTGTTGTCAGTTGAGCATGACAATTTTTGAGCATAGTATGTATAACATGTGATGACTGGCCATTGATTTAAGAAAACAAAGAAAATCGAAAATTTGGCGTAAACATGCTTTCAACAGAATAGTAAAGGCATATTTAATCCACCGAGGATGGATACAAATCACTTTGTTTTGTTCCAAACATGTTTAAATTTCTAATGTAAACAGCAGGTATAATACATAAAGCGTGTAAAGAAATTTACATTCAAAATAACATCTGAATAAACAATTCCCAATTATTGTATGAACCTCACAACAATGGCAAGAATAATTGTATCACACAGATGAATAGAAAATGTTTCTTTGTTCTAAGCCAGAGCAAGAAAGAATCTGTGACTTATGAAACTTTCTGGTGTCTTTAGAGGAGGGGACAACATCAAAGTTGAATGGATGATATAATGAAAACATCAGAGCTACCATTTCTGCTGCGAGAACTTCCTGCTTGACAGGTTCTTCAAACAAAAACATCTGTGTATCTGTTTCACGCGCATTAACTCAAAATATCACTCAAGGGTAAGATTGAATTCTGCCAGAGTCGCTTTCCAAACTAGATAGGGATCCTTCACATACACTGAGTGTAGATCAGAACTCACAATATTTTAACTATCTACGACAGGACTCAATATCATATCATGTCTTGTCTATCTTCAATGCAGCAGAGTCTTAGTACTTTCCATAACATGGCTTTGTAGTTCTGACACTTCCCTGAGTTTTAAGTTTCACTCCACTTTCAGTATCCCACTTGTATCCTTTTTCCATACTTTGACAATATCAACAAGGAAAATAGTGTATTAGTATCACAATAAATTCACATGAACAGTTGAAGCCATTTTTAAAAATAAACAAAACACATGGGTTTAAAATTCAAGGAGACTTAAAGTTTTCCATTATGGTTAAAACATAAATAATATCATAATATTAAACATTAAGATTCAAATTTATTTTTTTAATTCATAGAAATGTTTGAAGAAGTATCTATAATCAGTATAAGGAAATGTGAAATTCATTTTGAACAACAAACAGGAGAAAATGATTTATACCCACACAGCTCCAAACATTGAGAGCGTTATTGTAGTAAAGTGTAAAATAAGGGTTTCAATTGCTTACAGATTCAAAGCATCCATCCGCACATGATAAAAACTGTTTTGACTGATCGGTTGGTTGAGATCTATGTTATGAATACTAAAATTAAAGCTCAGAAAGCTATTATTTGGCATTGAAAGTATTTGAACCAGCAGCTGTAAACAAAAATAAAATCCACTAAAATTATATCGAATTTAAGAAAATGGTTTACAGACACTTCTGCAAACAGTGAGAAATTTGTTCCTCAGTGTTATGATTTAGGAAAGCATATAATATGGAACACTGCAGGAGAGAGATTCAGAAAACAAACTCTTAACAATAACTGTTGTACAAAACAAAACTTAATATCAGACGTGCCAATTTTGACAAACATGTGAGAAAAGTTGGTCCCGAGAATTTGTTGTTGAAAATTGAACTTGTGAACTAGAGCAGCGCATGTTTGACAAATAGGGAAACGAAAGAGGGGACAAAAAATTCATTAAAAGAGAGAGAAAGAGACAGGTAGATGGACAGATAGGCACAAAAGAGAGATCAGAGGTAGACAGACAAACAAACAGAAAGAGAGTTCGACAATATGTCAATATTAAAATGCTTTAAGCTTAGTTATGCCCAAGTAATATCAGTTGAAAAGTATGTGGCTGAAACTCAATTCAAGTGAACACAATGAGAGATAAAAAACAGAAATAATAATAATGATAATAATAATGATAACAATATTATTAATAATAATAATAATAATAATAATAATAATAATAATAATAATAATAATAATAATACTAATACTAATCATAATAGTATCCTAAACCTAGATATCTAGGCTTCCAGACCGTTTTCTTCATGACAAATTTGTTTTTCACTTTTCTATCTTAGGCATTCAATCCACAACTCACAGGTGCTACTCTGCAATGGCATAAGACTACTCTTTCTATGGAAATTCATAGATCAACCCCAGCCCTGCAGCTTTGATCATCGAACAGAAAACACAGTTTTTAACAGTGAAATGTAGTCCATAAAAAATAATCAGCTGAGAACAAATTATTACAGTTAGTATCCTTGAACTGATTATTGTATCCATTTTCTGTTGTTGCCATTTCTGGAGCATATTGTTTTAATTTTACTATTTCAGATAGTAACTTTATGGTTTTATCCACATCATGAAGTCTGTTGTTGATCTAGGATGCTCTCGTACTTGTACGAAGTATTCACGGTAAAAGCTGCTCTTTGATGAAACAAGAAATTATATAAAAGCAAAAGACTATGACTGCTGATATGTCAAAATTCAAAGCACATTGTAGTTTGAAGAAAGAAACTTTCATGTGTTTACTTTGAAGTTGTTGAAAAACTTGTCTAGTTCCCATGATCAATTCAAAGATGATTTGTTCCTTTCTCTGTTGGCCGTTGTAAGTTTTTCAGTCAACAAAAATAAAATAAGACAGTTTGTTCTCAACGATACCAGGCACCAATAATATGCATCAGAAACAGAAGCATAAAAATGAAACCATGAAGTAAGTAAATATGTCAACAACAACAACATACAAAACATAAACAAACAAACAAAATTGCACCTGGTGAAAGTAAAATGAACAGTAGCTGAATTCAGCTGAGTGAGAAAAAAGTTTCTATCAGTAGTGTCAGTCTCACACATGGCATGATATTTAAAACACAACCATTTACAACTACAGTCTCAGCTTTCTTGTTCTTATTATGCTGTTTACGGATGTTTACAAGATGTTGCAAGATGTTTGTTTACAGGTCAGAAGGGAATTTTAACCCAAAGCAAGATACACTAATAAGATTTCAAGTTGGTTTCAGTCTAGATTGGGAACAGAACAATTTCCCAGCTTTGGCAAGTTTTACCCCAATGCCTTTAATTAATTAAGTTGTTTAAAGTTTGTCTCCATTTAAACTTTTTCTTCATAAAAAATAAATAAAATTAAAATGACTCATCAAAAAAAAAACCCAACCCACACACCATAAAAGGTATTGTCCCTTTCATTAGTTTCATTAGCTTTACACACCAAACTTTCTTTTCACAGTAAGATCCAAATATCCACATGATTTTTGTATAGATTTAAATAAATCTGTGGGAGTGAAGGGAAGAGGAGGCGGTCGTAGCCCTGTACATCACAAGATAGGAAGAAACATGTGCATCCAAGAAATGAAAATCAAACACTTTTTGCCCGCTCCACTAAATGAGTCAATGCTGTGACAATTTCTGCTCATCTTGAGCACACGATTTACAAAGCGATCCCGAAAGCCAAAAAAAGCTAAGAATGTACTTTAGAACAAAAAAATCACAACAAAGCTGTTCCAGTCATAGTCATGGAAGTTAAGAATAAGGAAGAAAATGCATCATAAACAATGCATAGGTTATTTGAGTTGGTGGTTAAAAAAAAAGAAAAAAAAGGGTTGAAAAAGATGAGGTTGTGAAATGGAAGCACGAGGTATTTCTGATCAAACATTTCTGTATTGTGCATTTCTCAAGACACTCTACATAGTTAGAGCGCAGTTAGCTCGGTTGGTAGCATGCTTTCTTTGCATGGCGAGGCGATGGGTGCCGACGCAGAGGTCACGGGCTCGATCCCCATGGTGGCCTGGATTATTTTCTGTCTATTCCTTGTATTTGTCTCATCTTTGTTCCTATGGGGCTTTCATGTTGTCTTATGTCATTACCTTCACTTCCGACATGCCCCTTGCCTCACTGTTTGTTTTTAATCTACATATAAGAAGCCTACACCTTTTGTACTGAAAGAGTCTAAATGGTTGATATCAGCGACTGAGAAAACTGAGAAAAACCCTGATCCGAGAGGCCCAAAGTCTGGCATGTAACACTAACAGTCAAGAGTGTTGTGCGAGAGAGATAGGCTCACTGCCAACGCTAAGTTACCATCACCTTGAACACAAAAGTTTAAAAAAGACCAAAAAAAACCCACCACTTATAATTACACCTCTAATAAAATAGCAGATGATAAAACACTACAAGGCCACAGGGATGTCATGTTATAAATGACAGCAAATAAAAACAAAGACTAGCAGTGGCCCATGACTAAGTAGATGGATCGAGTATTAATATTACATTAGAGTAGTGCTAACAATGAAATAAGTTTTTTAGGGGTATGGAGCTTGGGTTGGGGCTTGAGCTGGGGCTTGAGCTGGAGCTTGAGCTGGGGCTTGAGCTGGAGCTTGAGCTGGGGCTTGAGCCGGTGCTGGTCTTGGCTGGTTGGGTTTTAGCTGCCGCATCTTGAAATATTCCGTGACTTGTTTTGGGACTTCGGCTAACACATGGCGGGCCAGTTCTGCTGGTGACTTCTGAAAAATGATGTGAAGACAATGAATTAATTCTTGAGAGATACCGTTCATGTCATTGTAGAAAGAAAGTCTGTGAAATGATATCAAGTGTAATAATAAAAAAAAGTATAACCTTTTGGAATGTCAATATGCATTACAATGCTGAAAAAATTCATAATCTACAGATCTTAAGTATATAAGGTATATGCATTACTATACTGAAAAATTCATGATCTTAAGTATATAAGGTATATGCATTACATTGCTGAAAAATTCATGGTCTACAGATCTTAAGTATATAAGGTATATGCATTATTCATTGATCTTGAAAAATTCATGGTCTACAGATCTGAAGTATAAGTAAGGTATATGCATTACTATGATCTGGAAAATTCATGGTCTACAGATCTTAGGTATATAAATTACATTGCTGAAAAATTCATGGTCTACAGATCTTAAGTATATAAGATATATGCATTACATTGCTGAAAAATTCATGGTCTACAGATCTTAAGTAAATAAGGCATATGCATTACAATGCTGAAAAATTCATGGTCTACAGATCTTAAGTATATAAGGTATATGCATTACATTGCTGAAAAATTCATGGTCTACAGATCTTAAGTATATAAGGTATATGCATTACATTGCTGAAAAATTCATGGTCTACAGATCTTAAGTATATAAGGCATCAATATAAGATGAAGGGCATCACGGGTTCCAATTAAGACGTAAATCTCACCCGTTGGAACTCCCTAAACGGGACAAATTGGACAATGTCACGTTTTTACCGGCTCTCCTGACGGAGATTTCAGGAGGCCGTTGTCTCCATCCAATTCGTTCATGTCGGTAAAGTCAGCACCTCCTACTCCAACGATGATGAGAGACATGGGCAGATAACTGGCTTTGACAATGGCATGTTTAGTATTTGACATATCACTCAACACGCCGTCTGTCAGCAGCAGTAGAATCATATAAGCCTGAGGTGGAGGACACGGAAAAATTAAATAAAATCTAAGTTTCCGTCAAACTAAAGCTGCTAATAAATTCAAGGCAAAACACTGGCACCTGGTCTAGATGTTACAGATAACAAAACATTTAAAATGTGAATCAAGAATTTATTTGTGAAAATTCACTGTAGGGCTGAAATAAAAAAATAAAAAATACTCATGACCATCTAAAATATCAGCTTCGATAAAGAGTAAAATTTGTGTATTAGCTAACTACCAAAAACATAACACCAGCATATTAAAAGAGTATATTTCAATACAAATCCTGTAAAGCACTAACTATATCATCTTGTAAACTTATAAAATTAAAGCCGTCTTGCTGCTAGAGCAATAATTATTATCGATAATAACTTTTTAAATCTATACTATCCTGATATTCAAAAAAATTCGTAAGGTAAAATGGATTGAGTTTGAGAACATCTGTCAACATCTCAGAACTGAATGTTCAGCAACATAATATGATATCACACAATATTATGTCAGCACATGCTCAAAATAATAAATTTTGGCACATAACCTCACGGTACATTAAAACTTGCTAATATACATATACTCACATGGGCGCCTTTGGCTGCCTCTTCTTGCTGAGCGGCCACGGCAAAACGCGCCACATGATTGATGATTGGGGACGCGTTGGTGGGGGCCGTACAACTGGACGCGTTGAATGCAGTTGGTGTAGGCGGCTAAAACTCCCTCAATGCCTGCATGTGGGGGAGGGGAAAAGCCGTAGAAAGGAAGGGAAAATAAGACAAGAAGATCCCATGAGGGAGGGTTAGAGTGGGTAAAGGCATAGAGGTGTTCAAGAGGACGAAACAGCAAGATGAAAGCAGTGTGAAAGAATGAAAGAAGGAGCTAAGGAGCTAAGGATCTATTAACAGTAGTGCAGACATTTCTTCATTTTCCCCTAACCTATATACATAGAGCAAGTAATAAATCCTAAAGCAAATTGTCATCTAGAAAAAAAGCAGCAAAAGCGATGTATTCTATTCCTTCTATGATGATGGACAAAACTTTACCAGCACAGTATGGATTAGAGGCATTGAAGTTGATGGCAAACTCATGATAGGTCTCGCTAGCGGGAGGAATTCTGGCACCAAATCCAAGAGCAGGGAACATCTTGTCACTGTACATAAAGCAGGACAAAGACAAATAACAAATGAAAAGAGAGTTTCCTTGATGGCTAGCAAGATTAAAAAGCACATATCATTGATCAAATTTTACTATCACAACTAAATTTGAGATCACCTCATGTGTTTGTTGACAATTAACTGTGTCTTTCTACAATAGGTCAAGTAGAACTGAGAAATTCCTGCTTTGCTTCATTGTTTTTACAAATTAAATCATTTAATTTTCTTGTTTTTTCACAAAATCTTTCGACTGCAGCAGAAGAGGATTCGAACAATACGTTACAGACGGACAAATAAAAAAATGCGGTCCTTTAAACACAAAACATGAAAATATTGTAACTGAGAAAACTTTATTTTTAACTAATGTTTTAGTGGAGTTGTGTGTGTGCGTGTGTGTGTTTGTGTGCGTGTGTGTGTGTCCATGTGACTAGGCCTCACCTGTCGTAATCTTGACACACGTCACCCACTGCTCTAATGGCGGCCATGTATTCATTGGGTTGGTAAGGGTGGATGTAGTGGAGAGATGTTTGGTGGGCTGGGTTTCCGTTGGACGCGGTGAAGTCGATGCCGATCTGGAGGGGGGGGGGGAGGAAACCAGGAACATTGTCGTCATCGTAGGACATTGTATTTTGTAGCAAATTGTTTGACGAGGCAACATTTTTTTACCATTTATTTTTCGGACAGAACAAAATTGGACAAGATAAGATAAAACAAGACAAAACAAGACAGATAAAAGTGTTCATATGTTACAATTCCAAATATTGTATAGCAGGTGTTGCCTTGGTCTAGCTCTATCAAGAGTGAATCCAAGGTCCTGCATGTCTCTCGTTTCTTGCCTCATAGAGGAATCAAGTGTGATGATGAGTAAGTATGTTGCTAGAGTATCTCCTTGGATGCCATTGGCAAGGATTTGAAGAATTTATTCAGTTTCTTATTTCATCTGTAGGATTTGTGCCGTTGTATTGGAGTACATAACATGTTGATATTGATAGCATTGACAATTTGCAGAGTGGACTTCGAAAAACCTTCAGTATTTCTGTCAGCTTTCCTTTATGGCTAATAACTCATGGCATCTGTCCGTCTGACTGTCTCTCTCATTCTTTATCTATTTGAATTTGTCTCTCTCTCTCTCCATCTCTCAAATGACATATTATATTGCTAAAACTCAAAAATTCTGACAGGGGAAGTTGAAATAACACATCACTCGAATTCAACATAACGTACAACAGATATATTAATTCACAAGTTCCATAATTTCTTCCTTCTTTCTTATGGTCTGAAAATGTTGGCTAAATTTTACTCAATTTTCGTTCAGAGAAAATGAAATTTGACATGTTGAATAGTTCTCTTTGGATTTTTATGATAATGGTCGACAAGATAGTTGAAAAGTGTTTGACTGAATTTCTACAACAACATGACATCACTGGGCTTCAAACAAAAACATTTTACCAAAATCAGGAGAAAAGAGTAAATGAAACACATAAATTCTACTGTCATTCAAAAAGAAATCCAAACCTACTGTGAAATTGACCTGCATGCCTCCAAAAATGTATTCTAGGAAAGTGTGTTCCTTCACAACCTATGAAAGACATAAAATACACATGTGCTAAAAAATATCAGTGTCAACAACAACAATATCTAAACATGATATTCAAATAACACCAAGTTAAGTAAAAGATAAAAATGGGTTTATAGTCAGTATCTGCACATAAGTGTACATCATTTATCCCCAAGCAGGCCATTTCAGGCCTGGGGAGCATACAGTACACCAGCGTGTTAAGGCGCTTCACACTAACAATCTGCCAAGATCTTTATCTGCCTATAACTTGGTGCTCATTCACACCTGAGTCAAGTGAGGAAAGTAGAGTGAAGTACTTCTCCTAAGGCTACAACATTTGTGTGAAAAAAATCCCACCTGTGCCAGCCACGGGGTTTGAACCAGATTATAAGCTCACAACCCTATGGTTCAGCTACAACGCCTACTTTCACGGAGTCTGAATATACCGAGCTACCCATTTCACTGCTGGGTCAAAAGGAGGGCCACAAATTTTTTTTGCCCAGACAGGGAATCGATCTAGTAAAGTCAGACGCTCTACCAACTGAGATATCAGTGCCTCTATATCACTATAGTGTTTATTACAACTGGAAGCAATACTGCAATACTGGATCACACTACGGACATCACACTGCTCTGTTGCAGACTTTGCCTCCCAGCCACAACTGCCGACCATCAGCACCTGAGTGGGGTTATCTTCAGTAGATGAACAGTGAACAGGTAAGCACCTGTACGGGAGTAGATGATCCCACCCTCCACGAGTCTCCTGCTGCCTTGCAGGCAGGTCTTGGCTGACCAAAGGCTAAGGGAGTTAACCCTGAAAGAAAACAATCTGCTGCCTTGCAGGCCAGTCTTGACTGACAAAAGGCTAAGGGAGTTAACCCTGACAGAAAATAACAAGGCCCGGGAGGGGGCCTCAAGGTGGAAGCCCCACCATCTACCTAGGGTACAGTGGGCTAATCCCCTGCTTATCCAAAACAACCTGATTCTTAGTAATATATACAAGGACCCGGCTTGAACTTTCGAAGATGACTCTGGAAAAGAACACGGACTGTGATTTTTGGAACATGGAATGTTAGGGCAATTAATGGAAAGGAGTTAGAATTGGTTGAAGAAATGGAAAAATTCAAAGTAGACATTTTGGCCATTAAAGAAACAAAGAAAAAACGACAAGGAAAAGAAATTGTAGGACCAAATCATACTTTAATTTTCTCAGGAGTAGATGTCAAAGATAGAGCTAGAGCAGGAGTAGGCCTCATAATGCATAAAAAGCAAGGAATGCTACTAGAAAGTTGGAAATCTGTAAGCCCACGGCTATTAGAGGTAAATATTAAACCAAAAGGAAGAGAAATTAAATTATTAATAGCTTATGGACCAAACGAAGATGCCACCAAAGAAGAAAAAGATATCCTCGAAAATGATTTACAAATAGCTGCAGAGAATCTCAAACCCATTAATGGTTTTAGGAGATTTAAAAGCTAGAGTAGGCAACAATGTAGAAATATCAGGAGGAGTAATAGGTAAAGAAGGAGAGACAACAACTTCTCCACATGGAGAGACACTAATAGATTTTTGCCTAAAAAATAACATGAAAATAGCTAACACATATTTTCCTCATAAAGATATCCACAAATATACACGAGTAAATGAAGACAGATGTGAAAAGTCAATCATTGACTACATAATAGTTAGCAGTTCCCTTTTTTACAGTGCAATGGATGCTATAGTAAGCAGAGGAGCTGAAATATTTAGTGATCATCACCTAGTGATAGCCAAAATGAGATTATTAACTGAAGAAAACAAACAGAAAAGGAAAGAGAAGAAAGCTACTAAACTCAAAATAGAAGAACTAAATGAACCAATAGTAAAAGAGATATACCAATCTAGGATAGAAAGATTTATCAGTGAAAGGAAGATGGATATGAATGATAGCACAATAGAAGAAAATTGGCAAATATTTAAAGAAAAATTCCTCAGTTGTACTGAAGAGGTCTGTGGTAGGAAACAAATTAAAGGAGATAGGAAAAGAACAGCATGGTGGAATGAGAATGTCAAGACTAATATCAAAGAAAAGAAGGATGCCTGGAAGAAATACTTGCAAACAAAAAGACCAAAGGATAGGATAGATTACGTGAATAAAAGAACTATCGCCAAAGCGGAAGTTAGGAAAGCAAAACAGGAACTCTGAGGAACAGTGGGAAGAGTTTGGACAAAGACTTCAAGAAAGCTATTAATGAAATCAAAAGCTGTTCTGGGGAGCGATGAAGAGCATGAGAAAGACCAAAGCATGCCCAATACGACAAATTAAGAATGCCAAAGGAACAATAATGAAAGGAGACAGTGAAATCATGGAAACGTGGAGAAAGTATTTTCAACAATTACATAATCCCTCCAGAACATATGAAACAAGGAATACAGATCAATTAGTAAGAGTAACAAGTAATCCATGCGACAACAGTAGTCTATGAGTTAAAGAGGAAACAGCCAGATGAAAGATAAGCGAAAGAGTGAAAGAAAAGAAGTAGGACCTACCAGCAACAATCAACAACCACGTTCAGGACCTTTCTACCTCTTGACCACTAACTTTTTTACTTTAAACCAATATATTGCGAAAAGCAAAGAAAAGCACAGAACACACTTTAATTATAATAATAATAATAATAATAATAATAATAATAATAATAATAATAATAATAATAATAATATTAAATCTTCATTGTACATTGAAGGCAATTTTTCATTTGACTTACAGCTTGGAAAATCAAAAAAAAACATAATGACATTGACACTTGTAAATTGAAATATAATTCACTTAATGATTTACTAAAGACAGCACAAAATTTTCCCATTTATTTACTGTCCAACTGACAGTACAGTACCACAAAAATAATAGCACTGTATGATTACAAAACTCTTCCTTCCTTACCATGAACAATATGAGAAACGGATGAAAACCAGACAAAATCCTCATCCACGGTTCCGCCTACTATTCAAATAATGATTGGAAAGATTTTTGTCATTTAAGTTTAACCCAAAAATGGAAATTCTCCCTGTGACCACCCCTGTCTACATATTTTCCAGAAATTGTTCCATTGATTTAAAGTTATTTCTAGGTATTTTTTTCCATGAATCTAAAGTAAACGTTGCTATTTCCGGGCATTTTCAAGATCTGGAAACACGGATGAAAATCACCCCTTCTTTTCGCCATTGTGGTCAGGTTGCCAAACTCAGGATCATGAGACCCTGGGTCTGAATCCTGGCATTTGCTAGGTCTGGTGCTGTGTTCCTTGGAACAGACATATAACATATATTTTCTCACTCAACCCAGGGGTAAATGAGCACCAGCATTGGCTGGGGAGTAAATCTTGCAACAGGCAAGCACCCTGTCCAAGACGCGATATTTTATTGCCTACACCATTTCACACTATAGAAACCAGGGAAAGCTCATGTTCTATGCGCAAAATGGTCTGAAGGGAATTTTGACAATTTCGTGCCAAGACTTTCCAAGAGAGTGGCATCCTTGTATCCGACAAAATGAAAGAAAAAAAAAGTCTGGAATTTTCAGTGTCTCAGCTTAATTGAGTTTCAAATATCGTTATTTTTCCTTTCAAAATATTTCAAAGAGTTAATTGAACAAAAGAAGAAATATGATAAACTATAAACTATGTTAAGAAGCGTAAATTAGTTGTTGGTTTACATTGCGCTCTCTTTTCACGGCGAGGTAATTGTGCCGACATGGAGATCGCAGGCTTGATTGTACCTGATGCTATAAGATTTTTTTCAGTCTAATCCTTTGTATTTATCTCATCCTTGTTTCTACTTCAATGTCTATTTCATGTCCTCAGTCATCAGCTTTCGACGTGCCCCACACCTCACCACTGTTTGTCTTTACACATACACATGAGTGTTTCCTTACCTTACAAGAAGTGACGTATATCATGCCAGAGTTTGAGTAGGACTTCTTTTTGGCTTTTTTCTTGGGGTTGATACACGGCCAGGACATCTGAATGATTGGAACATTAATAACATCATTACAAAACAATCATCTCGTTCTTTATTTGTTTCCATGGATGTTTTTTTTGCCCCCCCTCCCCCCGCCCGTAGCATTGGTGACTGAGTGTTTAGGCTGATGTCCCGGGTTCGAATCTAGCAAAGCTAAATCCGTCGTTCTGTTCCTTGCGAAAGACACTTAACACAAATCTTTCCCTCTCAACCCAGGTGCAAATGAGTACAAGCACTAGATTGGGAGTAAAAATCTGCGTCAGAATAGCATCCTGTCTAGGAGGTGATTACTATCCCTATTCCATTTCCCGTTATTAAAACTAGGAAAAGCACCGGCTCTATGGGCCATAACACCTTTATCGGAACTTTACTCCCCCCCCCCAACCTTTTACATTTTATTTTGTACTCTTGTTTTTGTCTTTTCTTCTGTCCTTCCTAAGAATAAGCCAGTTTTTAAGCATACAATGTTTGTACATCAATTACATGAAAATGTGATAGGCGACAAAAAGTGACGCAAAAGTCAGAACAGACATTTGACGTTCTGCCTTCTTTAGTGGAGTTGTCACTAATTGTCGCTTATCTTTTTTTTTTTTTTACTTCACCTCACTGTGGCACACAAACGAATGAATATAACACCACGTGAAGCAGGAGACAACGGTTAGACAGGATAACTACAGTAGCTACTTGTTTGTTTATTTCTTTCCTGTTCTATCCACCATTTGCAGTGATCTCAGGCAGGGTAATTTAAGAGGAAACAGCAAACTATAAGACTATATAAAAGAATAGAAAAAAAGAAGTAGGACTTACCTGTAACATCTGCCAACTGTTTACACAGCAATAACAAACTAGGTCATAATTGCAAACTAGGCCATTCAAACAGTACTAAAAGGCTAGAAAGGTAAACGCATACAATGAATGGGGAAAGGAGGCTAAATACAGTAGAAGTAGCGAAAGCTAGGGAAAAACAATAGAAGTGAAAGTAGTGAGGACAACCACAATAGAGAGAGCCAACCAGCTGCAGGCATACACACGACAATGACACGGACCTCTCCACGAGAAGCTTTCATCATCTCCTCCATCGTTGTTGTAAATCCACCAATGTAATCATGAGAACCGTCGCTGTCCCAGTCATAACAGTCAATCTGGAAACAAGACAGGCAAAATACTAAATGTAACATGTGGGGCACATTTCACTGTTTGTTTGTGGGTGTGGATAGATAAACTTTAACTGATTTTTATTTTGTAAATAACTTCAGCACACAAACATGATTAAAGTTTGATTATGCATCAGTGTTATTGAAGTAGTTCCAAGACAACATTACACTGCACTGCATAGACACATAGAATTACAAACACCTATTATTACAAACAGCACACACGTTTCATTATGCCCTTTTCAAAAGACACCAGCACCTACAAACGAAACAATTTTTAACTTCGAACAATTACTGCTTTGATGTTGCTTAAATATGTACAAATGAAGGAGAACAACATCATGAAAAGAACAACATTTTTTTCATATGACAATCCATCTATTGAGACCGTGGCATGTTGACCATATTTCTACATATGCAAACAGGAATTATTCCATAATTTTCAAGACAAATGTCGACTTTTAAAGAGGCAAATATGTTCTTTAAGCTTTCTTCAAAGCTATTGATATCGAACTACAAATGCTATTGATATAAAACTACAGAAACCATTGGTACAAAATTACAGATCCTATTGACATAAAACTTCAGATATTGTTGGTGCAAAACTACAAACACTATTGGTATAAAACTACAGATCCTATTGATATACAACTACAGATACTGTTGATATACAACTACAGATACTGTTGGTACAAAACTACAGATTCTATTGATATAGAACTACAGATACTGTTGGTACAAAACTACAGATCCTATTGATATAGAACTACAGATACTGTTGGTACAAAACTACAGATCCTATTGATATAGAACTACAAATACTGTTGATATAAAACTACAGATTCTATTGATATAGAACTACAGATACTGTTGGTACAAAACTACAGATTCTATTGATATAGAACTACAGATACTGTTGGTACAAAACTACAGATTCTATTGATATAGAACTACAGATACTGTTGGTACAAAACTACAGATTCTATTGATATAGAACTACAGATGCCGTTGATATAAAACTACAGATGCCGCTAATACAAAACTACAGATACTGTTGATATAAAAATATAGATGCGTTTAATACAAAACTACAGATACTGTTGATATAAAAATACAGATGCCGTTTAATACAAAACTACAGATACTGTTGATATAAAACTACAGATGCCGTTAACACAAAACTACAGATACTGTTGATATAAAAATACAGGTGCTATTGATATAAAACTACAGATACTGTTGATATAAAAATACAGGTGCTATTGATATAAAACTACAGACGCTATTGATATAAAACTGCAGACACTATTGATCTAATACTAAAGAATTAAAATTTCGTTGAGCTGCGAATCTATGAAGTCAATATCGGAAAAACAAAACAAAAAAAGGTAAGTAGTTACTTACTTCACAAGGCAAGGGACAAAGGTATTGACGATCATGAACGACAGAAGGTGGGCGCAGGAGAATGAACAAAAGAAAAAAAAAGAAGTTCAAACAGGAAAACTGAAATAACTAAATTGAGGAAGAGAGGAAAATAACTTTTCAACAGTCACTTATGACCAATATCAAAGATCAACAACAGACAGAACATCTTCAGCAAATGCCTTAGGCCCATAGCTCTAGGAAGAGCATAGGCCATCGATGACACCCCACCATCGCACATCGCACTCTGTACTGGGCTGCCTGCTGAATTCTTGTCCAGTTGGTTCCCAGCATCCTTATCTGGGAAGAGCATACGACTCTGTTCTGGGCTGCCTGCTGAACTCCCATCCAGTTGGTTCCCTGCATCCTTATCTCGTCTTCAACGTCTCGCCTCCAGGTGTTGCGAGGTCGGCCTCTCTTCCTTTTCCCCTGCGGGTTCCAGGTCAGGGGCTGGCGAGTGGTGCGGGGTGCTGGTTTCCTGAGGGTGTGTCCAATCCAACCCCACTCTCTCCGCATGATTTATTTGGCCACTGGTTCCTATTCTGCACGCTGCCAAAGGTCTTCATTTCTCATTCTTCATATTCTTCAGCAAATAGCGGAGTACATTAAGTCATGATACGGTTCATGAATTTGAATACAAAAAACTTTGCCTTACAAACCTTTATTCCCTGCTGTTTGTTTCCACCACACAGACTATGTACCGACAGGGTGACTGGCCTCAAGATGGATTCAAGTTGTTTTTCACAACCTGAAATTGAGACGAGAGAAAAAAGTTATACTACTAGAGCGTTTCCCAAACTGTTATAAAAAAATACCAGTAACAAAACTAAACACATGCAGCAAGGCAAGGGGCATGTTGACAGCGACGGATAAGGACATGAAATAAATATTGAAACCTGATAGGGACAAAGACTGATAATTTCTATACAATTCATTCAATTGTTGCATCGTTTTGCTCACTGTTTGTGCAAATATCAATTCAATAAATACTTTTCACTCTGCCGTAGTGGCTCAAAGGCTGATATTAGAGAACGTCAGTGAATCTTGGAAAAACAGCTACAATTGGAAAGAAGAGAAATTTCACTCATGACCTAAAAACAAGGAATGAGCCCAGACAAATGGACATAACCTGGACATGCTCTTGAGACAGGCAACACTAGTAAACTACGAATACCTTTCTCTACCTATGGCCAAATATATTCCTTCGCACCAATTGTAGCATAACAGAGTGATCACCATTCCAAACTGAAACCTACAAAGTAACGGGGACTCAAAAAGGATTTGACAAAAACAGCACAATATATAAATTTTAAAAAAAGAGTTGGAGCATATCCTGGTTTCTGTGGCGTGAAGATAAAAATCACCTACAGGACAGGAAGTCTGTCACAGGTTTTTACTCCCAAGCTATTTCTGGTGCCCATTTGCAATTGGGTCGAATAGGGAAAATGTGTGTTAAGTGTCTCTCCCAAGCGATGCAACATTGGACCTAGCATTGCAGGGGACTCGGTGGTCACAAAGTCTCTCAACCAAAAAGGTTGTGGGTTCAAGCCCGGGCAGGTTGAAAAGTTTTCTCAATTTTTTTTAGAGTGAAATCTACTCCCCTGGTCCAGGTAGACGGACGATAAAATGGAGGTCCCGTGTGCAGATCACAACACTCTGTGCACGTTGAAGTTCCCTTGGCTGTTTACAGGGCAGTTTGGGCATAATTTTTCATAAATCCTACCCAAAACCCCTGAGATCACCTCAGTTGTGGATGTGGGTAAAATCACAGTACCTCCTGACCCCAAGTCCGGCAACCTACCAACTTAACCACTGTCACCATGATTATCGCATTATAACTGTTTTGCTTAAATTCATAAAAAGTCTCTGGTCACAACCCCCAGCTACATCATTTTATCAATCACAACACATTCTGTACTTACAACTTACAAAGAGACAAGAATGGAGGTCTTACCTCTGTACGATGAACGACTTGCCATCCTCCATCCATGGTTCCTCTCTGAATTTCCAGGTACGGGTCAGACTTTCCCAAGAAATCCTAGGAATAAAAATTGCAGCAAAATGGCAAGTCACGCACAAAACAAAGGTACATTTCATTTTTCTGCATTTGAATTACAAAATACGTGAGTAATAATTACACACAGGGTTGGTTATGGTGAACATTTCTTGTGTGCAACATATCCCTTCACAAAATGGGAGGTTCTGGGTGCATCACAATAAAGTGGACAATGAAAAAAGAAAGCAATTATATCACATTTTAGTCAATAGTATGCCTTTAGAAAGAGATGTGTTTCTTTTGAATGCATTTAATGCCGTTGATTGCCTTTAATTTTTGTTTGTTTGTTTAATTGAAATTAACCCCATCCACCATTGTGGTGATCTCAGGGTGAATTAAGAGGAAAAAGCAAGATAATAGCGAAGTGGAAGAGTAAAAGGAAAAAAGTAGGACCTACCAGCAGCACCCGCCAACTGCCCGTGATTGCCTCAATGTTATTGGCAAATTGTTCCGTATGATAGCAGCGAAAGATGAGAACATATGCCTTCATGATAGAGACACAGGATCATTCCATTGAGAGGGTGGTGTCGTGCCTTAGTTTTTTAACATGGAAAGACTACAGACCAGAATGTTTCATTGACTGGTAATTTGTTGTTTGTCTTTTACAGTCACATGGACATTTTTTTCAGGATTTCAGGAAAGGCATGGGCTATTGTCAAAGGAAGTTCATGAAATGTGCACAAAAGGATCTCTGACAACTATCACACAAAATTTTAATGAACAACAACAATCTAAAAATAAAACCATTTTCATTTCAATGATGGTATAAAACCCTCTTGTGACTCATGAGGTGAATGCTATGGTTCAACAACTGTTAACAATAGAAAAAAAAAAAAAAAAAGAACAATTAACATGACTCTGTAATATAGGCGGGGAACTTAGTAGTCCTCAGACAAGGTGTCATCCTCTCAACCAAAAGGTCAGAGGGTTCAAGGCCCGGCAGGTTGAAATATATGTTCACAAGTTTTTCCGAGTTAAAACTATCCCCCTCCCCCCGATCCAGGTAGTTGGATCGGCACATAGTCCCATCAGTAACAGACGATTAAAAGGCCGGTTGCATAAACAGATCCCAACACTCTGTACCCGTTAAAGATTCCTTGGCTATTTACAGGGCGGTTCGGGCAAAATTCAAAATCACTACCAAAAACCATGTTATCACCTTAATTGTGGATGTGGGTAAAATCAAATCAAATCAAAGTAATTATAGGCAATACAGTTTTATTTTTTCTTTCAAAGCTTTCAACATACTCATATCGACGGTGAAAGTCGCAAACTGTGTAACTCCAATTTTGAATGTTTTAAGAAAATCAAGAAAATGATGCTACGCTTTTTAATCTATTTTCACAGACACACACAGCTTGCAAGTGTCAAAAACTAGACACCATAGGGATACACAGTTTGAAAGTGTCAAAAACTAGACCCAATAGGGATACACAGTTTGAAAGTGTCAAAAACTAGACCCAATAGGGATACACAGTTTGCAAGTGTCAAAAAAACCCAATAGGGATAGTTTGCAAGTGTCAAAAACTAGACCCAATAGGGATACACCGTTTGAAAGTGTCAAAAACTAGACACAATAGGGATACACAGTTTGAAAGTATCAAAAACTAGACCCAATAGGGATACACAGTTTGCAAGTGTCAAAAACTAGACCCAATAGGGATACACTGTTTGCAAGTGTCAAAAACTAGACACAATAGGGATACACTGTTTGCAAGTGTCAAAAACTAGACCCAATAGGGATACACAGTTTGCAAGTATCAAAAACTAGACACAACAGGGATACACTGTTTGCAAGTGTCCAAAACTAGACACAATAGGGATACACAGTTTGCAAGTGTCAAAAACTAGACACAATAGGGATACACTGTTTGCAAGTGTCAAAAACTAGACACAATAGGGATACATGGATTGCTCATTTCTTTTGGTTCCTGTGCCACAGAATCCTAACTAGACAGAGCATAGGGGCATCCAAATGTTAAAAAAGCGAAACAAAATGGTGTTACTAATTTTAGACTTACACGGTTTGTGGCTTTCACCGTCGATATGTAATTGTTGATAGTTTATATTGTTCATTTTCAGTTCCCAAATGAAAAAAGGGAAGAAATTATTGATACAAACTTTTCTGTCTCACTACAATACAAGCACAGCAATCGAGTTGGAATGATAAAATAATTAAAAAAATCGGTTGTTTTAGAACATGTACTCACTTTGTTGTCCAACTTCTTAGCTGAGAAGAAAATGTTTGCGATTTCTCCTCCTTCTTTCACCTCTTCACTCCTGATCTGTTGGAAAAGTTTCATTATAACATAATTTTTGTTTTCCTTTCACTTTCAAAATTTCACACACATTGTATTTCAACCTTTCATTTTTTTTCTATCTTACAAATGTTGAAACAATGAAGTCAAGTCGTTCAGGAATATTTAAAAGATCTGTATATAGATCTTCCTACACAACAGAGACTCCAGTCCTTTACAAACAGCTGTCTGAGGCGCATTGTGGGCGTACGTTGGCCTGACACCATCAGCAATGCAGACCTTCAAGAGAGGACCAAGCAGTTCCCAGTTGAAAGAGAATTAAAGAATAAGAAGTGGAGATGGATTGGTCATATAATGAGAAGATCATGATCCAACATAGCCAAACAAAGCTTGACATAGAATCCACAAGGGAAAATATCTAGAGGGCGACCAAGAATGACCTGGAGAGAGATTGAGATGGAGATGGCGAGACAGGAAAATCTGGGGAGAGTTGCAGAAGTTGGTGTATAATAGAGATGACTGGCAGCTCTTTGTTGATGGCCTGTGCTCCATGGGGAGCTGAGAGGCAAAGAAGATAGATCTTCCATCTACAATGCAGTAGAAAAATGTACAAGTGTAATTATTGACGTGACTCTACATGTTTTTAAGCTTCAAAGAGTCGATGACATTCCTCCATCTACTTCCTGGCTTGGTTTCATGTAAACAAAGGCAAAAGAAAACTTTTTATTTGTTTGTTTAAATTTGTTTCAAAACATATTTTCATCATGCTTATTGTATACAGCTTGACACTTCACTGAACCGCCATCTCATACCAATCACAATGCGACAGTTTTATTACTATTCACATGGAGTAACCCCCTTGGCTCTTTGACCACATTCAGCTGGTATTGTCTTCCACTGTTTTATCAGAGTCCGCAGAGCTAACATTCTCTTCACCTGTATCCTGCCATTAAGCACTAAATCTTGGGAAGTCGTAGACACTGTCACTGATGCTCATAGCAACTTTCAGGCCGACTTCTAAAGGTTTAATACTTCACACAGAATTCAGCCTATTCTAGATCCTTGGCCACAGTGACATAAGCCCTTGGCTGAACCAAATGTCACATTGCTTCAATTTACATCTAACTTCTAGCACTGGCAAATGCCATATTGGGTTTATTTACATTTTAGCACTGGCAAATATCATGTTGGTTCAATTTACAAATTACATCCAGCATCTGGCAAACTGGCAAACATCATGTTGGTTCAATTTACAAATTACATCCAGCACTGGCAAACATCATGTTGGTTCAATTTACAAATTACATCCAGCACTGGCAAACATCAAGTTGGTTCAATTTACATCTTAGCACTAGGAAATGTCAAGTTGGTTACATCTTAGCACTGGCATTTCAAACACAAATTTAGAATAACGTATTATTTTTAGGGGGACTTTTTCCCCCAGGTACAACATCTAAGAAGAGACACCCTGTCTTAGTTGAACGAAACTTTGCTTCGAGACAGCTAATGATTTTATCACACTGATTACGATTCTCTCCTAAAAATTGTAGAATAAGTTGCACTGCAAATCTTCACTCTAAACAGGATAAATTAAGAAGAAAGTATAACGCTAGCAGAAGAGCATAACACTAGCATAATCAGGGATCAGATCTAAATCAACACTCGCATGTCTTCAGTAAAGGACGAAAATAACTCACAGTGATGGTTCCTTGGCCTGCCTTCGACTTGCCATCTTTCAGAACCAGTGGTTTGACATACGGCGTGTTGGACACAAGCTGGGAAGAGAGAGCAATTTTTTCACGGGGTCATTGAAAGCTATGAAAGCTTATTTAATTATAATGGTAAATTTGATGTCAATGATCTAGGGGTGACAGCTGGTCTCGTTCGTTTCAATCCCAGTTTCATTATGCCTAACTTTGTTGACCTTGGAAAAGGCACTTTAGACGTTTTTTCCTCACAAAAGGCAGGTGTGAATGGGTACCAACTACGCTTTTCTTTCGATTTTTTGCTTAAGAAAGGAAGATAAAGACAAAACTTCATGCTTAAGATCATCTTAAAGAGGCAAAGAATTAAGTTGTTTTTTTATATGTACATGTAATGCTGTTTATAAGTTTTACATTAATAAAGTCACGTTTTTTATATTTACCTGTCCCAAAGTGCACTCTATTTGTCCCAGAAAATCATCATCACTCAAAGTATAGGAAACATTATCTATGTCATAGACTGCTATCTTGATTTTCTGGACTTCTTCAAAATAGTAGTTTACTTTGAAGGATGTTGCAAATTTAGGGTCAAGACAGTTTTTTACATTTTCAGTTCGACCAACCTGGAAAAAAGAAAACGACATGTTTTTCTTTTCTGTCCAATTCATTATTTATTATTCCTTAGAATCCATTGATGCTTTTGTTTGTTTCATTGAAATTTACCCTATCCGCCATGTCGGTAATCTCATGGCGAATTAGAAGGAAACAGCAAGATGAAAGATAAGTGAAAGAAGGAAAGGAAAGAAATACAAACACAGGAAAGAGTTGCAGCGAGTTAATGATTAATGTCAGAAAGCATTCATATTTCTGTTAAAGCAAAAATTTCTCATCAGTTGTTGCTTTATTTGTCATGTTGAACAATACAGAGAAAAGATGAGATTGCTGATGCAACTCTTTAGATGAAAAACCCAAAAGTACTTGCCAAGGGAAAAGCAAAGGAGTAAATAAATGAATAAATCTATTGATTACAAAATAGAGGGGAAGATCTGTAAGGAAATAAGTGTTACATTAAAAAATATATAATATAAAGCGGTATGTAATATGTTTTAATATGTAATATGCATATATCTGTAGACACGTTGAGATATCATATATATGTGCTTCAAGATTCATTTTAAAAATGCTTATGAGCTTATTTCAGAACGTTTGCAGTATGTCATTCTAAATAGCAAAAAACAACAACCCAAAAACCCAAACCAGTCATCAACCCATTTTGTTTCATTGTTTGATGCTCTGAAGTTATAAGCTCAGCTATAGAAGGATCCAAAAGTTGGGGCTGTGACTCCAGTAGATCACGGAAGCAGTTTTAAAATGAATTTTCTGTTAAAGAGAATTACTCATCATAATATTCATCCATTTAAAAAAAATTATAAATCAAACAAAGTGGGGTTTTTTTAAAATGGTGTATTCAAGAAATTTTATTTCTTAACATACCACATAAACCATAATTTTGTGAAGCAGTGATGAAGATTTCAGTTAGATTTCAATATTAGAAGCCCAAAATTTCTATGTTACACTTACTCGCAGCAAACTTACCTCATTCATCTGTCCATTGCCCCTTGCCATGTACAGAGCGGCACAAGGGTCTGATTTAGACAGTGTATCTTTGTTCAGGAGATTCTTGCACTCAATACGAATTTCCACTTTGGAAACGCACTCTTCTACTTGTTTTGGAACATTCATGCCTGGATAAGCCATTTTGCCTTATATTGAAGTAAAGACTACAAAAAAGTACTTGTCTTTCTTGCCTTTGTTCTCTTTATTTGTTCACTCTGGTGCTTTCTCAGAATCGATACAAAGACTACAATAAAGAGTCAAAGAAAAATGTTAAATATCAAACTGAAAATCAACAATCTAATAATAAATACAACACGTGTTTATCTAGGTTTAGGAGATTTATGATTAATACAAATGAATGAAAAGTGCATAAAGGGGTGGTACTGCAACTGGAATAACCACTCTCAATCTTTAGAATGACTGATTAAAAATACATATTTTAAAAATAATTTTCTTTAAAATAAACAATTTTAACCAAAGCCGTTGAACTCGGCATGTCTAAATTAGCTGAAAGATAGGAAAAATGTGTTTATCGCATGGTTGCCTAAGAAATGCCGCCATCTTGGAGTTTCGTTCCGAAAATATCATCAATTTTTCCATCTGTGTAAATTTCATAACAAAAAGATTGTTTTGCAAAATTTGAAACGACATTGAAATTCGCTACTGGGTGAAATTTTGTCGGTATTTGTTCACATATTTCACGTTTCTCATTTCCTTAATGTTCATTATACTATATTTAAATTTAGAATCTATGTCTATAAATTTCTATGTTGAAATTATTCAGTTTTAGGTTTATTACAGAAACGATAAAAAGACACAAAAAAACGTAATATTATGAAATTGCGATCGTATGGCACTTTTAAAAATAATCTGTGTATAATTCTTTATTGGTTGTTCTTTGCGAATTAAAGGCTCTATTGCTAGGCCGCTGAAAGTAAACCTATTTTGCAATCTACATGATCACAAGATTGTTTTTATGTGAGGAATATGAGGTCTTGAATCTGACTTTTAATAATCTTTAAATGATCTAATTTTAACTCAAACCACTGAACTTAGCATGTCTAAAATTAGCTGAAAACAAAAAAAGAAAAATGTGTTTATCATATAATTGTCATGGAAATACTGCTATCTTGGAGTTTCATTCTGAAAATATGGTCAACTTTTTCAATTTTCGGCAAATTTCATAGCAAATTAATTTTTAAAAAATTTGAAACGATAATGAAAATCGATGCTGGGTGAAATTTTGTATTTCTTCATTAATGCTACCAATACTGGGGACAATCCGACTAGAACATATAAAGAATAATAAATCATTTGTCAAAAAGTAAGATATTGAGAAAATCGCATTTGAAGTTTTCCTGAAATGTAAATTACTAAAATAAAAAATGAGAAAACAATGAGGTTTTGATACACAATAAGTGTGTAATGTGACTTCTTTTAGTCATAAATGCTTCTAACAGGAATGAGCCTATCAAAACCTAAAAATGTCTTAAATTGATATCTTGAAACCAATTCAAGTTTTAGGACCTGTAGCTCATAATTATAGTAGAATCTATAGCGTTTTTATCAGGATGTGAAGATAATGACAAAAGATAAGATGAAAATAGGAACAAAGACGAGACAAATACAAAGAATAGACAGAAAAAAATCCTGGCCACCATGGAGATCGAACCCGCGACCTCTGAGTCAAACCAATCACTTTGCCATGAAAAGAAAGCGTGTTACCAACCGAGCTAACTACGCTCCCCTTCCGACGTACCCCTTGCCTCACAATCTGTCTTTGTCCATGTTTTGTCAGGATGGTAGCGATACAGCGGGGTCGACCTTAGAAACGCCTTCTGAGAAACGGTCCGCCTAAGTATCAGCTGAATATAAAACCACCACCAGTACTGGAGGTAGGCCTTACTGGGTTCGAGCCCCACTGCAGGCATTTCGTTTTTTTCCTTGGTCAAGAAATTTACCCTAATTGCCCACTTGGTCAACACAGGTGACTCTGTCGCATTGAGCGCAAGCTCGATGGTTGTCTATATTCCTTTCTCTAAAGAAATTGGAATGCCAGGCAGGACACCTGTCGGTGCCTACGCGGATGCATACTAATTTTGAATGTATTTTTTCTGCCATTAAGGACCATAACCTGAGAACAAAAAAAAATGCTTTTCGTCATTAGTATCATAGCTATGGCCGAATACGGATGAAGAATCAAGTAGCGTTTCGGTACTCAAGTATGTGCTCTTGATAGGCATGTTTTCTCTCACTCTCTCTACCTTTCTGTATCTGTTCATTAATCTGCAAAGGCCTATCCCACAGATGAGTGTTGTGTGTGTTTTTATCTTTGTCTTGTGTTTCTCTCTTTCTCTCCCACTCTCGAGGGAGGCTGGTGGGTACAACTGGTAGTTGGTAGGTCATACTTCTTTATTTTTCACTCTTTCGTTCGTCTTTCATATATTGCTCACCGAGATCCATTTGCCATCGCTTTCTAAGTCTATCTTCGTTTTGTGTTTTTCTCTCATGTGTGTGTGTGTGCCCCCACGCCCCCCCCTCTATCTCTCATGTATTTGCTTTTCCAATGACTTTCGCTTTGTCGTCTACAGAACATAAGATTTGACAACACACATGCATGCACGCACATACACAGTCTTTGTCTGTCTGTCTCACCCACATCACTTATTAATATTATTCAGTATTCAAGGAGCGGATGAATGCGCATGATGTGCTGTGACGTCACCAAGGCCACTCCAATGTCAGCTGTGTAGAAGTACTCTAGAAACACAGAGAGAGAGAGAGAGACAGAGAGAGAGAGAGAGAGAGAGGGGGGGTACACTAAAGATCGAGAAAGATAGACAGAGAGAGAGAGAGAGAGAGAGAGAGAGAGAGAGAGAGAGAGAGAGAGAGAGAGAGAGAAAGAGAAAGAGAGAGAGAGAGAGAGAGAGAGAGAGAGAGAGAGAGAGAGAGAGAGAGAGAGAGAGAGAGAGAGAGAGAGAGAGAGAAGACAGATAAACAGACAGACAGAGAAAGAGAGAGAGACAGAGAAAGATCGAATCGTGCATGTCACATCCTTCCTAGATTCACATACAGATCTAGAGTGGTCTCACGTCAGTACAGCTACCTAAGGACCAGAAGCGGAGGTCATGTAAATAAAAGAACCTATTTGTGTAATAAATCATCCTATGGCACTGGAAGATATATAATACAATATATATATAATATAAAAATAGTCTCTCTTGTAATAAATATGACCCATTTGTGTAAACTGTGCATTTTGATTTGTTGATGCCAAGAATGCCCCAAATTTCCTTACAACGTCAACACGGCCACTGTATCAATAGCTGAGCTATTTTCAACAGCAAAACAGTCATCTACTGTAAGAAAAATACGATCACAACAGATTCTTGATGTGCTGAGGACCATTCATCATTAATGGCTAACAGCGCCGACGTCAATTTGCAATTAAATTAATGGCAAACAGAGCTGGCCCTAGACTGGAATCTAGATCTAGACTAGGTTCAAAATCTACATATATTCTAGATTTAGATATAGCCAAGATCTAGATCTATCTTAGCCTTGATCTGGATCTAGATCTATATCTAGATCTAGTTGGCAAATGAAAAGAAGTCTTACAAACATCTGAAACTGAATCCTGCATCTGGACTTTGATTTAGATCTAGATCTTCTATAAAAATTGAAAATGATAACCTAATCCTATAAATCTTATCTAGAGCATGGATAAATATATCTATTAAGCGTATATAAATATATGTAATTTATAGAATCTAGATCTAAATCTAGATATCTACATTTTCTATAAAATATAGTAAATCATGTTCTTTGAATCAAGAGCTAGCGTCACTGGTCTATAAATTTAGACGTAAATAGATAGAATTAGATTTTTATACTGATTTAATAATGACAATACCATCAAGTAAGACAACAGGCTTTCTAAAAATGTCCAAGAATAACTAGACTAGATCTAGATCTACTTGCTCTGGCTTCTATTTCGATTGACAATAGTAAAAACATACATTTCGTATTATTTTGCAAGAAGGTAAGAAGTTTGCGCAAGTCGCTGCAAACAGAAATATATTAGAAGTCTAGATCGAAATGTAATTATAATATCGCATTTCATCTCTCATTATTCATGTTGTCAACTTTTTGTTGTTGTAATATAAATGTAAAACTGTTTTCATGTGTAGCTGGTGAAAAGATCACAGACGTAATACATGCCTAGCATTTCCCAGAAATTTATACAGATTTCTCAAAAGATTTGGACAAAGTAAATCACAGTGGATTACTGATAAAATTGGATAGGTATAGATCTAGTATTCAAGCTCTCTTCTCGAATGAATCACATTGTCTGTTTTGTAGTGAACACACAAGATAATTGTTGAAAGTTGAAGGTGTTGAATTTAATCCAAAATCAGTACGTTCATATGTCCCACAGGGAACTGTATAAGGTCATCTATTCCTCGTAGTAATATACTGGTGGCCTATATACCGGTATCAATGATATTGTAACATATGTTGATATTGACCAAAACCTCTCACCAGATTGCAAACTAATATTTTTTGATAGTCTATTGTATAGAAAAATAAATAACATGGAAGATTAGAAAATATCAGTATTTATTATTACAAAAAGGATCTAAACACACTGCAAGAATGAGAGAGAAAGTGAAAAATGGAGTTACACACAGATACATGTCATGTATTAAAAGGTATGTGCAAAGAAGTAAAAAAAATACACTGACTATTAGATACATAACCAAAAAACTAAACATAACTAACAGTGGAAAATACGTAGGAGCTATAAATGACAAAAATTACAATGGAAAGAACAACAAGAGCACTATGTAGAAAAGCAAACGGCCTTTTGGCCTTCCTTGCAAGAAACCTTTACAATTGTCCCAAAAATGTCAGAGAAAAGTGGTACAAGGCTGTATTAAAGCGAATCTCAGATGATGGTCGCAATAAACAAGGGACCCACACCAACAGACCTACATACAATCAATTGAAAAAATGCAAAAAGATGCTTTGTGACTAACAATTATACATACCCTTAATAAAATACCAAAACCAATATGAATCAATTGCAATGGATACTTTAGAAGAAATTAAATGAATATTTTCTATGAAGCTTTATATGACCAACTGTTTATTCCATTAGGTCAGCTTAAATTTAATAGAAGAACAACCAGACCAGGCTGTCATACACATGGTTCCATTTTCAAACATTGATTGTCACCTATACACATTTACTCTAGTACAGTAAGGCTGTGGAATGGACTCAGCAGTAGCACTGAAGACTTTAAAAACAGAATTAAACACATCACTTTAATATCCCAATTGGATTTAACAGTTTTGGATTAAATTAGAGTATTCGCGTTGACGTAGTAGTTGTACAGTAGTAGTAGTAGTAGTGGTAGTAGTAATAATAGTAGTAGTAATAATAATAATAGTAGTAGTAGTAGTAGTAGTAGTAGTAGTAGTAGTAGTAGTAGTAGTAGTAGTAGTAGTAGTAGTAGTAGTAGTAGTAGTTGCAGCAGTAGCACCGTCACCAATGGACTTAGGATTAACTGTCCTAGAAAAATCAGAGCTCTAGACCTTTATAGTAAATGGGAATCTTTGAGCTTTGGAGAAATGTTAGTAGCCAAAAAAAAACAATTTGAACAATTTCATTTAATGGTTATAATATTAGCTTGAGATTAACTTTAATATCAAAAACAAGATTCAATTTTTTTTCTCTTTTACCGTTATCTATGAGCTTAGGACTAACTGTCCTAGAAACATCAGAACTCTAGGTCTTTTTAGGACTTGGTAATCTTTGAGCTTAGGAGAAATGTTAGTAGCCAAAAACCCCCCAACAATTTGAACAATTTCATTTAATGGTCATAACATAACCTTGAGATTAACTTTAATATAAAAAACCAAATTCTTAACCTTTTTTTATTGTCATCTATGGGCTTAGGACTAAATGTGCTAGAAAAATCAGAACTGTAGTCTTATTTGGTACTTGAGAATCTTTGCCAAAAAAAAGAACAATTTCAACCATTTAATTTAATGCTCATATATGAGCTTGAGATTAACTTTTAATATTAAAAACAAGCTTTTTAAAATATTTTCTTCTACCGTGCTCTATGAACTAAAGACTAACTGTTCTGGGAAAAAAATCAGAACCTTAGACCTTTCCAGTACTAGGGAATTTTAGAGCTTAGGAGAAATGTTAGTAGCCAAAAAGCATCAATTTGATCAATTTCATTTAATAGTTATAATATAAGCTTGAGATTAACTTCAATATAAAAATCAAGATTCTAAATCTTTTTCTTCTACCTCAATCTATGTGCTTAAGACTAACTGTCTTTTTTTAAAAATCAGAACTCTAGACCTTTTTAGTATTTTGAGAATGTTTGAGCTTAGGAACAATGTTAGTAGCCGAAACACATAGATTTGAACAATTTCATTTAATGGTTATAATATAAGCTTGAGATTAACTTTAATATCAAAAACAAGCTTCTAAACCTCCTTTTTTACTATCGTTTATGGGCTTATGACTAACTGCCCTAGAAAAATCAGAACGAGACTTTTATAGTAAATGTGAATCTTTGAACTTTGAGAAATGTTAATTAGCTTAAAAAACAAGAATTTCAACCATTTCATTTAATGGCCATAATATTAGCTTGTGATAAACTTTAATATAAAAAACAATATTCTAAACCTTGTTTTTTTACCGTCATCTATGTTCTTAGGACTAACTGTCCTAGAAAAATCAGATCTCTAGACCTTTTCAGTACTTTGGAATTTTGAGCTTAGGAAAGATGTTACTAGCTCAAAAAAACCCCCAACAATTTGAACAATTTCATTTAACGGTCATAACCTTGAAATTAACTTTAATATAAAAAAACAAAGTTCTAAACCTTCTTGTGTTTACCGTTATCTGTGAGCTTAGGACTAACTGTCCTAGAAAAATTCAAACCTCTAAACCGTTTTAGCATTTGGGAATCTTTGAGCTTAGGAGAAATATTAGTAGCCAAAATACAACAATTTGAACAATTTCATTTAATAATCATAATATAAACTTGAGATTAACTTGTATGAAAAATAAGATTCCAAATCATTTTCTTCTACCATCATCTATGTGCTTGAACTAACTGTCCTACAAAAATCAGAACTATAGACCTTTCAGTACTTGTGAAACTTTGAGCTTAGGACAAATGTTAATAGCCAAAAAACAAAACAATTTCAACCGTTTCATTTAATGGTCATAATATGAGCTTGAGATTTACTTTAATATCAAAAACAAGATTCTATTTTTTTCTTCTTATTGTAATATAACCTTAGGATTAGCTGTCCTAGAAAATTCAGAACTCTAGTGACCTTTTCAATACTTGGAAATTTTTGAGCTGAGGAGAAATGTTAGTTGCCAAAAATAACAATTTGAACAATTTCATTTAATGGTCATAATATAAGCTTGACATTTACTTTAATATCAAAAACAAGATTCTAAAATTACCTTTTTTACCGTCATCTATGAGCTTAGGACTAACTGTCCTAGACAAATCAGAACTCTACACTTTTTTAAAACTTGGGAATCTTTAAGCTAAGGAGAAATGTTAGTTGCTAAAAGATAACAATTTGAACAATTTCATTTAATGGTTATAATGTAAACTTGAGATTAACTTTAATATAAAAATCAAGATTCTAAACCTTTGTTTTTACCGTCATCTATGAGCTTCAGACTAACTGTCCTGGGAAACTCAGAACTCTAGACCTTTATAGTAAATGCGAATTTTTGAGCTTAGGAGAAATGTTACTAGCCAAAATACAACAATTTCAACCATTTCATTTACTTCCCATAGTATGAGCTTGAGATTAACTTGAAATTACAAAAACAAAAGTCTAAATCTTTTCTAAAATTGCAATCTATGACGATTAACTGTCCTAGAAACGTTAGAACTCTAGTCCATTTTAGTAGATGAGAATTTTTGATCTTAGGAGAAATGTTAGCAGCCAAATAACAACAATTTCAACAATTTCATTTAATGGTCATAAGATAAGCTTGAAATTAACTTTAATATGAAAAACAACATTCTAAATCTTTTTCTCATTCCGTGATCTATTAGCTTAGGATTAACTGTCCTAGAAAAATTAGAACTTTAGACCTTTATAGTAAAAAGAGAATCTTTGAGCTTTGGAGAAATGTTAGTAGGACAAAATTCAACAATTTCCACCATTTCGTTTAATGGTCATAATATAAGCTTGAGATTAACTTTAATATCAAAAACAAGATTCTAAATATTTTCCTTTACCGTCATCTATGAGCTTAATACTTATTGTTCTACAAATATCAGAACTCTAGACCTTTTCAGTACTTGGAATTTTTTGAGCTTAAGAGAAATGTTAGTAGCCAAAAAACAATTTCAACCATTTCATGTAATGGTCATTATGAGCTTGAGATTACGTACTTACGTACTGCCCATCATGCCAGTTGGCATGTAGGGCAGCAATGAAAGATCTCCATCTCTCTCATTTCATGGCAAGCGTCTTTATGGAATTCCAGGTTTCACACCAGTCTTTAATCTCATTCTCTACTGTTCTTCTTCAAGTTGCTTTTGGCCTGCCATGTCTCCTTTTCCCTTCAGGGGTCCAATGTAGGGCAGTCTTGATTATGCTTCCTTCCTCTTTTCTTAAAATATGCCCTATCCCTATCCACCTCCATCTTTTTAAAGAAGGATGTCTTGCATGTGGTCTATTTTGCATTTTCGGAGAAGAGTCTCGTTTTTAATTTTTTTTTGGCCAAAATACATTTTTGATTTTTCGCAGGCATTTGGTGTGGAATGAAGATAACTTGTTCATGTCTCTGTCCATCATCCTCCAGCATTCAGATCCATTTAGTAGAGTTGATAGGACACAACTTTGGTAAATGTTTAGTTTTGTTTTAATATTGTATTCTTTGTTTTCCATACATTTTGAAGTACTTTGAAGGAGTTTCTTGCTTTGTTTAGTCGTCTGTTAATGTCTTTGTCAGCTCCTCCGCTACTTGTGACAATGCTGCCTAAAAATGTAAATTCCTTGTTTGTTTGTATGCTATTGTTATTGATGAGGATTGGGGATGGATTTTGTATATTTAATGTCATTAGTTAGATTTTGTAAGGCTTATTTATAAACCTGGCTGTTGACCAAAGAGCTTAGCCATTATGTTTTCTCTTGCATATGATGATTTGAGTGCCAATAGCGCCAAATCGTCAGCAAAATCTATATCCTCCAGCGCAGAGAATAGAGTCCATCTAATTCCTCTGTGTTGATGACTGGTTGTTCGCTTTATCATCAAGTCTATAGCAATAATGAAAATGATTGCTGACATCACGCACCATTGTCTGACACCAGTCTTGATTTCAAAATTTTAATTCTATTTCCAACTTTACATGTGAATTCATTGTAGAAACTTTTAATGAGCTGAACAAGATGTTGGGGTATTCCATAATTCCTTAGAATTTTCCAAATGCTTTCTCGATGGAGGCTATCGAATGCCTTTTTCGAAAATCAATTGTTTATATATACAGTTGTCTCTGCCATTCATTGCATTGCTCTATAATGTTTCTTAATGTGAAAATTTGGTCCGAGCAGTTTCTTCCTTTCCTAAACCTTGCCTGATAATTTCTTATGTAGGTATCAACGGCATTTGATATTCGTTGTATTATTACTTTTGCAAAAACTTTACTAGGGATAGAAAGGAGTGTTATTCCCCTCTAGTTATTTCAGTCCCGCAAATTGCCTTTTTTGGGAATCTTTATTATTATACCTTCATTCCATTCATCCGGAGTTTTTTTTTCTGTCCATATTTTGGTCAAGAGTGGATGCAGTATTTTTGCTGCAAAAGCGGGTTCAGCTTTAAAAAGTTCAGCGTTTAAGTTGTCTATGTCTGAGGCTTTTCCATTCTTTAGAGTTTTTAATAGCTACTGTTGGTGGTTCTATACTTATATTCAAATCTTATTGTGCCTTTTCAATGCTTGCTTCTGTTGGAGATGGTGGCCTGTCTAAAATTTCCATAAAATGTTCTATCTTGCATCTTTTTCAGCCTCAGTCGTGAGAAGCTCTCTGCTTGTTTGTAATAGGCAGGTTTGAAGTTCCTTGATATTTTCCACTTGTTACTTTTGCAATTTTATAAACTCTGCCTTGATCTCCCACTCATGATGCTTCTTCACTTCATTGGCAAGTCTGTCCATGAATGATCTTTTGTCTTGTCTTGCACTCCTTTTGACTCTTTGTTTATTTCCTGGTATTGAGTTGACAATGTTTCTTTCGATCTGCTTGATTTTGCTTAATTTTTTTCCTCTTTTCGATTGTTTTCCATGTGTCATTTGATAGCCATTCTTTTGTGTCCTTTTGTTCCTAAACATGTTTTAGTTTCTCTAATTAGGCATGTTTGATAGTGTTCCATCTGCTGTTGATTTCATTTCCATCCAATGGTTGGTCATCATCCATATCAGTCAGCATCTGAAACTTATTTTCCAAACTTATCATAAAAGGTTGGCTGTATTAGCATCTTTGTCCACGTCGTCATCGTTTTTGCCTTTTCCTGTTGATTTGCTTTTCTCATTCTTTAGTAAAGGGACATTTTTGAGTCATCAAGAAGGATCACCATTTCATTTATGAGAAGATGTCGATCTGGTTTCTATCTATTTGGTGAACTTGGATTAAACTTGTGAATATCAAAAACAAATTTCTAAAAATTTTGTAATTGTAATCTATAACCTTAAGATTAACTGTCCCACAAATTATATGAAACTCTAAGTCATTTTAGTATTCGGGATTTTCTTTTGAGCGTAGGAGAAATGTTAGTAACCAAAAAAATAACAATTTCAACCATTTCATTTAATGGTGATAATATAAACTTGAGATTAACTTTAATATGAAAAACAAAATTCTAAATCTAATCTTCATCTATCTACCGGATTAACTGTCCTCGAAAAATGAACCTTAGACCTTTTCAGTACTTGGGAATTTTGAGCTTAGGAGAAATGTTAGTGTCCAAAAAAAAACAATTTGAACAATTTCATCTATTATACGATGAGATTAAAATGAAAAACAAAATTCTTTATCCTTTTTTTACTGTCATTAGGAGCTTTAACTATCCTAAAAAAAACAAAAAACAGTCTTATGAATAAGTGAGCTTAGGAGAAATGTTATCGGAACTTTTGTCGTCATTTATGTGCTTAGGACTAACTGTCGTAGAAAAATCAAAACTCTAGACTTTTATAGTAAATACCGGGAATCTTTGAGCTTTGGAGAATTGTTAGTAGCAAAAAAACAATTTGAACAAAACAATTTAAACCATTACATTTTAATGTAGTTATAATATGGGAAAGCTTTGGGAGAATTGTTAGAGTAAAATAAACAATTAACTTTAAGATAAAAAAAACAAAGATTCTAAAACCTTTTTTTATCTATTGTTATCTATGGGCTTAGTTCTAATTGTCCTAGAAACATCAGAAATCTAGACCTTTATAGTAAATGAGAAGCTTTGAGCTTTGGAGAAATGTTAGTAAGCCATAAAACAACAATTTCAACCAATTAATCTAATGGCCATAATATCAGCTTGAGATTAACTTTAGTATCAAATCAAAATTTTAAATATTTTCTTTTACCGTCATCTGTGACTATAGGATTAACTGTTCTAGAAATATCAGATCTCTAGACATTTTCAGTATTGGGAATTTTTTAGCTTAGGAGAAATGTTAGTAGTTAAAAATCAATAATTTCAACGGCTTTTAAAGGTCATGATATAAGTCATCTTGACTATAGGATTAACTTTAATATCAAAATCAAGATTTAAATAATTTTTTTTCAACCGTCATCTATTTGCTCAAAATCAAGATTTAACTAACTTTCTTAGAAAAAAACAGAACTCTAGACCTTTTCAGTACTTAGAATTTTTAGCTTAGGAGAAATGTTAGTTGCACAAAAAACAACAATTTCAACTATTTCATTTATTTTAATGGTCTTAATAGTAAGCTTGCCGGGTAGTGGACAGGTAAGCACCTGTATAGGGAGTAGAGATCCCCGCCTCTTGTGAGTCTTCTGCTGCCTTGCAGGTCGGTCTTATTTGACTAAAGGTTAAGGGAGTTAACCCTGATAGAAAATAACAACTTATGCCTTGCAGTCTGGTCTTGAATGACCAAAGGTTATGGGAGTTAACTCCTGACAGAAAACAACGGAGGCTTCAATGTGGCAGCCCCACCATCTACCTAGGTACTGTGGGCTAATCCCTTGCTTTTATCCAAAACCAAACTGTTTTCAGTGAAATAGATGTAATATATCTGGCTTGATCTTTCAACGACGAAAATGGAAACGAACACATGACTGTGCATTTTGGAACATGGAATGTTAGGGGCAATTAATGGAAAGGGAGTTAGAATCAGCTGAAGAATGGAAAAATTCAAAGTAGACATTTTGGCCATTACAGAAACAAAAGAAAAAACGACAAGAATAGAAAATGTGGAACCAAATCATATTTTAATTTTCTCAGGAGTAGATGTCAAAATAGATGCTAGAGCAGGAGTAGGGCCTCCTAGTGCATAAAAGGCATGAAACTACTAGAAAGCTGAAAGTTTACAAGCCCACGTCTATTAGAGGTAAATATTAAACCAAAAGGAGAGAAATTAAATTATTAATAGTTTATGGACCGAACAAGAAATGATCCAAAAGAAGAAAAAAGATATCTTCGAAAACGATTTACAAATAGCTACAGAGAATCTTAAACAAAGGAACTGATGGTTTTAGGAGATTTAAACAGCTAGAGCAGGCAACAATATAGAAACGTCAGAAGGAGTAATAGGTGAAGAAGGAGGGACAACAACTTCTCCAAATGGAGAGAGACATAGATTTTTATCTAAAGAATAACATGAAAATAGCAAACACATTTTTTCCTCATAAAGATATCCACAAATATACAAGAGTTAATGAAGACAGGTGTGAAAAATCAATGATAGGCTACATAATAGTTAGCAGCTTCTTTTTTACAGTACATTGGATGCAAGAGTAAACAGAGGAGCAGAAATATTTAGTGATCATCACCTAGTGATTGCCAAAATGAGATTACTGACTGAAAAAATAAACAGAAAAGGAAAGAGAAAAAAGCTACTAAACTCAAAATAGAAGAACTAAATAAACCAATAGTAAAAGAGATATACCAATCTAGAATAGAAAGGTTTATCAGTGAAAGGCAGATGGATCTGAATGATAGCACAATAGAAGAAAATTGGCAAATGTATAAAGAAAAACTCCTCAGTTGTACTGGAAGAGGTCTGTGGTAGGAAACAAATTAAATGAGATAGGAAAAGAACAGCACAGTGGAATGAGAATGTCAAGACTAAGATCAAAGAAAAGAAGGATGCCTGAAAGAAATACTTGCAAACAAAGAGACCAGAGGACAGGATAGATTACGTGAATAAAAGAACTATCGCCAAAAAGGAAGTTAGGAAAGCAAAACAGGAACAATGGGAAGAGTTTGGATAAAGACTTCAAGAAAGCTATCAAGAAAATCAAAAGCTGTTCTGGGGGCAATGAAGAGCATGAGAAAAACCAAAGCATGCCCAATACGACAAATTAAGAAATGTCAAAGGAGAAATAATGAAAGAAGACAGCCAAATCATGGAAACGTGGAGAAAGTATTTTCAACAATTACATAATCCCTCAAGAACATATGAAACATGGAGTAAAGATCAATTAGTAAGGGTAACAAGTAATCCAGAGGAGGCAGCTGAAGATGTAGATATATCAATGGAAGAAATCCAAACAGCTATAAGAAAAGTGAAATAAGGAAAAGCCTCAGGAGCAGATCAAGTTTATCCAGAAATGATTAAAAACCAAGACAATGAGGTAGATAAACTACAACATGCAATATGTCAACAAGCATGGAAGTCCAAACAGGTGCCAGACGACTGGAAAAAGGAACGGTAGTATCAATACACAAGAAAGGATCAACTATGGAATGCTCAAACAATAGAGGGATATCACTACTTAGCGTACCAGAAAAGTGTATGCCAGGATACTCGAAATGAGACTAAGGAAAAACGTAGAGGATCAGGTTGAAGAACATCAGAGTGGATATAGACCAGGAAGAAGTATACAAGACCACATATTTACAATTAGACAAATAATAGAAACATTCCTTGAGAGAAACATTGACTAGCACCTGAGTTTTATAGATTTAGAAAAGACATTTGACACTGTGAGGAGGGACGAACTATGGCATTCCTTAAAAGAACACAATGCAGAGCAAAAATGTGATAGAAGCGGTGCAAGTAGCTAGAAACATATCTGCAGAATTTGATGTAGATATAGGAGTAAGACAAGGTTGTATCCTTAGTCCTCTTTTGTTTATTACATTTATGGATTCAGCCGCAAAGGCATCCTCAAAAAATGAAGAAAATGAATGTAGGTATGTAAGCTCAAACCAGTAAATGTATCAATGCTTTCATTTGCCGATGATTTAGTTCTCTTCGGAAAATCGAAAATGACATTCAGTCGAATATCAACATTATGAACAATGAACTAAATAAAAGAGGAATGAGAGTTAATGCAAAGAAAATCAAAACAATGCTAGTAACTAGGGAAGCTAAAAGACAAAATCTTTAATTGGGCAGGGAGAATTTAGAATAAATTCAAAGCTACGATTACCAGGAGTAGGCGAAATATGACAATAAGTGACAACTCCACTAATAAAGACAGAACAAACATGTGACGTTTCGGGTATAACCCTTCGTCAGACAACTAACGAGAAATATCTTGAATCTAGATCTAAGTAATACCTCAGGCATCACATAGTGTGATGTCAGAAGAAAAACAGAAAGGAGGAAGAAAG